>JAGPOW010000261.1:86226678-86251778 GCA_030014935.1 Caiman crocodilus | reverse complement strand
GGAAGCAGAAAGGGATCTTGGAGTCCTAGTGGACTCCAAGATAAACATGAGTCGGCAGTGTGACGAAGCCATCAGAAAAGCTAATGGCACTTTATCATGCATCAGGAGATGCATGAAGAATAGATCCAAAGAAGTGATACTTTCCCTCTATCGGGCGCTGGTCAGACCGCAGTTGGAGTACTGCGTGCAATTCTTGGCACTGCACTTCAAGAGGGATGTGGATAACCTGGGGAGGATCCAGAGAAGGGCCACTCATATGGTTAAGGGCTTGCAGGCCAAGCCCTACGAGAAGAGACTAAGGCACATGGACCTCTTTAGCCTCCACAAGAGAAGGTTGAGAGGCGATCTTGTGGCTGCCTTTAAGTTCAACACGGGGGCACAGAAAGGAATTGGTGAGGTCTTATTCAACAAGGTCCCCCCAGGGATTACGAGAAATAATGTCCACAAGCTAACAGAGAGCAGATTTAGATTGGACATTAGGAAGAACTTCTTCACAGTTAGAGTAGCCAAGGTCTGGAACGGGCTTCCAAGGGAGGTGGTGCTCTCCCCTACTCTAGGGGTCTTCAAGAGTAGGTTGGATAGGCATCTAGCTGGGGTCATCTAGACCCAGCACTCTTTCCTGCTTATGCAGGGGATCGGACTTGATGATCTACTGAGGTCCTTTCTGACCCTAACATCTATGAATCTATGAGCCCCTTCCACCACCAGGGGGAGCCAACTCTAGGCTCCCCATCAGTGCTAGCTCAGGGGCTGGCAGGGAGCACTGGCTAGGAGTGCCAATTGCCTGATTGGGGTGTGGGGCTGGGACCCTCCTCTCACCAGGACAGTTAGCAGCCCCCACTCCGTGATTCAGTCATAGAGCTGGGTGGAGAACAAGCTCCCCAGCCTCTTCTAGCAGGGAGCTCCCAGCACTGGCTCCATGGTCATAGAGCTAGTGGTGAGAGATCCTTGTCTCCCAGCACCAGCTCCATAACTGTGAAGGTAGCACTGGGAGATAAGGATCCCCCAGCACTAGCCCCACTGTTAAGGAGCTGGCACTGGGAGATAAGGATAGCCCAGCCTCTGCTCCCCTATCACTAGCTCAGAGCAGGAGCCTTGGAGGTCCCTGCTTCCAGGGCAGTGGGACATAGTCTTCACCTGGGCTCCTGTGGTGGAGCTTGCCCTGGCAGCAGGCTGCGCCCAAGGTCAGGGAGCAATCTCCTACCCCCCGATGGCTGGCTGACTGGGAACAGATTTGCTCCTGGTCAAGCATGTACATGAGGACTACTATACAGTTAATAATTGCAAGTAAATTTTCTACTTGCATTTGCAGGTAGCAAATGTACTTGCAATAAGCAAGGCTTACTGCACAGTGAGCATATCCACATGTAGATACACATGCTTATTGCACAGTAAACTATGCTACTTCGCAATAAAGCATCTCATGTAGACACACAGACTCTCTCTCTCTAAAGTGCTAATCTATGAGTTAAAATAACAATAAAGTAAAAGAGTGGAATAACATTTCATTACATTTTTAATCAGTCCCTGAAGAGGCTGTACAAAATATTGATAAATAAAGGATAAGATGTTAAGTCCTTCAGTGGAAATACGTAGGAAGAAAAGGCCAAGCCTCATCATGGAAAGAGGTTAATAGTGGGGTACCCACTGTTAAGTATTATTCTTATGCATGGTAAATAAAGAGGAGCATTCCTGTATGCAACATCAAAATGGAAAAGGGACAGATAAGGCAGGCCAATAAATTGAACTACTTGCTGAATAACATCAGATGGTAAATGTGATGAAGAAACAAAATGGAGAATAGGGATGGCAAAAGACGTTTCAGAAAATGAAAAAGATATTGACAAATAGTAAAATTTCTATGGGGATGAAGTTAAGAGTTTAGGATTGCTATGCTACACCAGCACTCACATATGCACCAGAATGCTGGATAATATTGCCATGTACAAAAAAGAGAATTGAAGCAACTGAGATGTGGTTCTTAAGGCACATCTTGAATGTATGTTGGATAAGTCACACTTCAAAAGAAGATATTTTGGTTAGGGCAGGCTGCAGGAGGAAGCTGCTGATTAACATCAGAAAGAGACAGTTGAAGTTTCTAGGACACATTATGAGGAAAGAGGAAATTGAACGTCTGGTTGTAACTGGAAAAATTGAAGGAGGAAGAGATCATGGAAGACAGAGGTTGACCTATGTCAAGAGTCTATCTAAATGAATGAATGTATCGACATTGGAAATTCTGTATGCCTCAAAGAGAAAAGATCTGTGGAAGACTGTGATCACCAACATCCTGTTTGGATATGGTACCGAGAGAGAGAGGTACCCCCGTGGAGTTCTAATGGAACTGCTGGTTTTTTAAATATATTTATTAACTTGGGATAGTTATGAAACAGCAGATTTATTAATGGTACAGTATGATTTAACTTGCTTAAGATTAGGGAAGATTCTGTTAAACTCTAGGAGGACATAAATTAGATAATAGACAGCACTGTGGTAGATGGAATTCAATATAGAAACAGACAAGAGAGAATGGAGTGAATAATATATTGGAAAAATGTAATCATATGTTGACTATGGATTTTCAAATTGTCAATGAACAGTTCATGAAAATGGGTTACTTATTCAAAATGTTTAGTCAAGAATTGGTCTGAGTAAGTCTTGATTCATAACCTATTGCAAATATACAATATTTGAAATTCAACTGTATTTGATTTAGACAAAAAATTAAATCACATGGTATTTCTTCTGATCCCAGTGTGGAGAAACGGTAAGCCAGGGAACAGAAATAAAAACCGATTTCCATGGACTGATTTCCAGCAACAAAACTGTCCCTCTTATTATATGGATGCATAAGGGGTAACCTGATAGAAGTTGACAAAATAATGAACAGCTATCTGCATTCCTGTTTACTTTTCCATTGTACAAGAGGGAATGCCATGTAATTTAAGAAAGCAATAAGCAGATTAAAAATATGAAAAGGAGAATTGATTTGATACATTAAAAGAGTTAACACTGCTATTATTCAGCCAAACAATTTGTCAAGATTTTTAAAAGAGTTAAAATTGATGTGAATAAAATAACATGTGGGACAAGTCAAAGAAAACATGGCTTAGCATTGAAATAAAATTTTAAAGGAATTTAGGCAGAAAATGTATGAGAGTTCAAAGAAAGTTAATGAGGTGTAGGCCTGAATTGGAATATCCTGAAAAAGCCATCTAGGAATACAGGAGAACCTCTTGAAGAGGCTTCTTAGCAGTTGTTACTAGGATGAGCTTGTTGGAGCTCAAGTTGTTCTCTGCCCAAAAAAGGAAACACAATTTTAACAAATTTAGTGATTAAAAAGACAACTCCTTTAAATAGAAAGCATACTGTGCATTACAAGCAGGGGAAATACTGTAAATAATGTGCATGTTAAACACCCCCTACCACTTGGGGGTTCCATGCATACCAAAAGCTATTGCTTTTACACACTACCATACTTGGTACAAAGATCAAAACCTAGGTACTGCCATATTGCAAATATTAGAAATGACACTTTGGGGGAGGCATCAGGGTTTGAATTATTGTGGGGGGGAGCTGAAGGGGGTAAGTCCCCCCATAAGAGACAAGAACGTCCCCTTAAGAGATGAGAGCCCCCACAGCAGCCAGGCAGAAACTACTGTTTTGCATGGGGGAAACGCAGCTTCCTCCCTCCTCATCATTGCTGCCTGGCGCTTTTTGCTACAGCCACCTGGAGCCCGCACCTGGGCTGCCACTGCTTCTGACCCCCTCAAGAGTCAAAGTGTAATTTTAACCCTGGGAGTCATTATAACATAGTGACAAATTGCATTCATTTCTGCAAATCTCCAGTTTAGGCAACACATGAACAATACCTGGTTGGGGAAAAATTGCAAAGCGCATCCTATTTGCATTACTCACGTTTTGAAAATGCAGAAGCAAATCAAAACATACCCATAATTAAAAGCCTTTCAGGACCAGAATGCTTCTTACACCATAATAAGGCTGGGAAATTCTTTCATTGTACTGTTAGTAATTAGAGGCTCCTGAACCTTTTTCTATGCCTATGTCCTATGCATGTACCTTTTCCAAGTAGATACAGGGAAGCACAGGAAAAGACAAACAGAGAATATGTGAGAATGAGAGAATCTGAGTATGTACCATCATGACACTGCATTAATACTTGTCAGTTTGTTGGGACAAGTTATCATGATAAAAATATAAGTGAACTTATGACAATGCCTTGGTGATATTATCATTTTGTAACATTCACTTCCTTCCATTCATTTGGTTAGTAACTTTGTACCAGCCAGAGTATGGCAGCAATATATGATATTTGGTGAGTGTAACAGGCCCCCGTCTGACTCACCTGCTTGTGGCATGGATGCATGGAGCCCATGTAGTCAAGTCAGCACCATGCCTGCTGGAAGTATGCACCTGATAGGCCAGAGCTCCAGGGTGATGGGTCAAAAGTGTACCGAAGATAAGGGCAAGAGAGAATAGCAGTGGAGGGCAGAAACAACAAGAATGCAATGGCACATGTGCACCCCCCTTCTGGACTGTATGGCAGAAGTACCACCAGGGACTTTTTTTTAAGTTCCACAAATCAGTTAAGAATCCTGTCTGCTTCATCTCCCTGCTTTCAGCACCCACTCCCACCCCCTCAGTCCTCATCAACCCATACTCTCCCCCTCCCATTCACTCCTCCCTCTTTTCCACTGCCTGTCACTGGTCCCAAATGATTGCAGGGTGGGGAGGCTCTCCAAAGCCACTACTGCCCTACTCTGACTGGGAACAATGGCAGCAGCAGACAGATTTTTCCTCCCTGCCTGCCTGCCTGCCTCCCTCACCCCCCCCCCCAGGTGTTTCTGCCTGCTCAGGAGCAAGCATGGGGTAGGTGAACCTGCTAAACTCAACTGCAGCAGCTGTGTATTATAGTGTATAAAGATTATAATGTATAAAATGATAAGATAGTATAAAGAACATTAGTGCTATTGCTGTTGTAAAATCAGAGGGGTACATGCAGGGGGATGCTGTGGTGCAGTTGTATTCCCCTTCTGATTCCTGCTTCACCCAAACTTTAAAACCGAACTGCCCAGGAAGAGCATCAGCATTTCTGCTCAGCTAGCACTAAGGGAGTCCACTGACTCCATGATTTACTATAATCTACCTGCTAATCTCTCTTCACTCTGCAGAAGCTAATGATCATCTCCCTTTTTCAATAGCCTTGATGTTCCATTAATCAAGCTATCTTTTCTTCTTCAATTTTGCTATCTGTTAGCCATTCCTGGTAACATCTCTCCTCTATTGCACAGCCCTGAAAACTGTTTTAGTTTTAGCAAAAACCTTAACTTAGGTGTTAGGGTTGTTGGCTATAACTGTGTTGGTCTAAGGACATAGGCAGACAAGGTTCTTTGGGCAGATCTGATAATCTTTTATAAGACCAACTAAACAGTTGGAAAAAATGCTCTTTGTAAGCTTTGGGGCACAAACACCCTTCTTCGGGCATATAGGGACTCTGAAGAAGGGTGTTTGTGCCCAAAAGCTTGCAAAGAACATTTTTTCCACTATTTAGTTGGTTTAACAAAAGATATCGCATCTACCCAAAGAACCTTGTCTCCCTATTAATTTAGGAGTGGTACTATTAGCTCAGGTGAATATTAAGTCATGTATGGAAGTGACAGACAGTGAAGTGTTGGGTGCTCAAGAAGGCTAGATTTTGTTTTACAAAAATGAATAAGAGATGTACATTTAACTATAATGACTACAAGACAAATAAAACAATTTATTTTGAGTATTTTTGCCTAGCTTGTGTATTTTAAACTGTACATATAATCTAACAAATTAACTGTGAATTCCTAGTAATATTGTTTTTGCTGTGATCTTAAACTGAATAATGTAGCACTAGGCCTCTAGCATATTAGTCATGTTTCTAATATCCCAATAGCTAGAGAAAAATGTGTGTTGTGTTATATGCAATAATATAGCACGTCATCTGCACTCCCCTTTTCAAAATCCTCTTATTTGTAAAATATTGTAGAGGGTACAGAAAATATAAGTCAAAATTAAGGGCATCTATACAAGTGCTCCAGGGTAGAGGGTGGGGTGCTTTAATTAGAATGTCTCTGAGAGCCGCTCTAATTAAAATGCCTGCAGCATCGTGTATTCAGCATCCTGCACTTCAAAATGGCAGCAGGGGTGCTTTAGCTCAAGCTCATTCAATGAGTTTGAGTTAAAGCACCCACACTGCCATTTTGAAATGCAGGGACACTGAAAACATGCGACACGGAGGCTGCTGGAGAACTTTAATTAGCACGCTCTAAAAGATTCTCAGCAGACTCTATTCATTTTTGCAGGATTAATCAAGTCTTCTCCATGTGCTAATTAGCATGTCAGAGCAGAGATTCATCATGTATATAGTTGCCCTAAATGCCCAGTTTCAAAATGTGATTTTCATTTGTTCACCAAAATATAAAATTAATACAACAGATTTTTCTAACACATTAAAAATGCCTTGAAGTTGCACTCTTGTACAACTAAAAATGCAGAATTAAAATTGCTTCTGCTTTTTGTTTTTTAAAATCGGATTGTTACCATTTCTGTTTACCACTGTTCTCCTGTGCTCTCTTCCCCCTACATAAGTAAACCACTATACACTGGAAAACTAGGACAAAGAGAAGGCAATGGCTTTTAATAAAAAAACATGGTGATCAAAACAAGATTCCTTTCACTTTTGGACTGCTTCAGTCAGCGCTTGGAGCCCTGGTTCAATTCCAGTCACGTATGTTTACTTATATATAGTCTGGCTAGAGTCATTGGTACTAATTTTACACTACATGTGTTTTTCATAACAATGCAACTCCATTATCTTCACTGGAATTACTCCTGTTTTATACCACTGGATCTGAAATCGAGTCAAGCCCAATGGAACTACTCACAGCAGTATGGACTACTTATGTGAGTCAGCATTGTTTGATTGGACCCTTTATCCCAGTACCTGGAGAAGTTCATACTTACCTTCTAGAAAGTAAATATATTAACAAACCTCCCTCACTGCCCGTGTCCCCATCACTACATTTCTCCAGGCATAGGCATCCTCTCTTTATCAACTGTATCGTAGGACAAATTATTGGCAAAGCAAGAAAGATTATCAATTTTTTTTTAGCAAAACAATTACATTATATATAAATTTGACCCAAACTGTGCTAAATGAGCAGGTTTGCCATTCAATATTCCCTCATTGGAGATCAGATTCCATGTTCTTGATATTATTGCTACCAAAATATATCTAACATGCTTTGATTCATCTCCTCCAAAGAACTGAAATGTCTCAATTGGTGGTTATTTGGCACAAAAGCTTCAATTCCAGACAGCCTTTTTAGCAGCAATGGTATCATCTGGTAGAGCCGATTATGAGAGAGCCCTATTGTACCAAGCACTTAAGAAATAAGATTAAAATAATTGAAAATGGATTAAAGAAACAGAACTTCATGAACAGAGGAAAAACAATATTGAAAGTTACCTGAACATAATGTTTAGTAGATGGTATAGAAGTTTCCACAGCTCTGTATTTATCTAGCCATTTTAAAGATCATTACCACAAATTGAGGCCCTTTGTCCTATACCCCTTCCACTGAGACAAGACAGATGCAACAAAAAGTGTAATTTCCCCATGTCACTGCTTTTCATTGCTTTTGTTTTACTATGCAAACAGTTGATGTATAGTGCAGCACTGCCACTCAAACCAGTTCTACCCTTTCTTACCTGGGTTAACAACTCAGCTAGCTAGTCACCTAGGAAACATGTTCTCCTCTCCTTTCCCTTTGCTGCCATACAGGCTCAAACTGAGAACTTCACTATAATCTCATTAGGACATTAAATTTGCAGTTGAGGCTTGAATTCCCATCACAAGAGGGCAGGAGGCTAATACAATCAAACATAAACTAGCATATTGAGCCATTCACTGCATGCTATTTACCTAGTATTCTGCTGGGGCTGGGGGGAGAAGGAAAGAACTGTATTTAAATTAAAAAAAAAAAAAAAAAGAAAACAAGCCCGGTACCATAGAATATATACATAGCACACATCTGAAAGCATTTCAGAGAAACAAAAAGAGTAGTTTTCCCTTAACTACTGTGATTTTTCTTCAAATGAAGAGAAAATGGTTTATTTAACTGAAACTTCATATTTCTAGGGTGCTCTTAGTTTGCCACATCTTCTCCTTTTTCAATATTAATATCAGACATTGTTTTGGACATATGGTTATGATGTTTCTTTGTGTGGGGTTAAGGACAAGTGCGAAGACAAAGCACCAACGGAATTTACAGTGGAAGATTATACATTAAATACTGTTTTACTTTTGCCCTGCTGTAGTACAGGGTTGGGCAAAATGCAGCCTGCAGGCCAGATGGAGCCTGCCAGGTCATTCTATGCAGTCTGTGGGGCCCCTAAAAATTTAGAAAATTACTATTGATCTGCCACTGGCTGCCTGTCACGCGGTCCTCAATGGCTTGCCAAACTCAGTAAGCAGCCCTCCGCCTGAAATAATTGCCCACCCCTGCTGTAGTATGACATGGGTAGGACCTGCCACAATATGTTTAGAAAGAATTGTGCACAGGAAAAACACAGGATGTATCCTGAGTCAAGTTCAGAGATGTTAAATGTAGAATAGTGACTGTAGACTAGATCCATGAAAAGATTTAAGCTTTAAATGGCATCCAAGTGCTCCTGCAGGAGCCCAGGTCCAAAATATAGGGCCTCAGTATTCCTGTTCAACTGCTGCTAACACTGGAGGGGACTACTGTCCCTAGGTACTCAAGTGTCCGTCAGTTAAGATTCCCAGAACAACTTGAGTCCCAAAAGTACTGAGCAACTGCTCAGGGTGCTGAAGCCCTGTTGGGATCCATTCACTAGCTTATTCTCTTCTCTGGCACCTGCAAGGCCTGACCCAGCAGTTGTTGTTATGACCCACTTGCCAGATCAGATCCCAAACACAATGTGATTAACATCAGAAGAGGGGGTGGTGTCATCCTCCTGTCCTTTTTCCAATACTTGAATGGTTACATCATCCAAGCAGGGCCAAGGAGACTCGGGTTTAATTCTGTCCTGTTCCTGAGGAGATCTGAAACCACATGGTTGGCTTCCTAGGAGAATTCACCAGACAATACAGAATTTGGGGGTAAAACACTCTTAGTCTGTCTTATTGAATCTGTCCTGCTTTCCTTGGGGTAATTAAATATATGCATTAGACTAGAGAGGCAGCAAGTGGAAGCATGCCCTACAGCTCAGCAGTTAAGGTACGTAAGTGGGGAAAAGGGGTGCATTCCTGTTCCAGTCTTCAAATATTGTATGTACAATAGTCAAGTTAGCCAGTCCAAATTTAGAGGGAAAACATGCACTACTTCTCATCCCTATTCTAAGTTGGTTTTATAAAAAGGCCTGATAGACACAGCTACCTCCAGCAGCAGGTTCAAGAGATTAGATGCTTCCCTGCAGCCCAGAGTGAGGATTCTGATAAAAGTGGGATCTAGGGCACACCCCTCTCAGCATTTCCTAATGGCTACTGTAGGCAGTAATCCTGCTCAGCATGCTCTATGCATTTCATTTGTAGTACCCAACTCTCCTTAAACAATTCTTGGGGAGTCTGGATGCCTAATTCAGGATTTCAGATTCCTCAGTGAGCCTCACTACAATGCTGAACCTAAGTTCCACACGTATATTTAGTCCTTATAGTTTAAGTCTAAGGCAAGAAAAAACAGGGAGATGTAACAAACAAGCTACGATAACAATATTCACAGAAAGAAAAATTGTATCTTCCCAGGCCACAGAAATTCCCCTCACCTTTACCTTAAAACGGAAGACTGGAAGAGGCATTATAAAAAAAAGAATGAAAGAAAAATCAAGCGAGCTGGGTAAAAAACGTGCCTACGGTACTGACTTCCCTTATTCTGTTTTTCCTTACAATGAAGATCACTTGCACTAGATTTTTGCATCTCAGGAGGTTTCCAGTTCAAGTTCAGTTTACCAGTAATGAAAAACAATTACTGAGCACTCAAATAAGCATTTACGAGAGGTACCTTATTCAGAAGTTAAAAATTGCTGTACGTTAGCAATACTACCGCTATACCAGAATTATTCACATGTCACTGGTTCCCACTTGTTCTGGAATGTAGCTATTCCTAAGTAACTTCACTTTCTGAAAAGCTACTCTTTTTATGGTTGATGGTTTTTATGAAAAGGGTAATAAGGTTTGCAAGTCTAGTTCCTCAGGTCATGCTGGATACTTCTGCAGTTTGCATCCTTTTTTTCATTGCTGTGGGAAAGTGTGTTAAATGTGCAATAGAAGGAAGGCTATCTAAAAACACACCATTTTTTTCCTAGTGATCATGTGTACCTATCTAGGAGATCACTGGCATTGTATATAACCAAAGGCATAGCATTTTGGTGTTTCAGAGCTCCCCTAAACAAGCACACTTCCCTCCACAACCAGCTAGGCAGAGAAAACTCTTGACAAGAATCAAGTTGCATAATTCACCTAACAATTTGCTGACACTTAAATTTCAAAGACCGCACATTCCTTGGTGTTTACTCCTGAATGCACTACTGTCATTTCTGTCATATTTTCTTTGTAGGTAAGACGGAAGACTGAGTGACAATGACCTACACTGGGACTAAGAGCATATTAGGCCAGTTGAGCAGGTTATGTCAGTTCCTCTTTTTCTCTTTTAAGGCTTGTCCTGTGTCAGCAGTGAGTCCCAGGGAAAGCAGGACTGAGCATACCATGCTTGCTTACCCACTGGAGTCTGCATACTGACCATTTTGGATCAGACCCACTGGTGAACATCATGCTCTGAGGTGCATAAGTGGATTCAGGTAGGCAGGATGTGCTAAGTCCCATCATCTTTAATACTCATCACTGACACAGCATAGACAAACTCCTATTCAAACATGGGAAAACAACAATTTTTAGCATTTTAGTGTGAAGACATATGTTACTGACGCATATTCTGGCAACTAGACCTGTTTGCCATGTGGTGTTGTATTCTGAGAAAGTGAATACAATTAGTTGCTAAACACCAACTCTGCATTCATTTTCATAGATGGTCCTTTTTCTAAATTGCTTTCAAGGTAAACAGAGGGACACCACCATGTGGGGATAACAGAGCAAATCTGTATCTTTGTTTTTAATTAGAGACAAAAAGCCTGTACACAACACTAAAATTATTTAATATTAATAAATATTACACTAAATATTTAATATTAAGAACATGCATCAATAACACAAGCATAAAAATGTTGCAGATATGTTGTAGTTGTTCCAAAGCCAAGCATTACAAAGTTAACAGATCCAGAATTAAGGTCATACTCTGAAGACATCCAAACACATGAAACTAAAAAACATACAGTTAAGGCACACAAATCAATTCCCATTCTCAACATAGCTTGTGACTAAAAAATAAAACAAAAATCAATAACCTTTTCCTCCTCTGTGCCTTCAGGAAAGTCTATCATTCTTATAAACATTGGCTCTGAAGATCCCCCAAGTATAGAATAAGACTACATTACAGCATGAGTAGGCATAGCTAGCTTTAAACTAGTTAGCACAGGTACAGTGAACACAGTGATATGGACATTGATGTGCATTGTACAAGTCCCAAACACCCCAAGTACATATTTGGAAAGTTAATCAAATGAAGTCTGTGCCCGTGCCCACTCCTATTAGTTCCTGAGGTAGTTAGATTAAATTTAGTACTACCCACCCTGCAATGACACGTCCAGTTATACTGTACAAGCACTCTGGTTTTCTGTATTCTATTTACTTACTTTGTCTCCTCTTACACCTTCTGAATTTTAAATCCTTTAGATCCTCTAAAGGAACTATGGCCTTGGTTAGTTTATAAGATCTGCAATACATCCTCCCATTTTTGCTTGTGTGCTTTCAAAGCATGCATGTATGATTAGATTTGCTACAATTTCAGCCATCACTGTCTTGACTACTGGCTACATCTTTAGTTCCTCCTCTTGGGTCTGTTTTCTTTTTCTGCTTCCTTTAGGTCTCTCTGTCCTTCAGTACTGTGCACTATCCATACTGTGCAAAAACATTATGACACCTTTCTGGTTTCTATGCTTAGGTTAAGTGCAAGCATTGAATTGTACATTCTAGGTTTGTACTTCTTTTAAATGATTTGGGAGTGAAAACCAGAGTATATTATACTTACCTAGAATATGCACTTACCCAAGCAATATAAACAACAGTTACTTCTTAGAGTCCATGGTGCTGTGATATTAGCAACCATGAAACCAAATTCCCCTCATTTTCAAGGCTTCTACTAGAAACTTAACAGTGACTATTAAACTTTGCAAACACTGATTATCTGAATACTGATTAAATGTATGAACCACAGTAATCCATAGCATCTTTCAGCTCCACTGTATACTTGAAACTTGATTGTACTCCCTCTATCTTCACCAGAAACACTGAAGCAGAAACAGCTACAAAAGAGCTGTAATTAGAAGCCTTGAACATGACAGGAGCTAGTCAGTTTGGTCCCTGCCATCTCTCCTCATTTTCAAGACTACTAATAGCAGACACCAAAGTGACTGTCAGAAACTTCAAAAATGAAAGGAGTTAGTCAGCTTGGGGGCTGCTAAAACTACAATGCTGACAAGGTTATGTACATAACCAGCATTATGTACAATGCTGTCAGCATTAGCAGCCCCCCAAAGTGACTAGCCCAGATCTAAACTTCACATTACAATAATGGAGGGGAGGGTGGAAGAGGGGGAGAAGAGAGAATCCTGGCTCTCTCAGGTCTCTCAATATTCTGAAGAGTTTATATTTACTGTTCAGATTTGCCAAGGATAGTGGGACATTCAAAATGGGAACTTGGGTATGAATTCAAATTCTTATCCAGGGTTTTGATTTGAGGACCCTGTCTCTCTAGTTAGATTTTGGCATTGACTAGTTCCACTTATTTCAGAATAATGAATTTTCATAAAGATGTCCAAGGCCTTGTATTACCTCAGTCTCAATTTTTGGTTCAAGTTTGACTGATCAAGCAAACTGATCCAGAATTCACTCTTGCAATGTATAAACAAACACTATCCAATCCATTTGAGGCTTGCTAGCGAGATGTCTGGGATTATTCATTTGGGAAATATTTTCAATGTATGTGAGCAATATCTGATTACTTTAATCTCTGGCAGATCAAGAGTTTTTTTCATAGTGGCTTATTGTCAGGGCAGTCAGTGATCAGCCTACCTCTGAATGTTAGATGCCACTGGGTCACTTAGAATTTCTATAGACTTGAACAAAAAATATCCATGATTAGTACCTTATTCAGAAAGGCTTCTGGCTAATAAGTTTTTCCAGTTTCAGTATCTAGTATGGATAGATATTCATAGATTCATAGATGCTAGAGTCGGAAGGGACCTCAACAGATCATCAAGACCAAGCCCCTGCCTGGGTAGGAAAGAGTGCTAGGGTCAGATGACCCCAGCCTTGTCTTAAAAACTCCCAAGGTAGGGGAGAGCACCACCTCCCTTGGAAGCCTATTCCAAATTGTGGCCACCCTTACCGAGAAGAAGTTCTTTCAGATATCTAGCCTTAATCTGCTCTCTGTCAGTTTGTGACCATTGTTCCTTGTTACCCCAAGAGGCGCCCTGGTGAACAGAGCATGTCCGATCCATTGCTGAATTCCCCTAATGAATTTGTAGGCTGCCACAAAATCACCTCTCAGCCTTCTCTTGTGGAGGCTGAAGGTGTCCAGGTCCCTCAGTCTGTCCTCATAGGACTTGTCCTGTAAACCCCTAACATAAGAGTAGCCCTCCTCTGGACCCTCTTGAGTCTATCAACATCCTTCTTGAAGTACAGCGCCCAAAACTGGACTCAGTACTCCAATCAATTTGGCCAATGCTGCATAGACAGCAAGTATCACCTCCTTGGATCTATTTGTCATGCATCTGCTGATGCATGATAAAGTGCGGTTAGCTTTGCTGATTATTTCAGCACGCTGGTGACTCATGTTCATCTTGGAGTCCACTGTGACTCCGAGATCCCTTTCTGCTTCTGTGCTGCTGAGAGGGTCACATATTAAAAGCCAGCCATGCTCCCAGCAACACAGAATCAAGAATGTAACACAGGTTCTGAACTTAGTAGCAATTGTGTTTGGAATAGCATTTTGGGGTGTACTAGCTGCTATAGCTGTGGTTGCCTGTAACAGTGTTTGAGATCTAGTAACACAGTATCTAGGGTCAGAAGGGGCCTAAAACAGGCCATCTAATCTGACCCCCCACCAATGGCATGAACGAGTGCCAGGGACACAGGACCCCAGCCAAGTACCTATCCAATCTACTCTTAAAGATGCCCAAGGTAGGAGCAAGAACAATTTCCCTAGGAAGCTGGTTCCACATCCTAGCCACCCTAACTATGAAGTAGTGTTTCCTAATGTCCAACCTAAACCTACTGTCCAGTAACTTGTGACCATTGGTCCTAGTTACCCCTGGTGGTGCCTGGGAAAAAAAAGCCTGCCCTATTTCCTGCTGCTCTCCCCTCAGCAGTTTATAGGCTGTCATCAGGTCCCCCCTCAGCCTCCGTTTACTGAGGCTGAACAGATTAAGGTCCCTCAGACGCTCCTCGTAAGGCCTATCCTGCTGCCCTCATATCAATCTAGTGGCCCTCCTCTGGACCCTCTCGAGGCTGTCCACATCCCTCTTGAAGTGTGGCGCCCAGAACGGCACACAATACTCCATCTGTGGCCTGACCAACGCCGCATAAAAGGGCAGAATCACCGCCTTGGACCGGCTCGAAACGCATCGTTGGATGCACGCTAGGGTTCGGTTGGCCCAACCACCGTCTGACATTGGCGGCTCATGTTCATCTTGGTGTCAACAACAACGCCAAGATCCCGTTCCACCTCTGTGCTAGCAAGAGGGGAGCTTCCCAGCCAGTATATGTGCTGGGGGTTGCTTCTCCCCAGATGCATCACCCTGCACTTGTCCACATTGAATCCCACATTGAATTGTATTTAACTACTTAAATACAAGTAAAAGCATGTGTATATTCAAGTTGCGGGGGTTTAGGTTGTAGCTGTGTTGGTCTTGGTCTAATAAAAGATATCAAATTCACCCATGGAACCTTGTCTGAGTATATTCAATGCTTCAGAAAGAACTAACTAAGATGTGGAAATGCTGGTGTAATTAGGAAAAGTCTACTGGTAATCAGGTCATAACACTTCTCTGTCTGATTACATATACTAAATCCAGACCCTTCTAATCTGGTCAGTCTATCTGGAAATGAAACAACAAAACATCAAACAAGCCTCTCCAGGATTATCAATTATTTTGTTGTGTTGCCATGGTGCATAAATAAGTGCTTTGGGGGAGCAGAGGGAGCTCATGTAATCCGATTCTGGATATTGTAATCCAGACCTCCTTAATAGTGTCCGTTTGCTAAAGGTGATCAGACAAGGGACTGTGTAAACCTGACTGCATTCCCAAAGCATTTGACTTGTTTAGAGATACTTATGTATCCATAGGGAAGGAATAGGATGACAATCTGCAGTAGACATATTAATCACATACACAAATGTACATGAATCCACCCCTGTACTGAAACTGTTATCTGGTTCTGCATGACAGGGTGCCAAGCTGAAAACTGTAGTGTGAAGAAAGAAAAACTGCTGCACCTGGTGCAGGTAAAGTTTTTCAATTACATTCTCTTGATCTTCTTTCAATTTATCCTGCATACACAGCTGTTCAACCATCTTTTTACTACATCTGCTGGCACACTTTAGACCATTTTCACACTCTGGTTTAATTTGTGCTTTCCTCCTCAAAAAACATTTTGATTTTTGATTTGCAATTTTCTTCCTCTTCTTCTCTCCCCTCAGCTGCCTCTGTCCCTGCCCTCTTTCCTATTTCTCTGCTCTCATTTCAGTAATTCTCTCCCCATTTCTGGTTATTTGCCCCATCATTCTTTCAATCCACTTGATTCTTCCCTCTTGAACGATCTTCAGGAAACTCCTTACCACCACTAGCATCTCTACCCCCCAGGTATGCTCCATCTCACTTGTCTTTCTGATGCATACACAAAATATTCAACCAAATATGCTCCTTGCTTCCAGAGACCTGCTGTCTGATGCTCCCACTCCGGTGTTCTGATGCTGAGGATGCTGGAGGCTCCTGTTACCATTGCTGTGTCAAATCTGTAAGTGTGTGTGGATGTGGGGGTGGCCGGGGGAGATGGGAAACATTCTAGTCTACAAGGGGTCCTGCTTGGGGCTGCCTGGAGTGAGATGCAAGGGGTGCTGTGTATATGTGTATGGCCACACACATGCATGTGGCCAGAAAAACAGCAGGGCACCATGGAGAGCAACTCCCTGCAGGTAAATCTGTGGAGGGGAAAGGGCGTGGGGGGGGGGGGGGCAGGAGCTGGAGGTGCTGCCCAGCCAGGGTGATGCCTGGGACCTGAGGTCAGGGCAGGGAGTGGGACAGAGCAATGGGCAACTCATCCAGGGAGTACCGGGGGCAAAAGGCTGGGGGGGAGCATGTGCCCCCCCATATTTGTGCATGGGACAGATGAAGGCTGCTCACCGTGGGCTCAGGGCTCTCTGTTGCCTTTCCCTCAGGACCCCTACACGAATCATGGCCCCCTGCCTGCTTGGCAGCAGGGGGGGCAGCAAGTTGCACCCTCTGCTGCTGGGTGGGCAAGGGGTGTGTGACTGGCATGGAGCTCCTGGGGCAAAAGCAACAGGGTGGATAGCCCCAAGCCCACAGCAAGCAGCCTGCATATGCTCTTGCCCTGCTCAGCTCAGCTTTGACCATGGCAGGGGGGAGAGGGGCCAGGGAGTAGGAAGGAGAGGTGGGCACATGCCACCTGACCCCTGGCCGGGTCCATTCAGCCACCCCCATGGAGCACAGAGGCCTGCCCTACTCTGGCAGCACCAGGAGGAGAAAGGGCCCTTTCCCCCACTGGAGTCCAGGTCCCAGGACCTGGGGCCCCACTGCAGGGGAGGAGTGGCATGATATATTCATGTTTATAATGGAGGTGTGGGGGACTCTAATTTTATGTTTACCCAGGGCCTCAGTAAGTCTTAATCCACCTCTGTAGGCGCCTCAAAGGATGAGCAACAAAGAAACTCTGAACTCATCCCACTTTGCTAGGCCATGCTCCTGCTATTCTGTTTTTTGTGCTCTACTCAGCTGGCTGGATGCTGCATAGAGGTTTCAGCTGAGCACAACAAAAATCAACTAGCAGCTGATCCTGACGGTTGTAGTTATTATCCCTACAACTTAAGACACACAGCACGTGTCTATATTAGATGCTTAACTTTGCATTAGCATAGTTTACTGTGAAGTAAGCATGTACATCTACACATGCACATGCTTACTATGCAGTAAACCTCCCTAGTAGTAAGTAAATTTGTTACCTGCAAATGAAAGTAGCTAATTTACTCAAGAGTAGTAATGGTGCTATAGTGCTCATGTAGATGCCAGGCCAGGAGCAAAATCTGCTTTTAGTCAGCTGTCCATCAGTGGGTGGGGGATAGCTTCCTGCCCCCAGGAGCTGCCTGCTGCTGGGGCAGGCTCTGCTGCTGGAGCCTGGGCTGGGATTATGTCCCCCTGTCCTGGCAGCAGGGAACTCCAAGCTCCTTGCTCCGAGATCATTACTGCGGAGTGGGGGCCAGGAGATCTTCATCTTCCAGTCCCTGCTCCACCATTGCAATCAGGAAATGGGGGGCTCGGAGGACTTGATCTCCCAGCACCAGCTCCAGGACTGTGGGGCTGTTTCTGGGAGACCCTTTTCTCTTAGCAGTGGCTCTAGGACCATAGAGCCATTGCTGGGACATGTTCATCACAGTCCCCTCCCCCCAGTCTGTTCCCTCCTAGCTCCATGCTCCTGGAGTTGGGGGGCAGGGGAAACAAGCTCTCCAGTGTTTCCCCCTCCTCAGCTCCACACTAGTGGAGATGATCAGGGAACAAGCTCCCCAGTCTCTGTGCTGCGTGCAGGGCAGCAGCTGAGAACTGTCCTGGTTGGGGCAGGCCCCAGCCCCGTGTCACAATCAGGTGATTGAGGCACAGGGCTTGGAAAGAGCTGCAGGGGTGGGGTAGGTCCCAAGCCTTCTGCCCAGATCTGCCAGTGGGGAAGCTAGCAGCTAGCTTGTTGCCCCACTGACAGATTGGGGTAAGGAAGTAGGATCTGTTGCTCCCCTGCAGCTCTTTCCAAGTCCCCTGCCCCTAATCTGGGAGCCAGGGCCAGGAGCTCCCTGATGCTGGGGCAGGAGGGTGCTGTCTCTGCCTCAGCAGCAAGCAGCCCCCTGGGGCCAGGAGACAGCTGTCCCCTGGCCCAGTGCTCTCTGCCAGCCCCTGGCAGCAAGGGCCCATTGCAGAGCTGCAGGAAACTTGGAGCAAAGAGCAGCAAATCTGCTCCCTACTCCCTGCATGTGTAGATGCCTACCCAAAAATGCTTACTCCAGTGTAGTTTACACCAGAGTAAATTTAGGTCACAGTAAAAATGCATATGTAGACATGTCCATTGACAGTGAAATTTTAATACTTGCAGACAGTTCCTTCTTCTCAGACCTCATTAAACACATGCATTTAAATGTCTCTCAGCCCCACTCCCATTCTCTCCTTTAAATTCAACCCATTTAGGTTGCTTGCAGATGTTAATAAAACAAATCAAAATGGCACTTTAAACTCTGTGTATTCCTGTGCTGAACCCAATGCATACCCAGAAGAGGCTGCGTGTTAGCTGGATCCAGCTCACCCAACATCTGTGTAGATTGGGTGCTTTAGTGGGGCTTTTTTGGTATTATCTGGTAGCTGATTGAATCGGCTTTAGTTAAAAAAAGCCCCATTGAAGCTCCTGATTTAAACAGACGCTGCAGAGCCTGATTGAAGTAATGCATTGCTTCTTCTGGGAAAGTGCATTTTTTTTGGTTTTGTTTTAATGTCTACAATCATCCTTTATCTCACACATTTATGTCCCTTTTTTGTTTGTTTGTCTCTTTACTCAGCCAGGCACTCCTTTACTTTTACTGTTCCATGACATGCTCTCTCAAGATTACCTCACTGTACCTCTTACTGAATGGGTTGGAAACAAAGAGGAATTTATATGCTGTATTAAAAGAAAGAGACCCCACTGTCAGAACAAATAACAATTCCTGGTCTTATGCTTCCATCCCAGGAAGGCAATGTAATTATTTCATCCTAGTTTCATAGTAGGTAGGGTCAGAAGAGACCTGAGCAGATCATCAAGTCTGACCCCCTGCCATGGCAGAAAAGAGTACTGGGGTCAAATGACCCCAGCGAGGTGTTCATCCAGCCTCCTCTTAAAGACCCTCAGGGGTAGGAGCCAGCACCACTTCTCCTGGAAGTTGGTTCCAGATCCTAGCCACCCTGACAGTGAAGTAGTGCCTCCTGATATCTAGCCTAAATCTACCCTCTGCCAGGTTGTGACGGTTATTTCTTGTCACTCCTGGTAGTGCTAGAGGGAACAGGGACTCCCCTTTTCTTCCTTTGCAGTGACCAGAAGGGAGTTCTCCAGCCTGTAGTTATGCTGATGGTTCTTCCTCCCCAGGCACAGCACCTTGCACTTGTCAGTGTTGAAACCCATCCTGTTCTCATCTGCCCACCCCGTAACCTGTCTAGGTCCGATTGCGGCCTATTCCTCCCTTCTAGCATGCCCACTTCTCCCCACATCTTAGTGTCGTCTGCGAATTTGAACAGGGTGCTCTTTACACCCTAGTCCAGGTTGCTGATGAAGATGTTGAACAGCGCAGGTCTGAGGACCGAGCCCTGGGGGACCCCACTGCCCACATCCCTTCAGGTCAAAAATGACCCATCCACCACCACTCTCTGGGTGTGGCCCTCTAGCCACTTAGTGACCCATTTGACTGTGTAGGTGTCAGCACCATAGTACCCTAGTTTTTTAATGAGAATGGGGTGAGAGAGTTTAAGTTGAAGGCCTTCCTAAAACCCAGAAAGACTATGTCCGCTGCTACCCCCGCGTCTAAGGATTTCGTGACCTGGTCATAGAAGGCCACCAGGTTGGTCTGAAAGGACCTGCCTCTAATGAACCCATGTTGGTTGCCCCTAAGCATAATCTCCCCTGCTGGCCCCTTGTGGACATGCGCTAGGATCCCTTTCTCCAAAATAAAGCCAAATCTGTCTATACTAGCTATCTTGGTTTACTTATTTTCCAACAGTTAGATGCAACAAAAAACCTCCACTCTCTTCCTCCAATGCAAGAACAAACCTTTTGAGAACAGGACAACAACAGAAGGTGTTATTACATTAATAAAACACCAAGGAAGAAAAATACTCCACAAATTGCTGACTTCAGGCAAAATCCCACTTAAGACTGCCCAAGCCTTAGAGAATCTCTGTCTCTGAGGAGGGTTTTGCTAGAGGAAAGCCAGGTTGGAGTTTACCTCTGGACTCAGCTACACATGGAAATATTTTAGAATAGCAATTCTGCTTTTAAATTCACACTCAACATTATTTCAAAATAAGTTTAATGTATAGACAACGCCCGGACAAGGTTTTGCAGGACACTTTTGCCTTCTCATCCAGATAGCCATCTATACCACAGTAAGACCTTAAGAGACAATATAGAGCAACCAGTAGGAGAGTCTCCCTGGTGCAGCTATTAGACATAGCAGTGCATATGCTAGAATCTCTGTCCCCTTCTCCAAGTTTAACAAAAAGAAAACAGAATTGGACTTTACATACCCCTTTTCACAGATGTCAGGCATGCATGACCCTTTCAAATGACTTTAAAATTTTTACAATTATTGCTGCGCCTCTGGCTCCAGACCCAGCCCTAACCCGGGGTTCAGGCCAGACCTGGAGCCACAGCTGCCTCTGCAGTCCTACCACTCCTCTCCTGAAGCCTCAAGTCTCTGGTGGTCCCACTCCACTCCTTCCCTGCCCCCCCCCTTTTTCTCTGCCAACTCAGAATCACCAAAAATTAGGGTTGAAAGGGACCTCAGCTCATTCTACTCCAACCCCCTGCTCCATCCCCAACTAAGTCATCCCAGCATAGGCTTTTTCCAGCCACATCTTAAAAACCTGCAATGACAGAGTCCACTACCTCTCTAGATAACCTGTTCCAGTGCTTCATTACCCTCCTAGTGAGAAAGTTTTTCCTAATAGCCAACCTAAACTTCCCTTACTGCAACTTGAGATCATTGCTTCTTGTTCTGTCTCCCACCACTGAGAAGTCTAGCTCCATCCTCTTTGAAACCACCCTTCAAGTAGCTGTAGACTGCTACTAAATCCCCTCTCAGTCTTCTTTTCTCCAGACTAAATATGCCCAGTTCCCTCACCCTGTCTTCACAAGTTACTTCTCACTACCTTTGCTACATGCCAGCAGGATGTTCTTGCTGCAGCCTGGAGCATGGTGCACATGCTCCAGCCCAGCCCTGGAGCAGCAGTGCCAGCTGTATCATTGCTACAGGCTGTGCTGGAGCCATGCTCAGTGTCCCAGGATGTAGCAGGGATGGAGCCTGGGGCCACAGAGCAAAGGTAAGTGGGAGGGGGAATAGAGGAGCAGGCAAGGGGTAGAGACTTTGGGGAAGGGAGACAGAAGGCAGACAAGGGAGCCAGGGACCCAAGGCTGCAAGGGAAGGGGGGTAGAAGTGGCATGGAGGGGGAATGAGGGGAGGGCAGGGGAAGGGGAATTGGGGGCCTAATGCTGTGCGGGGCAGGCACAATGGATGGGAAGGGGGGAGAGTCAGGCAGCAGGGGGGCAAACTGCCTGCCTCCCTCACTGCCACCCCATCGCCTACCCCATAATTGCTCTCCTCGTTGCCTCTGCCCCCACTGCCCACAGTAGGGGAGGACAAATTTAAGATGATCCTCCAATAATTAGATTCTATACATGGAATATTTACAAATTTATTATACTTTTCCATGTATGGAATCTAATTACGGGGAGGGGGTGTCATTTTGTATTAAAGTAGATATAGTATATTAAGGGATTAGAGGTTTTAAGTTGCATTTTAGCAGAGAAATGTAAGCTGCTGCTTTGTTCTGTGATCCTAACAGTATGGGGCTCCCACCTGCCAGGGAGTGAGAAATTTAACTGGTCATGTTAGCCATTTCCTTTTTTTCCATTTTTAATGCTGGCCTGAACACCAGCAGGCAACTTTGCCTTCTTTATGAGCCATCAGCAGGGACTAGCATAGCTGCAGTTACCAAATTCTTTCCACTCTAGACAGGTCCTAGCATTGCAGGATACTTTGGCCAAGGAGGTCATAAAACTACATTTGCTCATTAACCTTAGCTTCCTGAGCATCAATTACAGCCCTGTCAACAACCAGTTTGATACGATGATTTGAATGATTAACATGCAGAGGCCCCATTGTACTATGTACGGCAAGAACCCAAGCAAATTGATGCCTGAAAAAACTTGGGAACTGAAGGAAGACAGAATGAAAAAAGTGGTTTAAAACAAACAAAAGGAATGTGTGCAAGGGCATGACATGACAGTGGTTTTTGCTGCATTCCCTCCCTAGTCATAGTAACATAACATTACATAGATGAGTTCTGAGCACAGTACCCTATAATTTAAAAGCTAGATTTAAGTCCACAACAGCTAAATGTGAATAATCATAGTTGTATTAAAACGTATTGTGTGGGGGAAAGTTTTCAAGTATGGTATCTCAAGAGTAGGTCTAGTTATTTCCCAATTTACAGAATATTAATAAATATCTCAAACAACATTTTATGTAGACTAGCACATTGCACCAACTTCATAAGGCACAAGGACACAAGTGTTAGGAAGGCATCAAGAGATTACAAATAAGGCACGGAGCTCACAAATTAAGATTCAATTTGGAATTCACCGTCTTTCACCATTACCACCACCCAAAGTTTTTTCCTCCCATTGAATCAGTAGCATATAGGGTTTTTTATGCTTTTTTGTCTGCATTTTTTGATTTTGAATTTCTTTTGTTAACTACTGCAGTATTTTATGGGTGCTAACTTCTCATCTCATCACTGTCCTGTCAAAATAACTTTCAGTTTACTATTGCCCATTTCAATCAGCTCTCACAGCCTGATACTTAGACTAAATCTGGCACTGAGCAAGAGTCCATATACTGTAGAGACTTAAGTATGAACTTAACTTTATGCACTGTATGGAATCCTGTTGGCTTTAATCAAGTTAAGCATGCGCCTTTGTCTTCACTAGTTCTGGGCCTGACATCTCTCAGAAACAAAACATCCCTCTTCCCTCCTCCTTGATTTTACAATAACTGTGGTTCTTAAGATGTTTTGTCAGAGTGGATCCCACTTCTAGTGGGAATGTCTTGTATACAGGCTCATCCAAAGCAACAGCCAGATGGATAGTGACTTTGGAAACATTTTGTTTATGGTTCTGTCTATACAGTGTTTCATTTCACTGGCCTGGGTACAAATTTAATCACATTTTGATAATAAAATCTCTGAAAATCCAGATATAATTTTTTAAAGACTAGAGAAAAAACACACGAAAAACAGACATGATATTCATCTTCTGAGAGCACACAATTTTTTCTGAGTTTCCAGAAGCAACTGTCAAATGTCAGAAGCAATTCATGTACTGGGGTTTTTTTTGGTTTTTTTGAGTAATCCAGGTTTTTTTTTTTAAATTAGCAAATACATATTTGTGTCTTCCTCACTTCTTTAATTCATTTTTCCATAGGTGAAGATATTTCCTCCCCCCCACCTTTGGTAAACAAGATCCTCTCAGGCATTTTGGATACCTTTTTCATTAGCAAATGCAAGGAAGTTAATAAAGTTACTTTTTTCACAGCTTATATAGTTCTTGTTCTAACCTTGTTTGGCTACCATTAACTCATCTTGATTGTTCATCACTCCTATGACCTAGTCTACCCATAAGGAAGGCACAGAGTAACATAGGGCCCCTGTAGGACAAATCAGGGCAGTTGGTGGCTGACAGAGAAAAAGGCGGAGCTCTTCAATGAGTTCTTTGCTTCAGTATTCCTAAGTACTGACCAAGACAATCCCCCCAACTCAAACATAGATAGATGTTCGGGAGGCACCAGACCACCAAAGGTTAGTGCTTACTTGGTTAAGGAGTACTTGGAAGGGCTGGATGGGTACAAGTCAGCTGGCCTGGATGACCGCCTTCCACAGGTGCTGAAGGAATTGGCCAGTGTCACAGCTGAGCTGCTGGCACAGCTATTTGAGCAGTCATGGTGCTCCAGCCAGGTCCCTGAGGACTGGAAAAGGGCCAACGTGGTGCCCATTTTTAAGATGGGGAGAAGGGATGAGCTGGGTAACTTTAGGCCAGTCAGTCTTACCTCTATCCTGGGAAAACACTGGAAAAAATCAAAGAGTGCATTTGTGAAGGCCCAGCAGGGAAAATGATGTCGAAAAAACCAGCATGGGTTCGTTACAGGTAGGTCCTGCCTGACAAACCTTATAGCCTTTTATGACCAGGTCACACACTGCCTCGATGCAGGAGCTGAGGCAGATGTCATCTACCTGGACTTTAAGAAGGCCTTCGATAGTTTCGCATCCTATTCTCATAGGGAAGTGAACGGGCTGTGGAGTGGATGCCTACACAGTCAGGTGAGTGGCTAACTGGCTTGGGGACCACACCCAGAGACTGGCGGTTGACGGGTTGTTCTTGGCCAGGAAGGAGGTGGGCAGTGGAGTCCCGCAGGGTTTGGTCCTTGGACCGATGTTATTTAATATCTTCATCAGTGATTTGGACAAAGGTGTGGAGAGCACCCTGTCCAAGTTCGCAGATTACACAGTTATGGGGCAAAGTTAACACACCAGAGGGCAGGGAGCAGATGCAGGCTGACCTGGACAGGTTGGATCAATGGCCCTCCTCTGAACCCTCTCCAGATTCTCCTCATCCCTCTTGAAGTGCGGTGCCCAAAACTGGACACGGTACTCCAACTGCGGCCTAGCCAATGCTGCATAGAGGGGGAGCATCGCCTACCTCAATCTGTTGATCATGCATCTGCTAATACACAAGAATGAAATAGGATGCAATTCAACAAAGATAAATGTAAGGTACTCCACCTAGGAAGGAGGAATCCCCAGCACACCTATAGGTTGGGGGATGACCTCCTCAGCAG
>JAGPOW010000261.1:86213938-86226578 GCA_030014935.1 Caiman crocodilus | reverse complement strand
AAGAAATCATTAAATATGTTAGATTTGTCGTCTGGCGCGACGACTAAGTTGCCCATCGTGTCCCGCAGGGGCCCCACATTACCCGGGACCCTCTTTTACCCCCTATGTATTTGAAGAAGGACTTCTTGTTGTCCTTAATCCGGGAAGCTAGTCCTATTCTCCATCTCTGCCTTGGCCTTCCTGACTGCCCCCCTACATCTTCGGGCGACTGTATCATAGTCCCTCTTGGTAATGACCCCTTGGTAATGACCCCTTGCTTCCATTTGGTGTATGCCTCCCTCTTAGCAAGGAGACATTCCCGGATGCTCCTAGTGAGCCATAGGGGTTTACGATGATGATCCTGATTTATGATCAGGATTTATGATCCTGATTTATGATTTATGATCAGGTCACCAAATCGTTAGACGCAGGGGTTGCTGTGGATGTGGTCTTTCTGGACTTCCGGAAGGCTTTCGGTAGCACATATAGTATTGTTCAGAGTGGCAGATTTGAAAGGGATCTTTGACAGATATTACATTTTATATGTTTACCACCTGAGAGCTTTAGGGCCAGTGGCAAGGCCTTTTATTCAAGAACTTAGCAGGGAAAAATCCCAGTGAAAGGAAGAGCAAACAACTTTTACTGTAAAAAGAAAACAGGTTTTCCTCCCCCTCAATGACAGAACACAGACAAAAGGGTTTACACTCCTTTTCAAGAGAGAAAATTTTCCTCAAAGTAGAACATCAATATTCAGGTAAAGTAATTTATTAAACATTGTAGAGCAAGACTATCTGCTGAGGCCCAAAGCAAGCTTGGACTGGCCTTCTTATAGGGATTAAAATTACAAATATATTTTTTTCTATTTCCAGTCAGACAAGACTTCATTCCAATTGATTAAAAGGAGGTAAAGGTATGTATTATTACAAAACACAGGGTTTATACAGTATGATCTTATAGAGTAGTGTTGTTCACTTGACTAAAAGACTTTTCTGTCCAGAGTTGGGGAAAAAAACAAAACAATAAGCAAGGCACATTTTTAATGTAACCCAAAAAATACTCTCTCAGATATACTAGCAATATGAATATAAATGATACTTTAGGTTGCATCTGGATGAGTGCAGATATGCAATATATGGTGCCACAGATCCATTTGTGGTGCTGCACACTGCACATGCAGGCATTCTCCATGCAGCTACTTTGCAACACAGCGGGGAGGGTTTTGGCCCTGGAAGATCCCAGGGTAAAAAAAACCATGCCAAAAAAAAGTGGGGTGGTGCACACAGTGGCAGTGCGTACCACCCAAAACTGGAGACCGGCCGGCCAGAGTCATACTTCAGCTGCTGGCAAGGCACCTAGCTGCAGGAGCACTGTGGCTGTAGCACCCTAAGACCCTCAGGATCCCAGGTAAGACTGCTGAAGACAGCACAGTTGCTGGCCCCAGCCTCCCCTTCCCCACTCGGTGTAATGTGCGGTGCACCAGAGCATGCATGACATGGACGTCCCAAGGGACACGTAGCAGTAGCACAAGGTGTGCTGCTGCTACTTTCCCTAGGGCAACAAACATCTGCACTCATCTGGACACAGACTTTGTGGACAAGTGTAACCAACACTATTTATAGAATGTTAACCTATAAATTATGTAATGTCAAACTCACTTACAAGGCTCTTCGTGTTTTGGTAGAGCCATGTATTTGAAAATCTAAAAGAAGTTGTTAGTCCAATGATTTTAGAAAAGTTGTAAAAATATTACTTTTCAATTATAAAGCATGAACTCAGTTTAATTAAAATAATACAACTGGGTAAACACCTCACTTTCTGTTAAACACATATTTAAGTATTACACATTTTTTCTGTCTGTATAAGTTTTTTATTTGTGCTTTCAATCTCAAAGTTTTTCTTTTAAGCAACACAACACTAGCTGACTTTTCCCCAACAGTATCTACAGAATACATAGATCATCATCACTGTTACATTTTAAAACAAAGCCTATATTTTTCTTCTTTCAAAAGCAGAGAGTGTTGCTTTTCAGGTTGTAATAAGGTACAAGGCAGTTCTCTTTGTTCACATTCCCTTTTACACACAGCTCTAGTGACACCTAACGGACATTACACATTAGTGCACTTGCCATGGCAAGATGATTTCCCTGATGAAATCAAAGTTTTAGTTTGCCATCTTGCTACTATTCAAAGGGGTATAGTTGAACTTAACAGAAAACTTGATACAATTATCCTTAAACATAACTATCAAAAATATGTATTTTTATAATTTACGTTCAAAATAGACAAAATTATTTATTAGGATACCAGCCTTCTAAAGATGAATGCCACAATTCAGGAAAGAATAAATGCATCTCTGAACAAAAAGCATGCTTATGCAATGTTATACCAATGACAAGTTTTAGTGAAAGTAAACTCTTTACCTAGCTTCATTTTTTTTGTTTCAATATAACTACAAGAAATAAGAAATACACTGTGTATGCATATAAAAATCTTATAAATAGTCCTCATACTATTTATTTATGAATATTTCTCATATATTATTTCTATAATACATATAAAACAGGTCTCAATCTTTGGATAGCAACACTGTTACCTTTTGACCTGTTCAAAAACCCCAGGTTTTATCCCTTCAGATCTTCAAAGTAATAGATGAAATTTAAAATTTTATCTGTCTCCAAGTCACAACCTGATTTTCAGTTTATCACAGATACGAAAATCTGCCAGAAAGCAGGTAGATGCACCTTGTAGACTAACTGAATCAGAGATGCAGACTTTGATGAAGCGAGTTTCTTGCTCACATAAACTTCTATGCCTCTTTCATTCAGTTAGTTTATAAAGGTGCATCTCTATGTTGTCTTATGCCTGACTTCAGACTAACACAGCTAACTACAGATACTTAATCTGTGATACTAACATAACAGTATTATTCCAACCTATATAATTTGTGAGAAAAAAACATATTGGGTGAAATCTTGGCTCCAGTGAGGCAAATGGCAAACTTCAACAGCAACATTTTATGTTTTGAAGGTGAGTGGACCATAATTGTTTTAGGCCAGATCTACTCGTTTTGAGGTTCTCCTGGGTCATTTCTCCTACCTCTTAATTAAGTAACCTGCTGAAGACCAGCATAGAGAACTTGATGAATGACCAGAGCAGTTAGCTCTGCCCTTTCTGCAGTGAATGCCTCGGGATGGAAAGGCATAAAAGGGGAACAAAAACTTCTCTATGGTACTATGGCCTTAATCATTTCTATCTGGCATATAAAGGTCCCTTGAGACCCATAACGAGGAGAGACAATTAGAGCAGTCCCTAATCTGCTCCAGCCTGTGCGGACACAAGGGAGAGAATTGGTGAACTGTAGCTTGTTTTCAGCTTCTCTTCATTCCCTTTTTGGGCTACGCAGCTGCTTTTGTAATGGGAGGGAAACAATCTTTCATAAAGTGCTCAACTAAACTAAAACAAAAAGTCTAGATCTCAAAGCCTATCAGGAAAAGAGGCAAAAGGTACAACTAGACTATTGTTTCTTTTTTCTCCAACACAGTATAAAACTACGAGGGAACAGCTGGATAGCTGGAGCAGGGAAACAGCAGCAGCACTTAGAAGGCTTCTGACACACAGAAATTGTTCCTGAAGCTACAGAGGGAAGTGGGAAGGGGCACGGTGCTCTTCATCTTTCCTCCAACATTGGAGCTAACGCAAATGGTTCAAAACAAAAAAACAACAACACAAAAACCACACACACACAAAAAAAACCCAACAAAAAACCCCACCAAATCAAAAACCCCCCAAAAAACCCCAAGGAACCACAGCAAAAGAGCTCAGGAAATATTTTCAATTAAAAATCAAATAAAAATTTGTCAAGTTAAAACTTTTTTCCATAACTTTCCCTTCCTTGCTATTGCCCACAGAAGTCCTACAAGTACTAGAAAAATTGGATTTCATTTTATCAGAATTATAGTAAACCACAGGTTTACTATCTAAAAAAGCTAACTGTCTAGGCACAAGGTGGCAGAAGACATAAGCACAAACATTAACCAAGCTTCCTTAATTTATTAGTTGAAACTGAGTATGCCAAAGAGATATCTCCTAGACAGCACTATGTGCACAATGGTGCATCTGATCCATTGGGCTAAGGGCTCTAAGACCCACTGGGGGAGTAAAAATTAGGACTAATTTTGAATTTCTAGTTCCTTCCAGAAGACAGACAATAAGTTGCAGAAGCCAGTAGTATACCTTACTGATCAATGTAGTGTTTAGGCTGAAACAAAGGCAGAGCTGGTGAGACAGTTTCAAATACCAAAGAAGAGAAGCTATATTATACAAGACTGGTTTGTATTTGTATCCCTGTGGGTCATTAAAAACTTTGCTACTGCCTGCCAAGACATCATGACAGTCACATGCCATCACAGGATACCAGTTAAGCTAGATCATCCAAAGAGTGCAGTAGTTAAAGCAAACTCTTAGTGTGCCTTTTTCTTCCTACCTAAAAAATGTGAACTAGATCTCAAGGAAATAAAGATTTTTCTTTTTTTAACAACAATGATATTACCTTGTATCGACCATTTGATATTTGCCATTCTAAAAACAGGTGCAGCTCCACTGGCATTCATAAATACAAAATTTTATTTGCATTTCATTAGTTTAGAAAGACCACAACATTTTTCAATACCACAACATTCAGGACACTGAGTTATTCAAATATGTAATTACTGATTTACCACAACTAAACTAAACAGTGCATTTTAATAAAAGATATAGCAAAGATATAATTCACAAATTCATAATCAGACAAAAACCTCACACAATATATGCTTGACTGGAATAGTTTCCACCATTAGAAAAGAAAAAAAAAATCTTACCATCAACCCATCCCTCCCACCAAGGTGTCCAGACAAATACACACACACACATATATATATATCTATAACCCTCTACACAGGAAAAATGCTCTTAAATTTTTTAAAAATAATTTGTCTAGGACAGCAGCATTGCTTTTAAAATGTTCTTTTACAGTTCAGATACATCTCTACTTTCACTGAATATTTACTGACTCTGCAACCTAGTTTATGCTTAAGCAGGAACTTGTATATGCAAGTTGAGAATGCACCTTTAGAACTGCACCGAATGTAATGTCTTTGAACACAAAGCAACAGCTCAGCATTAAACATAATAAATAATGAGCGCTGGAAATTACTTTTTGATTTTCCTGTAAATCCAGTCAGCTGCAGACGCTACAGCAAAAAAAGAAAAATTGTTGACCATATTGAAAAGAAACATAATGCTGTTTATGGAAGCTTTGTACATGGAAGTCTTCTGCTTTAAGGAGAAAAAAAGTCATCTTAAAATAGTTAGCAAAGCACCATATACTTATCTTCATACCAGAAGAGCTTCTGCCTGCCTATTTATAACAATGAGGACTATTACAACATTTAAAATCAAGAATAAGTATAGATTTAATTTCTCCTCCTCTTAAACTGGGAGTGTGGTGGCTGCCTGTAGACTGTACAATATTTATAAACACTGTGGCAATTAATGAAATACCATTTTGAGGGAGACGGGCAATATTTTACTGTTATAGCTGAATCCTATGCAGGATTTCATATTTGCATATATACAAGTTAGTGTGTAGCTCTGACTTGAACACAAAGTGCAACATGAAACTGCCAAATGATTGTAGTGCAGAGAAGTACAGACACTTTCTTTCCCCTCCCACTCATTTTTTTTTCACTCTGTATGAAGCAACAAGTCAACAGCAACGGACATGTGGCCTTGGAGGAGGCAGTTCTGGTGGGATTTCTGGCTCTGGCTGCAGGGACAGGATACTGTTTGACAGCTCATTCCTTATGATATCCAGGGGCATCTGAAAAAATAAAAAAACAACCCACATGTCTATAAATAATCCTGTGCACAGAACTCTCAACTGCTCCTACTTAAGAGAAAGACTTCAGAGCTGCAGTTCAGCTAAAGGATTAACATTAGGGCCTCAGAGATCCTAGCACCAACATTTTTTTTTTAAATATTAGAACAGAACGTGTTAAAGTTTCTTTTGAAGGAGAAAAATCTTACAGTGTTTAACAAAGTAGTATTGCTATTTTGACAGATAAAAGATCTATAATAGAATCATGATAATTAAAACTACATTTGAGAGAAGTTTCTGATAGCTAGTTTGTCAATAACAGAGAACATGCATTCAATTTTCTAATAATCTAGAGGGCAAAGCAGTATGATGTATTGAACTGAAGAGCACAAAGTTTGTCTTCTTCTATAGCTCTTCAAAAGTTGCTAAATAGTTTTAAGCACACTGCTTTATTTGTGGACTTCCATTCACTGACTGAGATTCAAGACTCCAAATAATCCTGTAATTTTAAAGGTGCAGTAGTAACCAATATACATAAAATTAAGTGTTTGCCCACTGTGTTAATATAGTTATTCAGTCAGGAAAGCTAGTTTCATGTGTTTGCAAACTATTACTATAAAGAAAAGCAAAACACTTTCATTATTTTATCCAAACTACGCAGTTGGTCCAATAAAAGATAATCAATTACGAAGATGTTTGCCTCTCATTATTTTACAGCATCTGAAAGTGCAGAAGTAACCATCCTTACAAATCTTAAAATGGTTTCAAACTTTAAATCAACTGTCAGATAACAGTGTAGGTAGAAACACAGCTAAACAGATCAGTTAACCTAACTTGGGGTGAATTTATTTTTTTAAATAAGACTTGCAATGATTTTCCACTACAATGCTAATACTCAGCATTTAAATAGCACTGATCAGCCAAAGATTAAAGTGACACTTCATGAAGTTCATCAATCATCTTGTGGGGTGGGGGAGGAAGACAGAGGCATAAAGAGGTCAGAAGACAGATCTAAGATCAAAGCTATCAAATAACAACTGCGACTCGGAGATCTCCCTACAGTACTGTAGGATAGCAGCTCCATCTTGTATACATATCAAGGTTGCTACTTTTCCTAGGCCATAAACAGGCTATTGTTTCTAGCATTGGAAATTTTCCCTACTCACCCACTCCTCAGACCATGGAGCCCAGTCTGAGGAATGGGTAGTGAACAAGGAGTAACTACTCCTTAACTTGGCTTTCTGCCTACTGGAGCAGCAGCAGCAGCAGTCTCCTGTGCCTTCTGTGACCGAGGTGACCTCGTTCTGAGGAAGGCACAACAACCTTTCCCTGCCACTCAACTCCCACTGGGACAGGGAAGAGGTGAGCAGCAGCTATTTCCTGTGCTCTCCCCAGATGAGAATAATTCTGGTCTTGGGAAGGCACAGGAAATATTTTCCCATCACGCAGCACCTCCTGGTCCCTAAGAGGAGTCCAACAGCAGAAAACTGTGCATGCATTTTCCCAGGAGAAGCCCTCCCAGAGCATCCCACAGGGAGGAGAAGCCCTCCCAGTGGGAGATGGGTTATTTTTGTCCCGGAACCACCATTTTTGTTCCAGGATAAACTGCATGAGCATTTGTGGTTTCTAATGGGAGAGCTGAGATTCTCCCAATAGAAACATAATGCCTTCAGTCTCCGTTTCTAGTTGGTATCCTGTATAATCAAGTTGCTGACTTCTTCTTTCTCCTGTCTTCTGTAGTTCTTAGCATGCCAATTTAAGCAAAACACACTTTTTTCTGTGTTACTCCAGCCTATTCCCTGAAGCAGTCCTAATTAATTTGTGACAGCAAAAGAAGCAGGCAAATGCAGAGTCAGCCACTGCGCCTTGATATAAAATTAAGCTACTATGCATGGAGGCATGCAAGTGAAAACTTCAATTGCAATACTAAGAGCTGTGCCACAATAGAAGAAATGGAAGATAGCAGGTGGTCCACAAGCTGCATCCTGACTGCTCCAAGATAAAATAACTTACTTGCTATTGTGCACTCTGAACAAGCACTTGTGCAAGTAGTAATAAAATATCTGACCTATAAAAGTCTAGGCAAACAGCTTACCTTTTTCAGGATATCATCAACAAGTTTCAGAAATATTTCATCCACATTAAAATTATCCTTGGCACTTGCTTCACAGAACCGCATCCCAGTTATTTGCTGTGCAAACTGACAAGGAAAAATAAAAAAGTGTCAGTTCTCAGGTTTGTGGGTTTTGTTTTGTTTTTGAAAGGTGCAGAGAAAAGCTGAATATAGCAAAAGCTGAGAGAAACTGAATTTTGAGTTATGTCAGATTCATTTGAGTCAACTTGTCAGTTCTGCATGTTAATTTTTCTCTCTCCATGAATATGTCCAGAGCTGTGAAATTGGACACAACTGGGCTAAATGAATTATTTTGGCACGCTAGGAAAGAAAATGGCAATGGTTGAACACCAATAAAAGAAATGTCATGGCTAAGGGTAAAATATTAAATCAACCGCTAAGCAGACATACAAAAATGAGACAGTGCTGAATATACAGATAACATTTTGGTTGACATTTATTTAGATGTTTTCCTTTCCTATGCTTTTAGGAGAATCTGGTGCTCCTGAAAATAAATTAATAAATAGCACAGTAACTGCCAGGCATACTGCAAGCATATATACTTTCCAATCCTGTCCATGTAACTCATGCATATCACTACTGACTGGTAGTAAGCCTTTTTTATCCCACTGAAAGAGCTCTTTGGAGAGGTGGAAGCTGGGATAGATTTCTACTTGCATGCTTTTTCTGCCACCCTGGGACAGGGGTGGGCAATTATTTCAAATGGGGGGGCTACTTAACTACTTTTGATCAGCTGTTGGGACAGGGATAGCCTCACCCCTTGATCACCATCTTGGGACCATAAGCCTCCCCAACCCTTGACCTTTTCCACCTGGTTTACATGTATTTGCATAGTGTACATAGCGGTGATTGCATAATAGCTCAAAATAAAGTCTTACCTTTGTGTATAGTGTGTGTGCTTTGTGAAAGGTGAGGGGAGATTATGAAGGGGTGTCTAGGTGTGTGGGGGTGCAGGTACAGGAGTGTGTGTGGGTGATGGAGTTTGTGGGAGATGTGTGGGTGAATGTGGACCCCCCCGCCCTCGCCACAAATGCCACCCCCACCTCCTTGGTGCATAGCCCCTGCTACCAGAGGCAGTAGCAGCAGCAGGCCCTTGGGGTACTCATGGCCTGCAGCAGGCAGAGCCCCCTGGCAACACATAGTTCTAGCTGAGCCCTGGGAGCTGCATGTGACTCTGCCTGGCATGGGCCATGAGCATCTTGAGGGCCTGCTGTGCCAGCAGCAGTAGGGGCTGTGCACCAGGGGCTGTCCCCCTCTCATCCACACTCCCACCATACACTCTCAGTCACATTCCCCCACTCACACCCACCCTACACTGTCTACTCCCACCCCACACACAAGCCATTGGGCCAGGAGGGCTCTGTGTTACCACATGCAGCTCCCAGCTCTCCTTCTGGGAGCCATGCACCAGTATGTGGGGCTCCCAGCACTGCAGCTGAGAAGGCACACCACTGGGCTGGGTCAGGCTGGCTGCATACCTCCATATGGGGCTCCTGGCACTGCAGGGGAGAACTCCCCTCTCCACTCACCAGCTGTCCAGCCATACACCACTGCACTCAGTGCCTCCAAATGAGGCTCCCAGCTGGAGTGCCAGGAGCCCCATGGAGATGGAGGCACAATGCCCATCCAATCTGATGGTAAGCAACCTCTGAAAGCCCACCTCCCACTAGCTTTCAGAAGGGCAGCCAAAGGCCAGTAATAATTGTTTTTTGGAGAAGCTCCACCTGCTGAATACAATGACCTGGTAAGCTGTATCTGGTCGATAGGCTGAGTTTGCCCACCCCTACCCTGGTAGCTTTCAGGTTGTAATACAATCCCACTCACTGATTACTAGCCTCAGATTCTGATCATTAGATTAATCTCAACAGTAAGATACAAACTAACTTCCTTATCTTGTTCAAAAATTTAATACAATGTGTGACTGGTCTGTATAGGTATTAACTCTAAGGGGCCATGGTGTGCTTCTGAACAGAAGTCCTTGTATCCATACTATTTTGTTGTTATCTAGCACTTGCTGCATTCTGCCTTTTGACCTGCTATCCTGTATGAGATAAATCTCAAACTAAACAGTTGTTTTCATGGGTGATGAGTGACTGGTACCTCCTGAGTTGGGGGGAGGGACCAACACATGACAACTTCCCCCACCAGCAGTCAGTGACTGTGGAAGGGGCGGGTCTCCCCACAGCTGATCCCAAAGACCAGGGGGTAGGGTCCCTGCGGCTGATCCTGTCAACATACAACTGGCAGTGGTGCACCGCTGGCATTTCCAGGTCAGAGGGATCAGCTGCAAGGGAGCCGCTTCTCCTGGTGCACTCCCTGGCTGACATTCTCAAGGGGGCACCAGCACTCTTGCCTACCCCCGCCCCCTCGCCTGGGAATGCTGCTCTCAGGGGGTGCACATGCACCCCCATGCACCCTCTACATGTTGCCACTGGTTGTTTTCCACACAATACCAGGTGACCCACTCAAAGATGTTAATGATTTCATTTCCACTTGCTCTTACTTTTTCTCCCTGCTGTCGAGTAATTTCTCGATCAACTTCACAGTCCAATTTATTTCCAACTAGTAGAAGTTCGGCATCTTCTGAGGCATACTGTAAATACAGCAAAACATGACATTTCTAACTACATTAAACTACAAGTTTCATATGGTTTTGGAAAAAAAAAAAAAATCAATCAAGTCTCTAGTAATTAGCTGACTCATTATATTTCAATGTGTTCTATATTATCAAAACACGGTGGAAATGTTATCTTGAGACTATCCGCCCTCATTTTGCTCAGTTTTTAGATTCATACCAAGATACTAAATGAGAGCCAAAAGTTTCTCTCTGGTGAATATTATGACCTTAACACAAAGGTGGCAAATGGAATGTACTGGATTTTTTTGTGTAGTCAGATGCGCAATGATGTGCATACTTCAACCGATACCAAAGACAAAGGTAATTAGTGTTAATCAAGACCAGCTCCAGGCAGATATTTCTGTTAGAGTAGTACTTGCCAAAAGAATAAAGTAAAAAAAAAAAACCTCAGTTAAACAATTTACATTTTCAATCTTCTACAAGTTTGTTCCAAAACACATTTTAAGGGGATTGTAAAAATGTAATTTAAGTATTATATATGATACTCTCTACTTTTACAGAAGTGGAAGCCTACCTTATCAATCATTTTCATCCATTTTGGTAAATCATCAAATGTCTCCTTCTTGGTGATATCATATACCAATATGATTCCCTTGGCACTTCTGTAATAAGCTGAGGTAATGCTGTTGAATCTCTCCTGACCTGCTGTGTCCCTAAGAAGCAGCAGCAAACATTGGCACAAATATTTTATCAGTTAAAGAACAGAATAAGTTAGCTCGAATTTAAAAAACAAAACAAAACCCACAAGCTAACCACATGCTAAATGTAAATCCCATATTGTTCATTTCCTTCTATATATAATTATAGACAATAACAGGCAAGCCAGATTAATAATTGGAAGAAAATCTCAGTTGAGACAGTCTACCATCATACCTAATTGTCCCACGCTAACTAAACTGGGAAAGGCCAGGCCACCAAAGCAACTTTATGCATCTTTGAGAATGGAGTTGTCCAATGAAAACATATCAGCAGATGAAAAATTAAAAAAAATTTTTCTTAAAAAGGGAAAAAGAAAAAGATGCATGCTAATCAAGCTAACGTTGGACATCCAAGTGTAAAAGCCGCAGCATTCCTACTTATGAGATTCAAGCTTTCAGATGGTTTTCAGATCAACCAAAAAACAATTAAGCTATATTTTAAAATTTATGTAGATGTTAGTAGTAAAAACTGTTGAAAATATTAGGCAAACAAACAATACAAGGAAATGTGCTACTAATGCTACTAGTTTTCAAGGCACATTTATGGCAGAATACGGCATGAGGTTGAAGGTAAAACTCAGAACTCCAAAGTCTAGTGATTCCGAGTACTTAATTTGGCATTTGGATCTGACTGTCAAAAAATCAGATCCACATAGGGGCTTTAATTTGGGTGCATTTAATAAGGTCTGCGAGCCTTTCACTAGCTATGGCACCAGTGTTCTTGTACTAACAATAGATAAGCCAAGATTTCAGGGATTTCTACCACTGTGTTTTGGTGGCTACTCTTACAAGAGCCCATGCTTAGAGCAGATCGGCATAACTTGGGAATCCCAATACTCAAAATTAAGTTATAAAGTGTTCTAGTACATCTGAAATACAGATGGTAGGGAACAAGCTTCCTGATATAAGAAATTAAAATTAGTACTGAAGCAGGTCAAAAATCAGAATAAAAACTATTTCTAGATGAGAAGTATATGCATGTGAGGGATGAATGAAAAATGTTGACTGGGCATAATCATGTAATATAACATTTTAGTACAGAGTAGGGAAAAACCTCATAAATATAACTCTTTAGATGCAATGATTTATTTTGAGTATTTTAAAAAAGAATGCTTCCAAAGTGCCAAAAACTAATCTTCCTCCTCAAGATTTCTCAAAAGCATATATAGAGGAGCTACAGTAGTAGGACAAACTGCCACAATCCCACTTTGTCTCAACCAAAACCTATAGGGACCATACTTAGATTGAGGAGAATTAGGACTAAATGATCTCTTAAATTAAGCCTTGACCTTTTCTCTGAGACTGCCACAAGAGCACCAGATAAAACCACCATTA
>JAGPOW010000261.1:86188994-86213838 GCA_030014935.1 Caiman crocodilus | reverse complement strand
AGTGTTGATGCTATCATATAGATGATTTGCCCACTAGAAATTGATCTGAAACCTCAGCTTCATATAGCTACACCAAGAATTGTGAAAAAAAACCTGATGCATCATCATGAACAGTACTTGGAAGTGTGATGATAGTACTGTTGTGGGAAAGGAGGTAGAGGACAGGGAGAGAAAGAACTGGATTTTATCTTTCAACTCCCCCATGTTCCCCAAAACTAAACACACACACACAAAACTTTAAGCAAAAATATACTGTCTGTCCTAGCAATAGCTGGCTTTAGTGAGAAGCAACTTAATAAGTATCTAAAAGTAAAATGAAATATTATTAAAGCAATACAACTTCTTGCAACTGAAATTACATATATGGATCTCTCATCATTACAACATTTATTTTCTCCTCAGTTCTTTCTCCATTACAGTCACCTTCATTTTTTTGCAAGACTCATATTTTTTTTTTTATGTGAAAACACATTGAAATGTCAGTCAAAACTGTTGATTTTGCAAATACAGGTAACACTGTCTTAGGGCTTATGAACAGATTTTTCCAATATAGAAATGCCTCTGTCGGCTACATTTATGTTGCTAAAGATTGCTAAAGTGTTGGAGAGTGGATCCCATCAGTTTCATTCCTTTTAACAGCCAGAACAAGGAGGAAGTGGGGGAGAGAAGAAGTGGTCTGGTGCCAAGTCAAAGCTAAACAAGAAAGACAGAACTGCCTGATCAGTTGTATTATAATACCTTTGGCAGAACAGTGTTATGCTAAACTTGAATGATTTTTAAAATACACTTCCTGGACTTCTTTAAATCACTGACTGTCATACCACTACACTGAATGCCTTCATTGAAGTAAATGAGTGTTCTCGTTCTAGTGTCCTCAAAAGACATTTGTTCATTGAACTGAATTCTGTGCTGCAAAATCTCCTACTCTAAGTCGTACAACTCTATAAACTCAAGCCTTCACTTAAAGGTTGTGCAAGCCACATCTGTAAAAATGAGCCAGATGTACAAGCACCAAACATCTGAATGGTGGGAAAGGCACAAGATGAAGGCAGAAGTTTATATTGTATGGAAATACTGAAACCAAGGCCCTAAGATTATTTTGCATGTGTAATTTACTGCACTGATGGAACACAAACACTTTCCTATGCCAAGTCCAAAAATCAGATAAGACTCTTTGGCACCCATTCAACTCAATCTCTATACAGTCAGTTATCTGCTCAAGTTCCTTGCTGAAGCAGACTTAAAAATTAAAATAGCGTTGGGTAATGACACTATTTTCAATAACATGAATAAACGCTAAGACTGGACACTGATTTTTTAATTTATTGGCAAAGTAGAAGTAAAAAGACTGTATTTATTTTTATGATCTATTTATACAGCATTACACAAAGAAACACAAACTTTTGGGCCCAAGTAGAACAAATCAATTCTTGAGGGGAATAATTCTAGGTCCTTCACCCCTGTAGCAACTCCAAAGCCAGAGAAATTGTATTCGTATTTCTTTCATAGCCTCCCATACCAACCCAGAAACTCCACTAATGTGCTCTCCTGCCTCACAATTTAGGAAACCATTGAAGAGATTTGATTAATACAGGGGGAAAGAGACACCAAATCACTTAAAGGGATGCTTCTGAAGATGATCAAGTTCATATTCATGAAGCATGCATACATGTGCAATGGAAAATAAATGGTTACAATGATTACTTTTTCAGGAGAGTAATTAGCTTTTTAAATAAGTTTGCATGCAAGTGATGGGCCTTTGTAATGGGATATATGAAGTCCTTTTAATAAAAATACCCCAAAAACAGATTACCAAGATTAACAGAGTTCTTGTTTTGCTGCAACAGAGTTTAAAATAAGTCAATATAAGATCTGAGGGTGCAGTAAGTTTAGAATATTGCACCTTGTCTCTCAAGCTCAGAACTTAATTTTGATAACAACTCTCAAAAAGCTCTGTCTTGGGGGAAGATCAGTTTTCTGGTAGGTGAGCTGTTTTACCAGGAGCATTCTTTCTGCAGCAAAAGTTCAGGGAATACATATTCTGTCAATATTACAAACAACTTGATCAGGTCTTTTACACTAAATGGTGCTCCCCCAATAAAGATATTTGTTATGATGAGTCATTTCTGATGTTCTGAAATTAACTTAGTTTTGTTTGTTCTGTGGTTCCCATCTTTATATTATATTATATTTCAGCCACAAGAGGTCAAAACTATCAAATGACAATGGGCAGGTAGTATAAAGCATTGGTATGGTTAGGCTATGGTTAGGTTACCAACCTGTACTAACATTAAACCATGTCATAAGCATTAATAAAAACTGCAGCTCTCAGGTACTCTTATTCAGATTTAACATAATACAAAGAGCAAAATATTTATAACCCAATGCAATAATGGTTTGATTTCTGTATGTAGAGCTCAAATGTTTGTGAAGACTATAAACATTATTTTTTAATTAGTCTGATTGCTGGAACATGTCAAAATGCTCTGTATTGCAAATACTGTTATTACACCTGCAGTACTTTTTTGACATGGCATAGGGATGTATTCACACTTTTTGGTGCCCCTTTCCTTTTCAGTATCTAAGGAAATCACCTACTCTAAAATTATTTTTCAGTGTTTCTATCCCTTTTGTAAGATACCCATTTCCCCAGTTCTCACCTCGATATGTTCAATTAAAAGTTTGCTTGAGCAAGAAAACTGTTTTCCAGTCTGTAGCTAATCAAGAAATTATTCTTTAACTTCTCAGAAGTTGGGGAGGGGGAAACAACTATCATCTTTCTCTTCCTACTTAATGACATGAAAATGAGGGCCATAACTTCAAGATAGCTAAAAAGCAAGATGCCTGATAACTAGGGAAAAATTTTACACACAAAACTTATGCCCAAGTATTAAAGATTCTGACTTTTCATTTATACACTCATACCGCATATACGGTATGAAGTACAATAATCAGATACAGTTAGAAATCCTGTGAAAGTCTTAAATGGAAATGAATATTTTAGGTCAAACAACTACCGTTGATTTTATATAAGCACATTCAACAGAATGACAGTTAGACTTCTACCTACAAATACATCAAACCTATCCTTGAATCAAAATCAATTTTTTTTTTTTTTTAATGGAGGGATGGCAAGAGATAACTATAGGAAACGTAATTAATTTCAAACAAAACAAATAAACTGTTCATCTAGTTCCTTCCATGTTTTAAGCTTCTTTGGAAGTGAGGAAAAAAATTCTAGGCAGATGCAAGGTTTTTTAAATGATGTGTTAGCTGCATATGAAAATACCCTAGAGAAAACTACTATGCCTCTGCCCTGCTTAGCAGAGAAAACTACTAAGCTGTAGGTAGAGCATTTTGCAGTGTCTGGGTGCTCTGCAGATCTGCTGGGGACCTTTCCAGAGCAGTTTCTCTGGATTTCATCCTCCTTCAATTCAATCAAAACTTCCCATTGGATTGTATGATAGCTCACCTGACAGATTACTGGGGAGACCAAGCTCCCATGTCCTGCATGGCACACCAGGCAGAGTGCTTAGGAACGAGGGCTTCCCAATTACCATACACCCAGCTCCCTAAATTGCCTAGCTTGCTGGTTGTCTCTTCCTAAATTATTCTAGTACGAAAGTGGTCAACTCATCAGGTAGCTAAATTCCTTGCTGTTTAGCAAAACAGTGCCTCTATGCTTTGAAACAAGCTTAAGAAATTTGGTTCCTGTGTCAAATTGCAACAAGGATGTAAAAATATGGCCAAATTATAACTCCCTGAAAAGTCACATTTCTCACAAGCTCAGAGATTTGTTACATTTTGACACACAAGTATCCAGAGATTTCATCTGCTCTATCCCCAAATATTTTCTGCCTACTGACCCAGCTAAACACACATTTCTTATAAAGCAACTGAGCATGTTTCAGCCCAAGGAGGTACAAACAATAGTTTACACTGTAAATTGTTCTTCCTTGTCCACCAAGGGGCCACTGTAATACCAGGTCTGAGAGCAGGGAAGACACCCTGAGTAGAATTTTATTACCCTTTGTGCACCTAAATGACAACACTTACTTAAATGACCTTTCTGGCATTTGTACACGGCACGCAATTCTATTACACACACAGCGTGGACATATAAGCATTCACGTGGCTACTATGTATGGTCAGTAGGCTATACATGGTGAGCATGTTACACAGCTACCTGCATACACGTCACAATTCTGCCTGACAACCCATGACTAGTGGGTATTAGATGTTAGAGGAGGAGGAGGAGGAGGAGGACCCTCCCATGTTTTTGCCCCAATAGCTGAGTGGGCTGAACATCTGCCCAGGAAGCATAAGACTCAGGTTCAAGGCCTTCTTCACCTACATTTCCTGCTTCCCAGCACAGTGTTACAACCATCATGCCAGAGACTAGGTATTATTATCTAGTGTCTTCATCTGCTCTTTTTTGAGAGGAATGCGGATTTGGGAGATGCGTGTGAGATGCATGTGGCTGGGAGGAAAAAAAAAAAAAAAAGACAGTGAGCATGGCTCAGTGAGATGGATGTTGTTTTGGCCTTCCTGTTTTGGGTTTTTTCCATGACTTATGCTCAGGTACACATGTTGATAGCTGCATACCCATGAGACCAGGGGTGGGCAAAATGCTGCCCGCAGGTCAGATGTGACTTGCCAGGCCATTCTATATGGCCCATGAGGCCCCCTTAAAAAATGTAGAAAAGTAATATATATCTGCCCCGGCTGTCTGTCATGCAGCCCTTGATGGCTTGCCAAAACTCAGTGAGTGGCCCTTCGCCTGAAATAATTGCCCGCCCCTGCACTAGACCAGTATACAGCTTACTGAACATCCAGAGCAGTCATGTGGAGGCTTACATGGCAAGTTCCAAAAAGTCCTCTAATACAGCTCGGAAATTACCATTTAGATGCAGAAAGAGTAACAACTGACCCAGTTTTTCCTCTTAATATTCTCCAGCAAGTGTCCAGGCAGAAAGGGAAGGATATTGCCTGCCTGGAAAATAGAGGGATGAAAAATGAGCGGATAAGAAAAGAAGAGCTAGTGATAACAGAGGACTGGGAAATGGATACAAGTAGGGAAAGAGAAGCAGAGATAGGTTAGGGATAAAGGCAAAAAGGATCTATGATCACTGAAGCACAGTCCCTACAGAACCTGAAACTGCACCCAGGACTCTGTCAATCCATACACTCCTCTGCTATCTGTACATAGCTATGAAATTCACCATCAAGGTTGTATTAGTCCCCTCTAGAGTCTGACTAATAAATTCTACTATTGCTGTTAACCTGTTAATTCAGGTGACAGAAGTCTATGTTATAAACGTAACTATCTAAAACCCGTTGATACTGCAAATTCAAGGCTAGAACAACTGCAAAGGATAAACTGTGTTTACATGGTTTGTTTTTTTTTATTTTAAGGAAAATTAGATTAAAATAACTTAAGTAAAAGTTAGAGTGGCAAGTTGAGCATTCACAAGTTAAGAAGTGACGGAAATGAGGTTCTCTGTACAGATTTAATGACGTTAGTATTGTGAAGATAAACTCAGAAATGTTTGTGAATGTCATATTGCTGTCAACGGACAATTCTAATATCCAGGAGGAGAATAAGTAACTATTTGGTTACTGCAGGGTTTGAATGTTGTGTACTACCTACAACCTGTAGCCATACACTAAGGCAGAATCCTATAGGAAAAAATGTTTGTAAATCACACAGATAAAGACTATCAGAATGCCTATTCATGGGGCCCTGGAGTTAGGGATGTATAGATAACCTTGATTCTGACATTCCAAAACTGAACTCTTGATTTCATAGCCTTAATATTATGTTAAATGTAAATACCCGCACCTCCAAAGTAATTTTTCAATAGAAAGGCAAAGCACCAAGGAATCTGATGAAGGAATTCACCATATTTCAGCAAAAAGATCATTCTTAACAAATGTTTTTAATGTGATTTTATAGGCGTACTCAAGAGCTCCTAGGTAAATCATATCAAACACATGATAATGATAACAGTGTAATTTTGAGGCTGTAATCGGTATTGGAGTTTCCTTCTAATTTCCGAATGTATATAATCAATGTGTTTCTAAGATGTAAAACTAGTTTTTTTCTTCTATTTTGTTTCTATATTGAATTATGTTCTAAATGACCATCATTTAAGGCAGGCCTCAGCTGCTAAGTAAGTCGCACTTTAACAAGTCACTACATTTCAAACAGGAAGTCTGCAAAAGATATTCTTAATATATGGAGAAATAACTAATTCAACTCTCAGATAAAGTTTGACAAGCTATATACATTTTCGACAACATCCCCAGAAAAAATATCTGCATTACCTCCATCAGCTTCAGTAGGCCCTGGCTAAAAATACTGGCTCAACTGCCAGCCCTGTGGTCATAGGTTTCCAAACAGGAATACAGATGAGAGATGAAGACATGCCAGTAACACTGTAGTGTTAGGTGACTGATGATACCAAAGATGAAGCAGCAGTTAACTCATAGGGAAGCAAGACAAACACATGATGTGACAAACAGAGTTGATGGTGACCTGCCAAGAGGAGTTAGTAAGCTGAGTTCACCGCATCTATGTAAAATATCAAATACTACCATAACATCCCGATGGTGTTATCTCAACAATCAATGCACTTAGAATTTTTTTCTACTCGATATTAGCAGCTCTACCAGATTATCTCTAATGCCAGTTATGCAACAAATACTGTTAATACAATTTAAGCTCAGCTATTAGATATTTTATTGGGTTAGAATGTACATTAACATAGCTGGTTTATTCTCTCATAACAATGATATGCATCTTTCTATCAAGTATAACAAGGAGAATTCCTCAGGATTAGCAAATTTCTAGTGCTATAAACTTAAACTTAATTAATTAATAAACAATATCGCTTTGGCAACAATTAGAGAGCAGCATATAGCTTGCTCTCAAACAGAACAGCAACTCAATCCAAACAATAAGCTTCCCAAAGCAGGACATTAATATTGTATCATCAAGATATGCAGTCTTGTTTTTAAGGGATTATTCTATTCCTTGGCACCATTTACTTAAAATAGAATGTTTAATTTGGGAGAGCTTATGTTTTTTGTTATGTGGTTACATGTGAGATCAAAGAACCAGCTCCCACTCAAGAAATTTCTGATAAACAGTTCAAAATACACTTCATGTATTTTGACATGGAGTCAAGGGAACTGAAACCAAAAAAATACTCTCTCCCACCTCGCATCTTCCTCCTAGTATAATGAACACATGCATGAAATCAGCTTAATTTGATTTTACTGTTATGCTATTTCTTTGATGGCTGATTTCAGTTTTCTATAGGAAAGCTTTTATACTTTCTTGTCATTCTTGTCCTATAGAAATATCACATTTGTAACCTTATCCTCTCTGAAACAGCCATTTGGGCTTTTTAAAGTCGTGTGAGGAAAATAAAGAAAAGGAACAGATGGATAAGAGCTAAACCAGCTTATAACAATTAATCATATTAGACAGGCATTTTGATCCATGCTAGAAACACAAAATTAAAAACATATTGCTAGTTGCATTTTTGTTTTACTTACCAGATTTGTAATCTAATTTTCTTTCCTCTTAGCTCTACTGTTTTGATTTTAAAATCAACACCTATAAATAAAATACAGTAAACAAAAAGGAGGAATAAGCAGCAAAAGCAATGAGGCCATAATTTAAAGTGATTTTTTTGTACCTGTACATGTAATGTTATGCTAATTCAGTCATAGTCCTTTGAACAAGTTGTGAGATTCATAATCACTGCTGGCCAGTTTGGGGAACTGACAAGGAATGGAGAATAGTTGATCTGTGTACCATGAGCTATAGCCTAACACTGCAGTAGTTGAAAACGTTTCTTAACCTCTCTTTCATCCACAGAAAAATACAGTAAAAGAAAAGATAGTGCATGGCTTTTTCTGTATTCACATGTTATAACAACAGTCATATAGTACATTCTAATTAGGATTTCATCACACACCTCTCCTGTGGCACAAAACAGAGCAAGACCTCTCTGCTTGCTTTGCTGTCTGTAATGGGTGCAACATTTAGTCATTATTTCAGGCTTTATTTAAAGTGTTTTACAAAACACTAGACAATAAAAAGGCTTGAGTTCTTCATAACCCAACATGGATGAGTAATTTTTATATCAATGCTTTCCTTAGAAGTTCTTCAATGTATAACTACTTCAACATTTGCTGTGGTCTGAAACATATCTTATCTCTATTCAAAAAACCTTTGGGTTTGAAAAATAATATTATTTTTGGTAAATTAAAATATTCCAGGTTTAATTTTTGTTCTTAAAATGCATGCAGAGGTAAATGTGTCCATACTTTGGGTAACATCTCACACATCCACTGCTAGTTTAAATATGAAGCAGGAACTTAGAACTTTTAATAAAACTAGATGGCCCTTTTTCCAGTTTCAAAAATCATGCTAAACATTACTTAAAGAGAAACAACCTTATGCACAGTAGTACTGCAGGATAAATTTAAAATTCCAGAAAAACAGACAAGCAATAGACAGTAGAAAGTACATTATCTGTCAACAAAACCAAAGCACACAAGAATGTCCCCTCAATTACTCCAAAAAGCCATGGGTATTTTGTACACTTTCCTGTCTATGTTTTTTAAACCTATTATTTAACTTGTTGAGATATTTTTCTTCAGATCTTTCTAAAAGTCACTCTACCAGCAAATACTGTATTTATAAGATAAAAGATAAGAGGAGATTGGCTGAATTAATACAGTTCAACAAACACAGATGTGTAGAAGTTTACTATGTGGGAAAACCTTTTTGGTTCTACCTACCAGCATAACTTAGGAGGGGAAGGTGAAAAATGAGGAGAAACAAATATTGTGAAAAAAGCATTTTTTGGGGGGGCTGTATTAGCTAGGGGCCCAGGCTTTACACCATAAACTTATGGAAGAGAAGAAAATTTGGCCCATATATTTTTCAGACACTTTTCAACTTAAGCACACTAGAACATTTTAAAACAAGCTTTAAATAGCAAGGCCTGAAAATGACTTACATTATAGATTTGAAATACACTTTACAGTTGAGAGCTTAAGAACCTTCTGTAAAGATGATTTTATCAGCAACAGGTAGAACTGTGACTAAGCAGGCAACAAGCTGGGAGGGGTAGCATCAGCAATCATTTAAAGAACAGAAATTCCTCTAAATAAACAAACCACATCTGAAAGAGCTCTCCTTACTCAATTTACTTTCTTTTAAAAGTTATTTTGTTCTTTTACTGAAAAGAACCTTGAATCTTGGTTCAGAAGGGCATGGTATAAGTCTAATAATTAACAAGCAAATAATCCCCTTTCCCACTCTTTGTAGATATTGACACTAATATCCCATTTAAGGTGCTTATTCAATCAACCATATCTATATCCCTTTCATACCAACTTTTTCCTCATTTGGAATGCAAGCACCAAATATCTGCACATCAGACTTAAAATAATGCTTCTTCATTTAAAACCTTGAGGTCCTGCATCCTGTTAATTTCCACAACTGTCTAGTTTGCCTTTCTGATGTTCAATACCCTAGTTATAGACCTATTTTAATTAGCCCTGCAAGTTAGACTGAAAATAACTCTCTCTTCCTTAAACACTGGTTTTCATTGGTCACTTGAAACCAATAACTTTATCTTATTAAAAAAAAGTTGTATTTCACTGTTTTATATAATTATATATCTTACATAATACAGCTTCCATTATATTACATTATACAAGTTAAAGCCTGTCATAACCATATGAATATCTTCTCTAATATATTCATATCCAAGCCTAGAACCTGGGACGCTACAACAAATATACAACACAATCTCATTGTGTTTTCTTTTATTTGTTGCACATGGAAATGAGGAGCAAATTTGAAAACAATCTGGAAAGTAAGCATGGCTGTAGCAATTTGCATATAGTACCCATCCATTAGTTCATCCACAATTGATACATGTTACCTTTTTTTGAAAATGCTTCAGTTTTGGCATAGGTACTCCAAAAACACACTTTTGAGTAGCACTTTGGCACCTACCTGTATATAATATAAAATATTCATGATTTTAGTCCAAAGCCAAAAGGCTCGTGATTTACCACATAAATCAGGTAACAGAATCAGAGTTTCAAGCCCCACAGCTCAGCACTGGTCAGTATGTATATGTATTCCGGATACTCCCCACAAAGGATCCATGTGCTAAATTAGCCCCACTCATAACTGGAACCAGGTGTTCTCATCACAAGTCCTGTGATGCTCCAAAAACGTATATGCAGATGGGGCGCAGGGCAACCTTGTCTGACTTCACCTCATGGTGGGTGGGACCACACTAATCATGTGCCAAACTGAGATAGGGGTGACAGAGGGATTCTGGGTGAGCTGTATGAAATGCAGTGGCCCATCATGACTTGAAAGAGACATAAATGAAAGGGACTGCACCTAATGGGCACTGCCATATGTCTTCTTCAGGTGGGCTACATTAACCTACTCTTGTGGTAGGTTTCAATCAGCAACTTTACCCAATGTAGGCCATGCACGCTACAATCATGCTCAGTGTTGGCTGCATTTAATCAACTTCATACTTGGTTTCCCCTGCTGACCACATGCTGCTTTTGGCAGCAATTTAAAGATAGGCAATGCATTTGCTGAGATTTCTTTGTATGTGTTAGTAAGATAAGAGGCTTTTTTTCTAATGCCAATCAGGGTAAAAATCTCATCTTGTATTCAAGTAAATATGGTACTTTATTCTTTCTATTCCTCTCTTTAGACTAGCTGCTCCTGTTCTTCCATGCAATCCTAATGTATGATCTTGCCTGTTTCTCCCCATCATGCTCAAATAAAAGCAAACAATTAATAAAAAGCTTCCTTAGTAAACTGAGTAATTATGAGATGGAATAAGAGAATACCATAACAGGCTAGGAGATTAAATTTAACCTCTGGCTTTGCTGGGACTAATATGTACCATATACCAGTTAACTGAAGCAGAACCAAAAAGCTAACAGATTACAAAGATTGTTTCAATGAAAGTACTGTCAACAGCAGTCTTATTAAAAAAAAAAAAAAAGAAAAAAAGAGGTCCTTTCATTGATCATTTTACTGCAACAGTTTCTGAAGAAGTGTGAAGCTCCAAAAAACTATTTCATTGACATAGATATAAAAAAAACTCTAGAGCTAGGCAAAGGTGGTTCATTTGATTTAATTAGTTATAACATAAGACACCAATGCAATGCTAAAGGCATCACGTCAGCGAAAGGATGAAAAAAATTGGCAGCTTCTTTCCTGTGCATAGTCACACAAAGGCCATAAACATGCAATGTTGTATCACCACCCACCAGTATCTACCACATTAACAGTAGAAGGCTCTGTGGTAGCGTCTAAATTTACATACAATTAAAAAATGAGTATTTTGAAATCCAGTGGAAGTTTCTGCATAAAGCAATTCTAGTTTTAATTTCACAAACTCAGCCATCTTTCAAATTCAACAGTTAACTCTGATATTTATTACAAATGTTCTCAAAATAAAAAGGGGATTGAAGGAACAACCACTCATTCTGCAGATGAGTCTGAAGAGTGGGGTGGGAGGATTTGTCAGGCTGCTCCTCTGCCTAGCTCCTGGCCACTAAGAGGAACAGCAGCCACTCCTTGCTCCCGGTCTGAGGACTGGGCAGCAGGCTTTGCCTCACTGCTCCCCATGCTTTCCCTCGACCAGAAACACCCAGTTTTGGGTATGTGAGAAGAACAGAGGAGAGGGGGTGGCTGCAGGCTGAATGCTTGTACTGTTCCTCTCAGAAACATTTCTAGTGGTAGAAGTTTTCCACTGCTAGAAATAAGTGCCCGTTCATGGCCTACGTTACGTAGCATGGTTCTGACAGCACCACAGGCAACGTGAAAGTGGGAAGCAATGTTGAAGGCTCTTCCTTCAATATATTCATGTTTTCAAGGCTTAGTTAGGTAGGGTCTGTCCACGCACACCAATTCCCTCTTTTTAAATTCAAGCCTGGTTACGTCTATGAATATCTTCCCAGCATCTCTGAGAAAAGATTCTGAACTGAACCTGCCTGATTATCAGCAGGAAAAAAACTGTACTGTTCAGAGTGCTCCTCCCAAGACCCGAAAAGCTGCGCTGTATCTCAGCAAGGCCTTTATCAATGTAATAATTTACTGCAAGGGTCTCAAGAGTAGGTATGCCAATGTGACAGTCCTGTATTTAGCAGTGACAATACTCAAACTCACAGAATCAAAACAAAGTAGGGCGGGAGGAGACCTCAGGATTTCCAAACCCTCAGATTTCCACCAGTTTTTCCACCACTTGACCACAGGACTACATCGGGGAACTGGAGGATATCTGGACATGGATGCTCTTTCATTTAAGTTGCACATAATGAAAAATCATACAGAATGTACATTTCATATTCCTTTGCAAAATTTAAGAAGAAATCCAATGAAACAGGGCCAGGGCAAATATTCTGGTCACATGATGCTTTTCAGTTTTTCATACATCTGTGTGTTTTACTAACTGGTGTAAAGGCAACTAAATAGGTAATATTAGTATGATACTGAAAGAGACAGTTTTAAAGGACACATTATACCAACACTAAACAAACTTCCAGTTCAGAAAATAATCTAGCATCTCAGAAAGAATATGTGCAGGAATTTACTATGAATACATTAGTTAAGCTCTAGATAGAGATAAATGAGGGAGTATGGTGCATGTTATTGGAAAACTGTTTGAGAATGTCCCATGTAGTAGATAGATTAAAGCCAAAGCCTGACACAGAATAAATTAAAATGTATTTGTCTAGCTTGGGCCAAGAAATAAAGGGTTATCAGACAAGCCATGGCCTGAAAAACATGACAAGAAAGAGAACAGTTTCTCTAGATGAAGTATGGCAATCTGTTTAGTGTTACAAGAAGACTCTCTCATGTTAAATGTTTACTGTTTAAGGTGAATAATGATGGGCAGATAAAAGATGTAGTAAAGAAAGGGGCAACAGGAGTCATCATGTGACTTTAAAGTAGCTAAAATTTTCTAATGCCAAAGTTTGGGAAGAAAAGGGAAAGCAGAAACAAATAAAGCAAAATAGTCCAATAAAGATAGATTTGATTAGATTAATTTTAAAATGCTTCTCAACTACTCATGCAAAATCAAAGATGTACAAATCTTTCAGAGAATAATTAGGCTACCTTTAAAGGAATGCAAATCAATTTTAAAACAACTTATAGTACATCAGCTACCCTAGAGTAACTGTCCTTTATTTTATTTATTTATTTGTAACACGAGAGTATATGGAAGGCATCTTATTCTACTTTCACTGAGCAGTAAACACCTCAAAGTGTTTAAGGTGCAAAGTGTACCCATTTGCCATCACCACAAGAGTAGCTGATTTACTGTTAAGTCGCACCACAGCATAGCTTGCAGGAATTGAGTAACCTGTTCATGTAAACACATCCTCTGGGATAGCCAATCCAGCCCTCCTCATAGCTATCATCCCTAACAGAGAAATGTGCCATAGTGGCAGGAAGAACTGTTCTTCTATTCCTGAAATGCAGCAGGTGGCCAGAATGGGCTCAACCAAATAAACACGGGGAAAAAGAGAACTCACATAAGAACAGCTTACTCACATAATCACACAAGAGTCATGATTGGGAAGAAACTAGGAAGCTGGGATCCCCTACAGCAGCTCCTTGCAGCTAGGGTTAAGCAGGTTAATTGAAAAAAAAAAAGATTGAAGGGTGTAACTCAAATAACACATTTAAAATAAACAACACCACTCACATTTTCCTAAAGAAATCACCTTGGAAAGCTACAGGACGTTATTCTTTGATGGCTGTGTATGCTGGTCTAGACATTACTAAAACTTCCCGTCACTGTTACAAGTTCAACTTCAGTAATACAGTTCATAAAGTAATGGCTATCAGGACTTTAACTATCAGTCTCTTTAATCTTACCCAGAGATCTAGAAGACACAGCAGTTAATACACAATTTGTTACCAGCATATGTCCACTACTACCAGAAATCATGTTAATAGGCACAAATAAACTGTTCAGTTGTTAAAACAAACAAACAAACAAAAAACCCCCAAAAAGCTGCATCAGATACTCAATACTTTGAATATAAAACCTAACACTTACACACACACACAAACTCACACACACTTTCCTCTAGAGCATCTGTCAAGAGCATCTGTCATGATTTCAGAGCATTTTGCTCAAGAATTAGGAGGTCTAGTCCCAATACTGGCCACATTCCAAGTTAGGTGTCTGTTTTTCAATATAATTATATTAGAGGAACACCAATACATTGGACCAATATGAAGAAAATTGTCTATATTTAATATCAGCCTGATGGGACTGATAATTTGGCTGATAAATGCCCATGCTGTGTGCAGCCGCAGCGCAGAATGGAGCAGAGCTAGCAGCATGGAAGCTGCTTCCAGCTGGTAAGTTGGAAGGGGAGGGGAGGGAAGGGGCATTGGGGGGTGGCAGATCAACACACCCCATGGTGAGGGAGGGGGCAGGGCAGGTGCTGCCCAGCCGGGGAGTGGAGGATGCGGGACTGAGGCACAGCTTGTGGGGTGAGGGGAGGTGTACCCCTGGATCTGAGCAGGGCAGGGCCGATGGGAGCTGCAGGGTTGAGCTGGAGTACGGGGCAGGCTTTTCTTGCCGGGGCAGGGCTTGGAGCGGCCTCCAGCAGTGCTGAGAGGAGGCTGCAGCCACCCCAAATTTCACCACAGCTCTGCTCCCAGCACCACCATCACCTGGGGCAGCCCTAGCTCAGTGCCCCACCTCCACCCAAACAACAGGAAAAGCTGTGGCTACTCCGGGCTGGGAGCAAAGCTATGGCAGTATCCAGGGGTGACTGTAGCCGCCTCCCAGCACTGATGGAATCAGCTCCAAGCCCAGTGAGAAGAGCCCCATGCAATGCCAGCTCCATCCTGCAGCTGCAGCCCACCCCGCGCCATGCAGATGTCCCCCAACCGGGCAGTCCCTGCCCTCTCCCTTACTGCAGGGGGTGTTGATCTGTCCTCCTGCATGCCCCTTGCCTTCTCCCTCCCCTTCTACCACACCGTACTTACCACCTGGAGGCAGCTGTAACAGATATGGGATCGGTATCGGCTGATATGCCTCCTTAAATATCTGCTATCAGCCCCTAAAATCTCTTTCGGTGCATCCCTAAATTATATATTAATTTCTTGTTCTAGATTGTGAAAAGTTGCAACGTCCTGTTAAGCAGCCACCATGTTCTACCCAAGGGAAACTAATATATTTTGACTGCAAGTGAAAAAATTCTAAAAGATATTTTATGAATATTTCAGAACATTTTGCAATCAAAGGCCCTATACAAAGATGATCTCATTACTGTAATGAAAGTTATTGTGAACCACAGGTAACAACCTAAATTCAATCTCTATACCCATGCTTTCCATTCACCCATTCATAGGTCCTAAAAACTTCAGGTTTCTGTAGGATGTACCATACACTTTGCTTTTGTTAACTGAGTGTCTAAACTTTCAAACAGCAGAGATAAAATGTACATCTATGAAGTGTCAGAACACACAGATGATTGTCAGTATCTCAGCTGTTCACAGGCTGGACTGATTATGACAGCTGCATTCTACTCTGCTTGCAGATCTAGGTCCTTGATAGGCACTATCAGAGAGCTCTAAACTTGGGTTATTTTATTGATGTGTTGTCAGATATGTAACAAATATGGACTAAAAGTTTTTTAGGCTCTCCCACAGTACCAACTTAACAAGATAAGAAATATTTTCAAAGAAAACAAATTGTTTTATGTAGTTGCTTAGGGGCCATAAACCTTAATTCTCAAGTTACACTCTCAAACATTGCTATATCAGTAGACAAGGGACAGTTTCACTGTGCTATTCAATACTAGCACAGAAAGTAGAAAAAAACAGGAGCCAAAAATCATATTTATAATAATTTTTTACCTTCTGGATAGATAAGAAATAAAGTTAACATCGTAAAACTCATACACCACTTGGCTTCAAAACAAATGATGACAACAGCTAATGCTAATTAACCACTCTGAGGTAAGCATGCCACTGGCTTTGCTCTGTGGATAGATACTTAGCAAATGGGTACAGCATGTACCATAAGGGAAGTTAACTTTTTTTTCTGCTAATGCCTATTTGCCAGCATACAGAGTTACACTGCTTCTTTAATGCATTATCTACATGCATTTGGTTATCAAACATCCCGCTTGACATATTAACGTTGGTACCAAAAAAAAAAAAAAATACATTATGGAAATGAAATATGCCTCCAATAATCAAGCTTAACTGAATAAATTTACTAGTATGTAAACATTGATGATTTTTTCATTGAGAGAGGGCACTCATCCACTGCAAATCTTCTCTGAATACACAGAACTGAATTTCTTTGCTCAGAGCTACAATCACATCAATTATTGGATAACCCAGGACCAAGAATCCTTTATACTTCCTTGTCATAAAACAACAGCCATCACAAAAACACCCCCTATCTTCTCAAGCTAAAAGTAGGAGAACCAGGAAAACTATGTCCATTATAAGCACACCCCCCTCTTTACCCCCCACACATACACATCATTTCCATCAGGCTCTGATCTGCAGCAGTGAGATGTAATACACTTCTACTACCTGCTGCTTTAAACTACAGGGGGTGGAAGGATGCAAATTGGTACACTTTAGTTCTGAAAAAAATGTTATCATCAATACCGATTGCCTAGTTATCCAATGCCCAAACATTTACAGAAACAGGATAGAAGTAAAACGAACAGCGTCAACTAAATCAATTGTAGTTTGAGTTAAAAGTTTTAGCCCTGAATACTGGCAATGTCTGTCATTTTCCAATTAAAAAATAGGATTTCTCTCATTACTTTGTGAAGACTAGACAACTGAATATAGAGGAGAAACAAACACCAAGTATTCTGTCAAACAATTTTGTCAAATGTACTAAGTTAATAAATGTTAGTAAATGTTAACTGATTTTATTTGCTAGCATTTTTTAGTTGGAATAATTACTTATAGCAAGACTGCTTTGCTAATACCTTTTACTGAACCATCTGTATAGTGGTGCCTGCAGAAGGCTATTTTCCCCAATTCCTCTCCCATTTATACAGTTGAAACAGTAAAAGATATTACCAAACGTGATATGCTTCTTGCATACTCTCTGGACCATCACAAGTGTTTACCCTTACTGCATCATTTCTGATGTCAACAGTAATCATACCCCAAAACAGGCAACACGAAGCCTAATAGCTCCTATAAAATTAATCTTCTGCTACAAAAGTTCCCTAACTTTACAGTTGAATAGCACTTTCAAGATGTGAATAGTGAGAGCTCGGGTAGTACTTTAAATCTGTTTATATAACAGTTTTCTGCCTGTTATCCTGTAACATTTAAGCATTTTCTGACTGAGTTTGCAGAAAGACAGCACCAATTTCTGCTGCTCAGAGCAGTGGTGTGAAATTAACAAGGCAATGGTCAGTTTTACTGTTGCTGTTCTACACTAGTGCAGAAGGTAGATCAGTAGACATATTTATATTTAAACATATTTACAGATCACTTTTCATCCTCTAAATAGATAATAAATTGTATTTGTAAGTTATCCTTTGTAAAAATATTAATTATGGGTAAGCTGCCAATGGCTGATCAAAATTTGTTTTCATTTTAATACAGCAGAACAGATCTCTTGGTCTAAGCATGTTTGATTTTGCATGCATTACAGTTTCATACACCTTATTAATACTGTTGTAAGGTAGAAGAGATTTTCAGTGCCATCTTACAAAGTGAAATATAAAGACAGAAATGAAAGCTAGCTAATTTAAAAGAATACCATAAAGCTAATAGCATTGACAGTATGGCTTCCTAAAAAGATGTTTACATATATAAAAATCAACAGCTATAATTAAAGTAGATATTTTGTCAAACGTTTTTAGAAAAAAGATTTTTTTTCCTTATCTGGTTATATAGATTACTTTGAGGGGAAAAAAAGGGTAAATCTCAGATTTTAACAGTATTTTAGCAATAAATTGTCATTTTTTAGCTAATATAAGTTTTATGCTATAGCTGGTTACTGAAATATTGTCCATGATATGAAACAGCTGACCACAAAACTAGGGAACAGCTGAATGAGCAGCCAAAAAGGATAAGCAACTTAAGTTTTCAAAGTCAATAATCAAATGGACAGGTGGTTCAAACACGTCATACATGGACCTTTAAAACACTTTGGCTAAACCAAATATGTACCAATGATGCTATCTGAAAGGTTTACTGAAAACTTACATCTGGACTGACACTGTGAATGTGATTTTCAAGAAAAGGGAAACTAAAGAAAAATTTAAATTTTCTTTTTATAAAAATAGCAGCAGAAATCCTAGGCTGAACTATGCTGCTAGAAAATGAATCTAATATTGATTTCATCTCTAGTTTCAATTATTTGAAGTTAAAAAAAATCATCTTAAGGCTAAGTTATTTTTTGAGCACTTAGTTTTGACAAGATCTTTCCTGGATTAGAGAGAGGTAGGGCAGGCAGGATAACACCCATCCTTAGTGACTAGCTCATTAAGAAATGCATAAGTTTTTGAAGGAACAGACTAGTTGGTCAAGATTTGAAGTTGCCTAAGAAAACTTATGGATTTCTGAATCAGTTAGTCTCTATGGTGCCATCCTGCTCTGCCTTTCCAATAGTAGTGAAGAATAGGCTCTGGTAAGGAAGCAGGACAGTTTGGAAAAATAAACATCATGTACTGTACGCTAAACAAAGTTCCTATGTTTTTATGATCAAACAATACATGCTTCAAAATACATACTAGGCTTTTACAGAAACAGAAATCTCACAAAGAAGTCTACTATGGGAAGGCAACCACACTGACAATTTAGCTTAAGCTTTTTCCTCACATATTAATATAACAGCTCATATAGTCATCATCAGTACAGCATTCTGGCTAATTTTACACCGTGCTAACTAGGGCCACATACAAATGTTGTTCTTTCCTAGCAAGAGAACATTTCCATGGCTAGCAATGATTCCAGGAAAGGAAGCAGTACAGGCATTCAGTCTGCAGCCTCTCCATCTCTCCTGCTCTTTGCACCTTCCCAAAACTGGGGTGATCCTGATCTAGGGAAGATGTGGGATGTTCCAGTCCTCTCATTCGTGGGGCAACTGGAGCAGCAAGGCGCTGGGGAAATCTAGTGTGAGAAGCAGGCAAGGGGTGCTGCCTCTGCTTGGCCACTGGCCAGCGGCTGGGAATCAAGCAAACTGAGAAGCAGGACAAAACTCACTGCTCTCTTCTCTCTCCAGGGGCTCCACAAGGAGCAGGAAGACAAGAAGCTTGCTTGCAGCTCCCTCTGCTCAGCAACCAGGCACACGGGAGCCTTTCCCTATGGCTCCACTTCTCTGGGTCCCCAAGGAGAGAGCTGCAGGAAAGCATACATGCAATTATTCTCCTGGGAGCAACTTCTAACTGGCTGGAATTTTTCTTCCAGAACCATCATTTTTTGTCTGGGAGAAACAGTATGAACGCTTGTACAACTGGTGGTTTCTACTAGGAGAACAAACAACAATACCCCTAGTAGAAACAGAATGTCTGTATGTGGCCTAGATCTGCATCTGGAAGATAGCATTTAGGGCTCACTTTCATTTTTAAATGGCAGTGCAAACATATACCTTGAACTTAACATGGGAATTAAAGCCAGTGTGGCTTCCTGCTGATATATGCATATATAAAGGAGGCAAGATTATTTGGGTAGATGTGATATCTTTTATTAGACCAACTAAATAGTGGGAAAAAGTGTTCTCTGGAAGCTTTTGGGCACATACACCCTTCTTCCTTGTTAAGTTCCCACTTCAAACAGCAAAATTTGATACCTTCTATGTTGCTGGAGTGTTGGCTGTAGCTGTGTTCATCCAAGGACATAGCCAGGCAAGGTTTGTGCCTGAAAGCTTGCAAAGAACAGTTTTTCCAACTAGTTAGTTGGTTTAATAAAAGATGTGACATCTACCCAAAGAACCTTGCCTGGCAAGGCAACCCTGTAACATGTAAAGGACACATTTCTAAACAAGGATTTTTATGGGTGATACTGGATCAGCTGCATGGTTGGGAAAGATTTAGACACGGTGACTTGAAGAAGAAAACACTAAATTTGAAACTGGTCTATCATAACCATACAGTTGATCCAATAAAAAAATATCACCCACAAAAATTCTTGCCCCTCTCATACTTCCTGGACTATCACAACTACAGCATTACTCAAACACTACCATTTCTAAACAAAATATTTCTGTCAAAATACTCAGAATACCAATATAATTTGCAACCTTAATATTAGCAACAACTTAACAACCGCTATCTTCTTATTTGACATACACAACATTCTGAACAGCAACATTTGTTGTTCATTTGATACTAATGCCCAAAATTAGAAAATATTTTGGTACCAGCACGCTCAATAACATGTTATTCTCTAGCCTTTGCTACCAGAAGCAAACCCATACACAGCATTTTAGGTATATAGCATACCACGTGGTGTAATTGATGTGGAGCTGAAGTCCAACAGATTATTTTTGAAAATCTCTAGGGAACTAATGTATTTTGGGGAGAGATGTATTTTTGTTGTACAGTTTATAATTTATAGTCGACTGCCCTCCTACTTGTGTGTTTGCAAATAAACACAGATGTGTTAACTTTTCAAATTATTAACTTCTGCTTTGCACCAGGAAGGGTTTCTCCCCTGCTCCATGCACCAGCACTGTTTGTTTCAAAGAACCTCAATAAGGGCAGAGTGTAGCCTGAAACTTCTAACAGATCTTGGGTACTCAAATATTTACCAGGAACGTTTGCTATCCTTTTACTGTCAGTCAGGAGCCCCAAATAACCTGCAAAGTCTTACTTAAAAAATGAAAGAGTTAAAAAAAATTGTTTTCAAGGCTGGTTTGTTTGATCTATGCCACTATCGCTAATAGCTACACTGCATGTAAAAGGAAGTATATGGTTGGTTGGAGTGAGATCATTAAGATCAAATTAAAGTGAAATTTTATTCTAGTTCAATTTCAACTAAAACTTTGCATTGAGATGATTATATGCCTTCCCCTCCATTACTTAAAGATTCTCCAGCTACTTATACCTCTCTTCTCAAACTGAGCTCAAAATACTTAAAATCACAGAACCACCCCACCAGTTACAGGGCTTTCACTTCAGCTTTTAGCACACTCACAGGCTGCACTTCCCGAAAATGATGCGACTAGGAGTAAAGGATCGCACAGGCCAGATAGAATGGCCTGGTGGGCTGCATCTGGCCCACCCTGGTCTAGGATTACGCTGAATTTACTAAATGACAACGGATGGATTTATTCCTTTACTGTCTTTTTGTCCACATTGAATGCTTTCTGCTCTACATTACAAAAGTCTAAGGAGCTAGTTCACCAGGTCGTTAACCAAGCTTATGAAAAGCTCTGTTTTACTAATTCAGGGATTTCAGGGTTTTTAACAGTTCCCAAAAGGTCAAGTTTCCATGACTGAAGTTTTAATGTAATGGTTTTACTTCCACAACAGTTCAACTTATATCTTAGAAGATGTCATTTCCACCTGCCAATTCCAAGTCCATATATAGTTAGACCAAACATTACAGTATCTTCCGCCTATCACCATGCTGCCATTTACTATTTCCTGTTTTGCTAAAATTAGGAGTTGAATCCCTGAAATTAGTGTTTTCCTTACCTAGCAGCAAACTGACAACTAACTGGCCTTCAAAGCACCTCTCCACAGATCAATTCCCCCCTAAGATGTCTGTCACAAGCTTGAAGGTCCACACAGGCTTTCCTTGATACTCCAACCCTGAAAATACCAGGCAGGCCCAAAGCACTAGGAAGCAAGTTTGCATTTGCAAACACCTGCCACGAGGACATGAACAAAGCACCAAAGAGTATGGATGCCACTTCCACTAAACGCAAGATCATGGTCTACATTAGCATTTCCCAACACATAGGTTGCAAGAACACATGAAAGTCACGAACAACCCCTTTAAAAACAGATCAACAAACTTTACTTTTTTAAAAGGAGAAAAATTAGGGAAACGGTGGCTTTTCCCTTACAGGCTAGCAGAGCTCTAGTCTCCAAGGGGCTGCTTGGGACCCTCCCTGCCCCACACACTGTGCGGCTGGGGGCAGGGGGCTGGGAGTGAGGGGCACTGGGTGGAGACTGGCCATTGATGCTTACAAATGTGTTGCAAAAAGTTGAGGACCACTGGTCTCCCCAAGCCAAAGGAATCTACCTCCCCACTACTGCTGGACAGTAACACCTCAGGGGGTAGGACAACACCTCCCTCCCAGACCCCACAGCTAGGACCAGGAGGATGAGATGGCACCTGCAATGCGCCTGCTTGTGGGACAGGTAGGGAGTGTCCCCCACCCCGTTCCCAGGGGAAGGACCCACCTGCATAAACCCCAGGTAGGTGTTGTTGCTAATGTCCTAGGGTGCTGCTGAGTGGCCCAGGGAAAATTTCCAAGCCCCGGGTGCCCGGCCATGGGGCTGGTCCCTGCCCACCCCCCGCCAGGCTGCAGGGCAGCGGCCTCACGACCAGGGCTGAGGGGCACCCTCCTGACCCCGCAGGGACAAGGGAGCAAATGGGGCGGGGAGGGGGGGCATCTCTCAGCTCCCCCCGTGGGAGCCGCAGGGTCCCGAGAGCAGCGGCGCTCCCGGGACGCACGGAGCCCCCGGCGCCAGGCCCGGCTCGGCTCGTACCCACGGTGGACTTGCAGGCCTCGCAGAAGGTGTCGTCAGTGAAGCGCTCCATGAGGCTGGTCTTGCCGACGCCGCGCGAGCCGATGATGATGACCTGCAGCTTGAAGTCCGCCGGGCGGGGAGGCTGCTTCCTGCGCCGGGACGGCGGCCCAGACAGCGCCGGGGACCCCCCCGCCGAGCCCGCCCTGCGCTGCAGCCCGCCGCCCGGCTCCATCCCTTCATGCGGCTCTTGCGGCCCGGCCCTGGCCTCGCGAGCTGCCCGGCCCGGCCCGGCCCGACCCGACCGGAACGACTGCTCCGCCACCGGCGGCCCCACAGCGCCCTCTGTCGCGCCGGAGGCCGCCTGTGACGTGGCGGAGACAGCGGGGGAGGGGCGCTGCACCCCGCGGGCCGGGCAGGGTTAGGATAGCCCAGCGCAGCCCGCGCCCAGCACATACAAGCTCAGGAGCAGCCCAGCTAGGCTTCGCTCGGCGCCCCAGGCAGCGCGGACAGGCATTGTCTGCCTTGTTCAAGCCAGGGTTCGCGGTCTTCCATATCGAATCATTGCATTGGATACTCAAAACCGACCGTTCTCTGAAAAACTAGCGTGCGCAGAAAGATTCCGCAAATAAAACCGTGAGGGAGGGATTTGGACACAGAAAAATGACAAAGACATGTGTGAGGGATGGATTTGGTCTGAGAAATGCCCAACTCTAGAACTCCTGGTTCGTAGACGATGCCTTTTCTTAGACCAATGATTTTTTTTGTTTTGTTTTGGGTTGTTTTTTGCAGTTTCTTAGTTGGCCTAATAAAAGGTGTCGTCTCCGAACCAAGAGTTTAGTATTCAAACACGTCGTCTCCTTTACTTTATATCACTCCCTACAACTCGCTGAGTAATGACTGAGCATGGGGTCAAAGTTGAAGCATTTCCTTCCTTCGAGGCAAACAGTCATAAGAAAGTGCTGATAGCAAACCCAAAAGTCAGTTTGGTCTAGTGTGAGCTAAAATCAACTGTAGTCACTGCACTAATCCGATACCCAGTCTGAAATGGATTTAAAATGGCACCATGTAATAGTGGAGGGTGTAGCCTGGCCCAAATGCAGGCAGGAGTCCCTGCGAGAGCCTTGGAGCTAGCTTTTCTGCAGAGCCGCTGTTTAGTCAGTCGGTCCCCAGCCTGTACTGGTGCATGGGATTGATCTGTCCAAAGTGCAGCATTTTGCACTTGTCCTTACTGAACCTCATGAAATTTCTTTTGGTCCAATGCTCCAATTTGTCGAGGTCTCCCTGAATCCTAGCCCTACCCTCCACCATATCTGCTACTCCCTGCAGCTTGGTGTCATTTGCAAACTTCGAGAGGGTGCACTCCATCCCATCATCCAGGTCATTGATGTTATAAAATATATCAATGTAACTATAGCCACACTATTAAATTTATCATTTAAATTATTTTGTAGATACAACCAAACACCAAAGGAGATGAAGGAATAATGTTTTTATTCACATTTTGTTTTGTTTTGTTTATTTTTAGATTTATGCCCCACCCTATCCAAAAGGTTCAGAATGGCTTCAATTGGCAGATTCACTGGGTGCCAAAACAGTCACTGGAAACCCTAAAAGATGATTAAGTTTTGTTTTATGACTAACAGATGGTTCCTCTTTTCAACATAAGGAACTTTCTGGGCCCTCTGTAAGTATGAAATAGATCACAGCTGTTTGTTTATTTCAGTTTTTACTTTATTTACTGTTTTATTATACACTAAAACATTTTAAATCTCTGAAACTCTCCAAATTGATTCAGAGGATTCTGATTCAATTCGGAGAGATTAAAGGGTCCTCTGATTCTATTCAGATTCAGAGATTTGTCCACCAAATCAGGCCGAATCTCCACTGAATCAAATCAGAGACTGAAGCTTCGCACAGCTGTATTGCCCAGCCGGTCAGCCCCAAGCCTGTACTGGTACATGTGATTGTTCTGTCCTAAGTCCAGGACTTTGCACTTGTCCTTTTTGAACCTCCTTGTCGCACCACCGGAGCCTTGATTCCGACAGGCCCCTGGAGCGAGACGGACGGACTCTAGCTTATTTCTTTTTCCCGCGCTAGACTTTGATTTCCCCTT
>JAGPOW010000261.1:86103151-86171422 GCA_030014935.1 Caiman crocodilus | reverse complement strand
CCTCTCACCAAGTGGGTGGCCCTCCTCTGAACCCTCTCCAGGCTGGCCACATCCCTTTTGAAGTGCAGCGCCCAGTACCGGATGCAGTACTCCAACTGCTGCCTGACCAAAGTCTCACAGAGGGGCAGTATCACCTCTCTGGACCAGCTTGAGATGCATCTTTGGATGTATGAGAAGGTATGGCTGGCCTTGCTGGCTGCGGTCTGGCATTGGCAGCTCATGTTCATCTTGGAGTCAGTAATGACTCCAAGATCCCATTTCACCTCTGTGCTTTCAAGAGGGGAACTCCCCAGCCTGTATGTATGCTGTGGATTCCTTCTCTCAAGGTAGCACCCTACATTTATCTATGTTGAACCCCATCCTATTCTCATCTACCCACTTTTGTAGTCTGTCTAAATCTATTTGCAGCCTTTCTCTCCCTTCAAGTGTGTCCACCTTGCCCCATATCTTAGTGTCATCAGCAAACTTGGATAGTTGATTCTTCCCTCTCCAGTTTATTACAAGATTCAGTAGTAAAGAATTTAAACATAGCGTTAAAAATCCCAGCTATCGTAAAACTCATATAATCTCTCTAATCAACTGGAATTCCAGTTGTGCTCTGGTGTTATTTTTTAAAAATCAATTTTTCATATAGCTTCAGTGACAGCGGGTATTACTTGAATTTAAAGGATTGCCAGAATTTTTAAAAAGTCCTGTTGTGGCTAGAAACACAATACTCATCACACTGAAAAAGCTAGACCATCTGCCTTTTGTCTTGACCAATAGATTTGTTGTCAAGGGACAGGTGAACCTGCTGAGCTGCAAACCATAGCTAGTTCATTGAACTCCAATCCCTTTCAGTTCAATATACAAATGTAATTAAAAGAAGAATGTGTCCTCTTTCCCCCGGAAACAAATATAACCTCTGATTCAGAAGTACAGTTTAAAATTAGGCTATTTCCATTTCAACAGGGGCTTTGCAAAGAAGTGATACGCACTGGAGTTGAAGAGACAGACCATTGATAAGACTATAATTGTTTAGTTGCCATGGATTTGCCATGGATATTAGTAAGATGTACCACAAGATGGCTCTATAACCACAACTATAACAATGCACTCATTTCTACAGCTGGTAAAAAAGTAATTGAAAAGTGGTTGGGACACAGTTCCCATGGAGACCTTCATGCGGTGCTGTTGGAACTGGATAGAATTTGTTTAATCTCCAATGATATCCTTACAGGTCCAAATTTCTCACTGTTTAGTACTGGGTTAGATTACTATGTGAGGAGGGAAAGCCTGAATATAAAATAGTCCTTTGTAAAACTGCAATATTAAATTGCCAATTGACTGGCTACCGCCAACTTTGGTAACTTGACAGCATGATTGTTGTATCAACTTTGTTTAGAATGAAGAGTGTGACACCATAAGAGAGCTGCTGAATTTTGTTATCAAACAAGAATATCAGAGTAATCTAGGAAATGGCAAAAGGAAATCAGGGAAACTGCATTTTTTAATATTCTGTAGTATTAGCTTGGAAGGAAAACACACCTTTATGCACTTGAAATTTGTTAATTTTGTGGTTGTCTTCCAGATTTGAATTTGTTTAATGTAGTTTTTGAATGCAGGCATAACTGCGTGGAAAAAATGTCATGTACACAAAACAAGCATTTCCCACAGCTTATTTTCAATAATGGCCCTTAGAGATACACAGGCTCCTGCTTCTCCAATGAGAATAATGATGTCTCTGAAGGACTACACATTAGACATTTACCAGTTTTGGTCATTGATCCCCTAAGGGTTAACAGATAACATAATGGCAGGGCACAGCTGAAAACATCAATATAAAAGTTTGAAAGTAGATTTCAGTTCTCTAGTTCAGTTCCTCATCGCTGCTATGTGTAGTAATTTCTTGGGATGTATTTTTCTCTTATACAACAAACCCCAGGGATTCCTATTGGTAGTAATAGAATAAAGAAGAAAATGATCCTCTTTAGATTCAGACTCATAATTAGTTTTTTCATTTTTAGTTTCAGACCATCCTGTAGGGCAATTGACAAAATATTGGTTGCCTGGCAGAAACAAGAAAAGGGTTGGGAACAACATCAGGACCTGTATATGGCATCACTAAGGCCTTCTATTCCATCAGTTGTGAAGCCTTGTGGAAAGTACTAGCCAGAGCTGGATGTCCCAAAAAGTACATCAAGTTCCTGAAGCTTTTTCATGACCAGATAACTACAACCATCCTATTCAGTGGATTAGAGAAAGATCTGTTTGTTATCCAAACCGGTGTCAAGCAAGGATCTTCATTTCTTTGACAGTAATCTTTGTTCCCATTATGGACCACCTTCCTTCTGGAATTGACATAGAATACTGAACAGATGACGGGCTCTTCAATCTAGGACATTAGTCTTTAGTCAAAGACTAAAGTACTCAAAACAAGCATCCTTGACCTTCAGTAAGCCAATGACTATGCCATCCTTGCACATGCTGAGAAACACCTCTAGACCTTGCTGGATCTTTCTGGAGAAGCCTACTGAACTTTGGGCCTCTCTCTCAACATTGAGAAGACTAAAGTGGTCTATCAGCCTGCTCCAGGTTATGAATGTTATCTTTCCTCCCCAAATTACTACTGAAGGAAAGACCCTTCAGGTAGTTAAGCACTTCCCCTACTTTGGTAGGCCACCTCTCTCTGAGAGTGAACATTGTTGAGGAGATCCAGCACAGAATCTGGTGCACAAGTTCCTTCTTTGGGAAATTGCTTCTACATGTCTTTATTCATCATAATCTCTGGACAGACAACAAGATCCAGGTCCACAGTGCAATCATCATTCCCACTTTCCTCTACGGATGTGAAACATGGGTCATCTACTATCATCATCTCAAGAGCCTGAACAAATATCACCAACAGTGCCTGCAGAAAATTGTCCACATTAAATGGGAAGATCAACACACAAATGCCAACATCCTGCTGAAGCCAGTGTTACCAGCTTTGAGCTGGTGATTCTCAAACACCAACTTTGTTGGACCGGAAATTGCGTGTGGACTCCCAACTCTTGACTCCCAAAACAAGCGCTCTTCTCCTGGCTTAGTAACTCTTAGTAATTCTATTCTTAGCTCCTCCTCAAGAGCTGGGGAAGAGCTGGCTCCAATGGCACCACAATCTCAACCAAGTGACAGCCTGTTCTGAGGTAAAGCATCTTGCCCTCAAAGCAGAGAAGAGAGAACAGAGGAAGGAAAAGGAGAGAAATCCTACTCTTCCATGTGAAAAGACCTGCAACTTTTGTGGATGGGTCTGTGGCTCAAGGATTAGATTCTTAAGTCACCTCAAGACTTTTCAATGAGCCATGGTAGAGATGATCCTTGAATTGAGGGACTTCCAAGGATGATAACCAGTTTTCTCAATTTTAGACTGAGAATGGCCTAGATTGAAAAGAGATTAGATTTAGAGTTCTCTAAAGTCTCTGATTCTGAGATTTTTGATTTAGATAAGCTACCTATGTCAAAAATGTTCAGTAGTCAAGCTGAAACTACAGGCACTGTTATCAGGTAGGTCATATCCATAGGATGGCTGTTTAATAGCCTTTATGAGACTTGGTAATGAGCTAGTACAAGTTCCTTCTCAACAGGTTCCATAGCTGTCAGCTCAGTCTCCTGTTGTTCTATCAGCATTTCATAAACTTATGTCTGCGGAAATAGTTTCATTACAGAAGATGAGCAGGATTTTGTACTAGTTACTTAAAGTATCTTGGGCTTGAAGACAAGAAGATGGAGAGTTTATGTTTGTTCTGTCATCCAGATGCCAGTGATAAGGACTACTGTCACTAGTATCATCTCCCATTCCCTGGCAGCAGCAATCTCTGCAAAAGACACAGCAATACTTGTTTGCTAGAATGAAGAATGACAGCAATGGGTCTAGTGCAACTCTCCTTTCTAAGCTAACTGGCACTAGGTGCAAAATGGTCATAAGCATTTTCAACACTGGAAAAGCCACCCCCACAGAATGCTATTATTGCTACTAGTGGTTCATCTGCATTAGTGATAGCAATGTTAGGAGCTCTAGCATATATGAACTGCTAGGGCACATCCAGATGAGCACGCACTTGCATTTTGCCAGGGACAAATAGCAGCAGCACATAGCTGTGATGCTGCTACTTTTCTCCAGGGAATGCTTATGCACATGAGCTCTGGTGTGCAGTAAGTTGCCCTGGTGGGACAGGGGAAGCTGGGGCCAGCACCAAGGATTTACTGGACCAATTGCATGGTTGGGATAGAGTTAAACAAGCTGTGCATTTTTCTGCAGTGCATTTTTCTACAGGTCACTACATTTGAAAGCCTAAGTCACAAAATTCCTTGCCCCCCACATAAGACCACAACACCGCTCCAACTCTGCCATACACAGCCTTTAATTTTCAAGGTAAATAATAAAAGCTTCCATTATTGTAACCACCCTGCCTCTCTTAAAATTCATCAAAACTTCACCACTTACTGTAATATTCACCAATTTGGATACTTAAAAACAGTAGAGCCTGAACTAACCAGGCAGCATAATTTATCTACTACATTTCTTGCAGGGAGGTGACATTTCTGGATACAATTTATCAAATTGTCATGGCATTTGTTATGTCAGTGAGGCAGTTGGAAGGACACAGGATACAGCACAGTCCTAACAATCCCATGCTAGATTTATACTGTACAAACTTTGCAGGTGAAAAGGGAGAGTATCTTTTACAAAGTGATTCACAATTAAGTCTATAACAACATACATAATAATAGAATGTTTACTAAACAGCATTGTATTACAGTACAAACTGGACATGATTAACCTTTGGTAATTTTAGAAAAGTGCATGGAAATTAAAATAAGCAATACAGATGTTCCCTTCCAGACACTCAAACATTGTGTCTTTATATGCAAGATGTGTAAAAGTTGCACATATCTAGCACTGGTACTCTAATTTAATTTGGTCTTAAAGTGCTAAAGGATGGCCATTATTGGAAATCACAAAAAGACACACATAATACACAAGAAAACAGTCCAGTATAGATTGATTTCTTTTCTTGTGGAAACATGATACTGGGGGATTACACAAGTCTGCCATAAGGGGATAAAAGGCAATGAAGTATGACCCTCAGTGGCACCCCCTCATCCCACATGGGTCTTGAGTCACATCTGACACCTGCTAGTCACAAGGGTTTCCGCCTGCTGGGACCAGAAATTTTGGGAGTCCACCCTTGACTTATTGGCTGTATTGTCATGGGTTACAGAAATAGTCCATAGGATTAGTGCTCAGTTCCAAGAATCAGTTCTTTAGCTTGTTTAGCTTAAAATAGAGTCCCTTTGGCTAGGCTGTTGTCTACTGATGATCATCATTCACTCACATTCACTCAACAGATTTTGTCACTTTACAATTATAATTACAATGCAGTTTTAACAATGGTCCAGGGTGTAACTTCATTCAACAGGGAATACATTCCTTAAGAGTTTAAAAGTATAAAATATAAAATATAAAATGCCATGGTAAAGATGAGACAGATGAAATATGAAAATGCTCTGTGAGAAATATATAAAAATGCATTGTGAGGTAGTGGGAATAATAAGTGAGTTAGGTTAGCACAGGATATATTTACAGTCTTTGCAGTGGATATTTTAGTTCTTTTGTTTTCTTTAGTGACACTGAACTAATTGATATGTAGATGTGGTTTTTAGGTTTCTTCCACAGAAAGCCATCTCTTCATGCTTTGGCTTGCCTGAGCCTTGCCACATCCATGCAAGGAGTGTGCTATATCTCTGGCAATGCTGAGAAGGAAAAGTGCACAAAATGGGGTTGGGGGGGTTGCAGGCAAGAAGGGGCTTCTGTTATATCAGTGTCAATAAGGTAAATATACAAAGAGGGCTTTCTGCTACAAAGTAACACTCAGTAAAATATCCAGGTCAAAATGGCTCTTTGCTGAGTGCCAGGTCAGAGTTCTGGTTGGTCCCTGAGGAAGTGTATTGTAATGGGGTGGGGAAAGACTCTGCATATAATCTAATTCCCTATTCAAAAACATTGAAAATTAATCCTGAATGAGCCAGAGGCACATCAGGAATGATACACATTAAAAACCAAAGACATTTAGCACCAAAATCTATACAAAAGCACTCTGCCATTTTACATATATACATTAAGTCCATCAACATTGGAAATATAGTAAAAATTCTGTTAATTGGCATCCTCAATTAACCAGCATGCCAGCTTCTTGTAAGATAAAGTGAAACCGCAAGTGCCCACCATGAAACTTCTGGTTTCTCTGATCCCCCATGGCCTGGGGCAAAACAATTGTGCTGCCAAGCCCCCAAGGCCCGGGGACATAACTGGCTGTGCAGGGCTATGCGGGGCTGTGCGGGAGGGGTGGCAATGTGTAATGTATAGCTGCAAAAGCCACATTCCAGAGATCTCAGTGGAAAAATTCTGCCTTGGACATGACTGAGTCTACAACACCCCTTGTCCATCAGTGGACATCTGTACATTGAATTCAAGGGCATATTTCCAATGAAATTCTATAAATTATAGAATTTATAGAAGTTCAAGTTATAATAATAAAAATAGATGCAAAAATTCCTGTGGGTTCTATCTTTTATTGGACCATGGGGTTGGTTCAATTAAAGGTAGAAAATGTGTTGCTTCCCACATATTTCCTGGATCATCATGGCAACAACATCACCTGAACACTACCAATAATAATTTTTTTTTTATTTGCTTAATGATAGCTATTAAAAATCCTGTGCAAACTACTATCTTAAAAAAGCAAAATGTAATTGTCACGACAGGATCAGGACTTAAAATTCGTGCTTTTTAAAATGCTTAGTTCATCAATAAGATATTGTAAAGGTTTTAAAACTCAAAGAGGAATAAAGAATAGGAGCTCTTTTTTATCTGTAATGTCAATAAGCTGTGATGAGACAAGGAACTAGATCCATCACAGTGACAAGTAGATATATTTTTTTAAAGTAATGAATAAATGACATACCTATTAATAATGTATCTACATTCAAACTTTAACAAACAGTTCTGTGATAATTATTAAATTTTTCACATTTATAAAAAATAAAATGACACCTACAGATAGTGGTTAAAAAGAACATAATTCAATAATAAATGCTAGTATTCTAAAAGAAACACAGCAATCAGTTATCACTAGAACTATCTGGTTGGGTTTTTAGAAGTAGATACATGGATAAGCCATTTATTCACTATTTATAATTACTTGGATGAATCTAGGCTATGCTGTCACCATGTACCAGACCTCATGTTAATACCAATCATGGAAGGTAAATATGAACAGAAGTAAATTTGGGATGAGGATTTAATGAGTTTGAAGCTGTCTTTATTTTGTTTCCACTTAAGTCAGTTATTTCAACAGAAACAGAATTGGGCCAATGCTGAGCACTTTTAAACATCTTGTCCTTCAGGTGAGAAGAGACATTAAGTAACCACAGGCTGTTTCTCTTCTTGTCACAAGTGATTCATGATGATTAAGTGACTTTCTTGCCTCCATCAGGTCTTCCATTTGTTTTTAGTCTTGTACCAAAGTCCTGCCACCTACCCATGTCCTGAAGCATTAGAGTTGTTGAAACATTATAGATTTATTTTATATGCTATTTGCAAAGGTATAACATTTCAGAGGGACGTATTCATTTCAACAAGGTTTTATTGGGAGGAGTCTTTACCTCTTTCTCAGGCACACAATTTTCAAATGGAAACATTTTAGTTGCTGAAATGGACACTTCAACTCAATTCAGTTTTAATGAAAACATTCAAAGACATTTTTTTCTCATTCCAATTCAGGAAAAATAAATATGTTTCCAAACCTCAAAGTTGCCACAAAATGGGAATCTCATCCTCTTGTCATCTTTATGTGGCATGTAGTTTGGAAACAGAAAAGGTTTTCTTCCTAAGTCTTGTTGTCTTTTTCTCTCTTACAGTTGCATGGGTTCACCCAATATTGCAACACTGTGTTAGGCTTCAAGGATCTGGTGAATGTCTAGAGTCTCATATTCAACTCCTGTCCTTTGTCCATGATTATTTTCCTGCCAAGGCTTTCATGATCTGGCAGCAAAGTCTTGTCCTGTGGGTTTGACTGAAGAAACCACATTCAAGCCCACCTTCTCCACTTGGTCCCAGGCCAGACTGCTGAGGATAAGTTCCAGCATCTTTTGATCCAATAGCCATTGAACTACTTTCTACTTCCCTGTTCTTTGTTCTGATAACTGCAAACCTCCACTTGGGTTTGCCTTTTAATCTCGTGGTACCAGCTAGAACTTACACCAGGTCCTTTCTTTTAATTCTCTCCATCAGAACTTCAAACCCAGTTTGAGCTTCTCTCAGTCACAGAACTCCCTTCTGACTTTTAATCTTTAATGGAGGCTGAGCCTGACCTTTGATTGGTTATGTGGGTGGGCCTAATTGCCAAAGTATCCTCATTTCCTTAGCACTTCAATTTACCCTGTGAGGTTTATAAACTCCATCACAACACCATAACCCCAGTACTTCTCAGTGAAATAAATAACTACGAACTGTTCTTCTGTAATCAGCTTCTCTTTTTACAGTTGCTATAGTTAGAACATCTATTTAAAGTTTTCCTATAGAGCCTGTCACCATAGCATCTAAGCACTGTAGGAAGGATTTTCAAATACAAAGAGTAAATGATAACTATAAAGGCACAAATGATAGTAAGGCACCTAATTGCCATATGTGTCTTTGAAAAGCTCCCCCACTGTGTCAATAAACATTTTCAATGTGTTACTCTTAGCTATAAGCCACACCACTGCATTTGGATGCACTTTTGATGTGCATCATTTTTTCAAAATGCTGGTTAGATCTTAGTTTTATCCCATTCCATTTTTTTTTCAGCTTTGCCCTCCTCTGAGGCACCAGGAAGCAGAGTAGGTGAGTATATTAGCCTTTCACCCCTGAAGGTCTAGGATTAGCATTATTGTCTCTTATCCTACACCCCTCTTATCTCACTTGTTTTGTCATAAAACCATTGCACAAATATCAATCTAAAAAAAGCAAGCAAGGATTGTAACAGCAAACACATTGCAGGCTGGGATAGAGATATATCAGTAAAGCTCCCTGGGAATATTTTGGAGTGCTAGGAGTTCACTTCAAACCTGATGCACTGTAACTAGTTGCATGTTCACTGAGGTCAGTAGAGTTTGTACCCAGTAACACTAAGGGTGAATTTGAACTTAGTTTTTACTGTCTAGTAATCCCCAGCTTTGCGTTTTGGTACAGATTAGGTTAAAATTTGTGGACAACAGGTCAATAGATGCTATAATATCACCTTTTGGAGAATGACAGGTTATACAGTAATCCTGGATGATAGCTATTTGCACAAATAATGTTCCATCTACTGTATTTCTACATACAGGTTTCTATTAACGTATTCCTTCTATTTCAATAAAAGCACATTTTAAAACACCATGGTTATTTGGAATTGTTGAGCATTACAGTGAATACAAAAACATTCTTATAAATGAATAAAATTTTAAAGCCTCTTATGTTCAGGTCTGTCACTCATTCTCAGTGGAATTTTATCCCCTTCATAAAGGCTTAAATTTTGCTACTAAAATAAATATAAATCAGCACCTTGTTCTAAGTCATTCAAATTCTGGTTTGTTTTGGTTTTTTTTAAAAATAAAATCAGATGGGATCTGGTTGGCAGCCTGTAGTAAGTGCTTTGGTGGCCGGACTAATCACCTTTAATCATTGGAAGGACTGAGCCCAGCTATTCCAATTTAGGAAGGGAAAATCCATGCATTGCTACTTTGCTACTTTTACTTATATCACCACCTCTCATTTTTATACATTTGGACCCACAGCCTAAACTCAGTGGGGCCTTAGAGAAGGTTATTGACTGGGGCCAGAGGGAAGAGTTCAAGACTGGAGAAGGAGAAATACACATTTTTCTCTAAATAAGGGACTCTCATAGGCCTTAAGAAGGTGACTCTTGTTGTCCTAAAAGTGTATTTTAACTCAAGTGCAACTCAACACTAGTGTAACTAGGGCAGGTTTACTGGGACAGCTGCTTCAGATGCTAGCTTGGTGGGGGAAGGAAAAATACCAGCTGTGGCCATAGCTATACAGGTTAGGGATAGACATTACACATAAACCGGTTTAAGTGATAAGAAACTGGTTTAAACCTGTAGCAGAACAGATCTTCAGTGCACATAAACCAGTTTGAAAATGGCTAAAACTTTTTTGATATAAACCTGGTTGAATATAGTAGCAGACTTAACTGATTTGGGTCAAACCAGTTTATGTCTATGCAAGACCCTTTCCTAGTTTAAGATAAACCAGACTCCCCCAGCATCCCAGCATGCTCTCTGGGCTGGGCAGGGCTCTCTGCTCCACAGCAGGGCTGGCTCCTCCCCTTTGCTCCCTGGCCAGAGCCCCAGCAGAGACTTGCAGGCACAGAGCATCTGCCTGGCTTCTCCCTGCTAAGCAGGGATTATTTCCCCCTGCCCCTCTGCCTTACACAGATACCTCAGAATTAGTTAACAGACCACTTACTGGTTACAGTCCATGCTGTGGGAGACAAAGGCAGACAGGCTTTTTGGAGCTAATCAACAGGTATCTTAATGTCCTTCCTTGGAAAAGCTGTTTAAGAAGAGCTTGAACTAATGAGGCTTTGTTTTCTTAATAGGTTGATAAACACTGAGTTAGGGGTGATAAACATTCCCTGCTGGGCTGCTTGGGGGAGGGAAGGGTAGAATAATAAGAGCATTCTGCTGGGGCCTTGCCACCCCCCCCCCCTGAGCTCAGCACTATAGAAGTGAAGGGAGGGCTGCTCTAGTGTCCCCCAGCTTGTAGTCTAAGCCACTGCAGGCATGTTCCAGATTTGTTTTTCAACCCACAGGGGATGACTGTGATCACAAACTGGTTTACCCTACCCAGGTTAGACTAACCTGCAAAGATTGAATCAATCCAGGCTCAGGCTTTTTGAATGTCTGTCCCTAGCCACAATCACACTGGCAGCACTGTGGCAGCAGGAAGTTGCTGCTGTCCCCATGGGCACCAAGCTGCTCTATGCCTCTGCAATTTTAGTGGAAAAATGCAGAGAAGGCAGTGTATCAGCTAACAGATATGTTTTTTGGAGGTGCTACAAAATTGGACAGAAAAGTACTATTTAGGAACTTTACAAAACAAGCTTTTGGGAGGCAGGCTAACTGAAGAAAAGGCTGGCATTTATGATCAGACAAGATGCTTTCCCTCTCTCCCAACAGGGATCTTTTACTGAAGCTCAAAGGCAACACTAGAGCCAGCTGTCAGCCTGGGTATAAGGGTTCAGTGCTTTCAGATCTCAGAAATAATGTACGTAGGCCACAATGTTATTTGCACTGAACCTCACAGTTTTTTATCAAACATATTGGAGGTTAAATGAGACTTGTTAACATTTCTGGCATTCCTGTTGGGCTGAGACCCTTGGTCTGTGTGTAGGTGTTGATAGTGTCTCTGTATGACAATTAGACGACATACAACAATCAAAGTAATCATTCAGTTTGAACATGAACATCATTTGTAACCACAGGCGTTCAGTTCACATGAAATATCTTGGGTGTTATCATAAAGAAATAACTTCACTGAGAAAAAAGATGTTTACAGGTCAATTTCAGGGAAGTTTCTTTCTCTTTTGCAAATTATTGCTGTTGTTGTAGCAAGAAAGCACAGAGATTACTCTTATTTCAAATTGCTTTCACCTTTCTAGCTGTTACCTCAGTTCTTCCTGCTTACATGTCACATTTGACTAGATCTTGGGCAAGCAGGTCCCTGGTGGACAACTGTTCTTGTCTGGGGTCAGTCGCCAATTAGGAAAATATAATGAGAATTGATTTTATTGATTAATTTCTGTATTTAAAAAAGGGGAAGCAACTAGCAGTAATTCTCAGCTAGGGTATTGTAGTGTGCTGTGGTGCGTGAAATCCTTTTAAGGGTGTTTTGGGGAGCTGCCATGCCATATTAACACTGTATGTGCAAACACCTACACAATCCACAATATAAGTCCAGAGATTTCAAATAGGAATCCATTGTATCAAAAACATTCTGACCTGTTGTTGCTGGGAACGTCCTCAAACCATCTTCCCAAGATATGATAAAAGAGGAGACTGTGAGACTGCTATGTGAAGAATGCCCATCTGCAGTGATAAGGAGGAGATGGCTGTGCTAGGTGAAGGGGCCTCAAAGAAAAATAAAAAGATGTACAGGAAACTAGGTGAAAGGGCTCATTATAATACTAAAAAACACACCCCTAGGTGGAAAAAAAGTATGCTAATGAAACATACATGTATGGAAATGAGGTACATGGTTAACACACAGGTATAGAGACGTGCTCAATAGAGAACTTCTTGCATCACTCACCTGCAACCAATCACCAAACAGTATGCTTACTAACCTTTGAAAATTTCTGTATAAAAGATGCTTAGAAGTAGGGATCGGTATGCTTGTTACCTTGCACCTTTATTGCTAGCAATAAAAAACTTTTCACATACTTCCACCCCTGGTATTCGTATTGGTGTCTGCATACTGGGCATGAACCCAGATTTGGGCTGGGGCTCAACAGTTTTGGCAACCCAGATGGGACTGCCTTAGAAGGATTTGCCCAAACTAACTGACGGCCAGCCGACCACTCCTCCCAGGCGAACGTCAGGCATGCCCCGGGATTTCTTTTCCCGGTAAGACTTTTGCTTCGGGGGGAGATGGATCACTGTGACGAAAGTAACCTAATGGTGCAACGCCATAGAGTGAAAGTACCAGTAGCAGGCACCAGTGCAAGAGAGTAGAAAGGGCATAAGGTCTACCGTCAGTACGCTTGCTTGGGATAATTTCTGTAAGTATTCTGTCTGGTTCGAGTCCGAGATCAGTGATTTTCTTCCTGTGAGGACGAGGACTGAGAACAGATCTCTGGATCTCAGGTAAGTTAGATGGTCAGAACTGGGAAGGCAGCCCTGAGCTGGGTACGACTAACAGTAAGGTTAAGGGATGTACCCCCCTCTCTTGTTTGCTGGGACATTGCCCAAAGTTTGGTGGGGATCCTATGACTAAGAAGAAAGCTAAATTCTTTTGTGAGACTGCGTGGCCATGCTATAAGCTAGGCAATCAAGAACATTGGCCTCCAGAGGGGAGTGTTAATTATAATACCATCTTACAATTGATTTTGTTCTGCCGGCAGAATGGTAAATGGAAGGAATTGATGTATGCGCAAGCATTTACGTCTCTGTATAGGGATCAGAAAGTCTTGGATGAATGTGGGCTGGGGAAGGGGGTTGATGCATGTAGGGTGGCAGTGGCTCAACCGACTGAAAATCTGTTTCTGGAATGTCCAGAGCCGGAGGATCTCCCCTTGCCACCCCCTCCTTACCCTCCTCCTCCTCCTCCGTCCGATTCCTCGCCAGCATCTGCTCCCCTGTCATCACCCCCTGGAGAGGAGATTGGGGATACCCCCCGACTTAGGGGTCTGGAGCACAGTCATTCACGATTGTCAGGTGGTTGGTCATGTACAAACCCCCCAACCTCTCCTACCATGACCACGTGAGGTGTGTGAGAAATACAGGTGGAGGCAGACTCTGGGGATAGGCCAAGCCATCGCAGGGGATCTGATCCTGGTCATGGGGGGGGTGGAAATGGGGCATTTCCCTTGAGACAGCAAGTGATACCCGGGCCACCCAGTGGAGGAGAGGAGCCCATCATCCACCGAACCTTTGTGCATGTTCCCTTCACCACCTCAGATTTGTATAATTGGCGGAACAACACCCCCAGCTTAAGAGAGGATCCTGAGAAGGTACAAATCTGTTTGGGACTATTTTTAAGACTCATAATCCAACCTGGGCGGATGTTCAGTCTCTTTTAGATGTCCTATTGTCACCAGAGGAGAGGAGAATGATAAGCCTGTGAGCACGTGGAAAAGGAACTCACGGTCGGAAACTTGGGGGGAAGTGTGGACGTTCATGTCCCCACCCAGGAGCCCAAGTGGGACCCGGACCAGAATATGACCTCCATCCGTGCCTATCAAGAACACATCCTCTGAGGACTGAGGGATGCCATACAGAAACCTCAGAATCTCAGTAAGGTATACGAGGTTTGACAGGAAACAGATGAGACCCCAAGTGCCTTTTTGGAGAGGATCTACACTGCCTTCAGACAATACACCCGTGAAGACCCAGAAGATGCATCAAACGCTTGCATGGTAAATATGATTTTTATAGGCCAGAGTGCACCGGACATCAGGAAGAAATTGCAAAAGACCGATGGAGCAGCAGGTATGTCTATTTCTCAACTAGTAGACATTGCTTACAAAGTATTCACTAATCGAGAAAGTGTTCAGGAAAAGAAACAGGATAAGAAAGAGGAGAGAAAGATGAGAACGCAGGCAGCCCTAGTGGCAACTGTAATCACGGCAAAACCTAGAAATGAGGGACCCCAGAGGCAGTCTAAGAGGCAGGACTCGTTAGAAAAAGATCAGTGTGCCTACTGCAAACAGAAAGGACACTGGAAGCAGGAATGTCCCAATCAAAAAGCAGAAAAGGATGAAAAGAAGACAGAAGAGGGCAGTAGAGGACTGTTTACTCTCAATGAAGATTCAGATTGAAGAGAACCGGGGGCGAGCCAAGAGGAAAAAATAACTCTGATTCCACGGTCCCCTGGTAAGGACCCGGTTAAAATGAAATTAGGGGACAGAAATGAATTGATAGAATTCCTTGTGGATACAGGTGCTACTCATTCTGTTTTAACTCAAAAACTGAAGCCTTTAAGTAACAAGACTGTGCCGGTGGTGGGGGTTACAGGGAAGGCAGTGATGCGGCTCTTTCTACAGTCAATGACCTGTAGTCTTGGACAGGCTGAGGTCACCCATCAGTTCCTATATATATGCCAGATTGCCCTGTCCCCCTTCTAGGAAGAGACCTTCTCTGTAAACTGCAAGCTATGCTATCATTTCAGGATGGACAGATGTTCCTGACAGTGCCCCCTGAGAAGGGTTGGCACCTACAAGCCTGCCTTCTCAGTCTCCTCCAAGAGGAAAATACATCAGATCTTCCTCAATCTCTGCTCAATGCTGTTGTTCCATGGGTATGGGCAGGTCACCGACTGGGGAGGGCTAAAAATGCTGACCCTGTAAAGATTCAGCTTTTGCTAGGAACCCAACCTCCATTCGTGAGGCAATATCCAATGCAGATGGAAGCCAGGAGGGGACTGAAGCCATTAGTCGAAAGGTTCCTGGAGTATGGCCTTCTCTGTGAGTGCTCATCAGCTTTCAACACATACCCATTCTACCTGTGAAGAAGCCTAAGAGTGATGAGTATCATTTTGTTCAAAACTTGAGGGCTGTAAACAAAGTAGTTGTAAGCATCCATCTGACGGTCCCTAACCCCTATACTTTGCTGTCCACCTCGAACCCAGCCCATAATTGGTTCACGGTTATTGATTTGAAAGATGCTTTCTTTTGTATACCGGTAGAAACACAGTCTCAAGAAATATTTGCATTTGAATGGGAAGATCTGGATACTAATATTAAGACTCAGCTTTGCTGGACTGTCCTACCGCAGGGGTTTAAAAACAGCCCAACACTATTCAGCACTGCACTAAGCAGGGACTTGCGCAGGCTAAAATTGCCATCATCCTGTGCCCTTTTACAATATGTAGACAACTAGCTTTTAACTGCCCCCCAATGAAGCAGGCTGCCTGGAGGGAATGATCAGCCTCCTTAATTTTCTGGGACAAGAAGGATACCGGGTATCCAAGAATAAGAAGCAACCAATGTCCCAAAAGGTAACATACTTGGGATTTGAATTGCAGCCTGGACAGAGCCCTATTGCCTGAAAGGAAAGAAGCTATATGCCGGTTAGCATCCCCAAAAATGAAAAGGCTTCTTAGGTACAGTAGGTTTCTGCAGGATCTGGATTCCCAATTTTGGAGTTATTGCAAAACCACTGTATGAAGTTACACAAGGTGAAGAGAAGGTGCTTGAATGGACTGAAGAGTGTGAGCAGGCATTCTGTCAGCTAAAGCAGGCTCTTATTGAGGCACCTGCCCTAGGACTACCAGACATAAATAAGCCTTTTTCACTTTTTGTGCATGATCAAAGGGGGGGTGGCCATCGAAGTGCTCACACAAAAGTTGGGAAATTTGCAGCGGCTGGTAGCATATTTTTCTAAACAGTTAGACCTTGTGTCTTCTGAATGGCCTGCCTGTCTCCATGCTGTTGCTGCCACCTGCCTGCTGATACAAGAAGATGAAAAATTTATTCGAGGCCATGAAATGACTGTGTACGTGCCTCATGCAGTACTTATGGTCCTGGAACAGAAAGGAGGGAATTGGTTAACCCTGGGGCGAATGACCCAATATCAGGTCATCCTCCTTGATAAGCCTGAAATAAAATTGGCCGTTCTCTGCACTGTGAATCCGGCAACATCGCTGCCTCCTATGAATAACACACAAGATCTTGTACGTGATTGCCTGCAGACACTGGAAGCTGTTTATTCTTTGAGGTCGGACCTGAGAGACCAACCCCTTGACAACGCTGAACTGGAGTTCTACACGGATGGCAGTTCAAGTATAGAGAATGGATTCCGAAAATCTGGCTACACTGTTGTGACTACACAGGACGTGATAGAAGTGGGACCTTTAAACCCATCCATTTCGGCTTAAAAGGCTGAACTTATTGCCATGACTCGAGCTTTGCAATTGGTGGCCAACAAAACCGTCAACATTTATACTGATTCTAAATATTTCTTTCTTGCTTTACATGCACATGGAACACTGTGGAAAGAGCGGGGCCTACTGGATGCTAAAGGAGCAAGCATCAAGCATGGTAAACAAATAAAAGCCCTCCTTGAAGCAGTCTGGGAACCAAAGGCAGTAGCAGTAATACATTGCAAGGTGCATCAGAAGGGCAGTGATCCTCCAACAAAAGGTAATTGATTTGCTGATGGGATGGCAAAGAAAGCAGCAAAAAAACCTTGGACCAGCCTGTTGCCTGAAGTTAGTAATCTGCTGCTCCTCCTCCCAGGCCTGCAACAGCCTGTAGTACCCCAATATGGGGAAAGAGACAAGCGGTTAATAAAAGAACTCCAAGCAAGGAAGGGAGAACAGGGGTGGCTAGTGGCAAAAGATGGACGCATTGTCATCCCTGGTACCTGGGTCCAGGTGATAGTGAAGAGTGCTCATCGCAGCACCCACTACGGTCCAAAGTCCTTGGTGAGGTGGATCAGTCACTATGTGACTGGAATGGGGCTAAAAGAGGCTGCCAAAAAGGCATCAGAGACATGTGAGGTCTGCCAGAGAAATAACCCAAAGGGAGGGCGAAAAGAAATTCCAGGACATCAAAGGATAGGCAATGGGCTGGGAGAAGAATGGCAGGTGGATTTTAGAGTTGCCCTGGCAACAAAGGATGAGGTATCTCCTTGTCTTTGTGGACACTTTCTCCAATTGGGTCGAGTGCTTCCTATGTTGGACTGCTCAAGCCCAAGAGGTGGTCAAAGGACTCCTTCGAGAAATAATACCTCGCTTCGGACTCCCAGGAGGGATCGGGTCAGACAATGGCCCACATTTCATTGCACAAATCACTCAGAAAGTTTCCAAGCTCCTGGGAATCAGTTGGCACTTACACACCCTATGGTGGCCTTAGTCTAGCGGAAATATGGAACGTATGAACCAGACTTTGAAAAGACATCTTGCAAAAATTTGCCAAGAAACTCGACTCAAGTGGCCAGAAGCCTTACCTTTAGCCTTGCTACAGGTACGGGTGGCACCGCATTCCAAATTGGGGTTCAGTCCTTTTGAAATTATGTATGGTAAACCCTACCCTCTGGGTCTCCCTTTGGGTAATGAGCAGCAGTTACACATTCTAGGGGAAGAAATGATTAGAGAATATGTGTGGTCATTGGTTTCTGTTTTGTCTTCTATCCATCAGCAGGTATGAGACGCGTTGCATTCACAAGACAAATCTCCTGCCCCAGAGAACTGACTATCGCCTGGGAGCTACGTCCTTGTAAGAGACTGGAATGAGGAACCACTCTGGGCCTGGTAAAAGGGCCTATACAGAGTGCTCCTGACCACTCCAATGGCAGCCAAGTTCGAGGGAATCAAGACTTGGATACATTCCAGTCACCTAAAGCCAGTGACAGGACCAGAGTAGCCTGTGGACCCCAAGACCAGAAGAGAAGAACAGTGGAAAGTGGAACCAATAAAGGACATGAAATTGTTATTCAGAAGGGGGGGGGGGGACTTACAAGCTGCTATGGCCCTCTCTAAGACAAGATCACTACTTAGTTATTGGTTTCCTAAACTGAATTGGATAATTTCTCTGTGGGTAATTTTGAGTTAAATTAGCTGGATTGTATCAAGAGAGACTAAGGTTTTGGTTTTGGAGAATGCCAAAAATGAAAATAGGACTGCCCCTCCTCAACTGAAAAGTTCTCCCCATACAAATGTTTACCTCCAACTCTCATATCAATTTGCAAGGGATTTGAACGTGTCTTGCTGTTGGGTATGCAGCTTGGGACCTAGAAACTTAGTTGGAGGAATACCCATGATTCTGACCTCCTTAAACGCCACTCAAATGTTAGCCCCCCATTGTTTGGACTTTAAAGGGAATGAAACCTGGCATGATGTAGAATATAATCAATCTGGTTATATACACTTGGCTATGCTACACAGGGAAAATTTTGTTGGACCTGAAATGGCTCCATTATTTTAGGAACTGGCAGATGTGAAGTAGAGTTCAAAGTAAATGGGGCACAGTTCTCTAATGGTTCTTGGGTACCTAATTATGCCCCCCAATAGAGTGGGTTTTCAGGTTACTATTTACAATGGATGATGAAACCACGTTGCAGCAACGGCCATGGGTTTACTGCACTAATTGGCCATTATCTCACCTGCAGAGACAAAGCCTATAAACACCTCCCCTCCGGATGGGGGGGAACATGCTATGTCTCTGTCATCTATCCAGCAATGGCTGTACAATCTAACTTAACAAAAGGAAGAATATATAATGTTAGAGAAATCATCGAAATGCAGAGGTATTGGGGTATTGTTTTTCCTAATTATGGAGTAGCATTGGCTATGAAGGAGATAAAGAAGATTACAGAATCCTTTGAAAAGATAGTCAGACACAGCAAAAGCTGTCTTTGACATTAACAGTGAAATGAGAGAAATACGACAAATGATGTTACAAAATAGACTAGCCTTAGATTATCTCTTGGCTAGCAAGGGAGGAGTGTGTGCATTAATAGGGAAAGAATGCTGCACTTACATTCCTGATAATTTGGAAGAAATTCAGGATCTAACTGAAAAGATAAGGAAGGAGACAGCAAAAATGCATCAAAATGAGAATTGGAGCTTAGAGGCCTGATTTAGTTCTTTATTTGGGTCACTAGGATCCGTTGTAATTCATGGCTTCTTGCTTTTCTTTGTATTGTTGTTGCTTATATATACCTTAATTACATGCTTTCGTTGTTGTGCAAAAAATAGTATAACTCAGCAGATGGTTCTTCAGACAAGAACAAAAGAAGACACTCAGTCTGTATTAGATCAGATTGAGTGGAGCAATTCCAATAATAATTAGAAATTGCTCCAAAGGGGAGAAATGTTGGGAATGTCCTTGAACCATCTTCCCAAGATATGATAAAAGAGGAGACTGTGAGACTGCTATGTGAAGAATGCCCTTTCTGCAGTGATAAGGAGGAGATGGCTGTGCTAGGCGAAGGGGCCTCGAAGAAAAATAAAAAGATGTACAGGAAACTAGGTGAAAGGGATCATTATAATACTAAAAAGCACACCCCTAGGTGGAGAAAAAGTATGTTAATGAAACATTCATGTATGGAAATAAGGTACCTGGTTAGCACACAGATAGAGACATGCTCAGTAGAGAACTTCTTGCATCACTCACCTGCAACCAATCACCAAACAGTATGCTTACTAACCTTTGAAAGTTTCTGTATAAAAGATGCTTAGAAGTAGGGATCGGTATGCTTGTTACCTTGCACCTTTATCGCTAGCAATAAAAACCTTTTCTCATACTTCCACCCCTGGTATTCGTATTGGTGTCTGCATACTGGGCACAAACCCAGATTTAGGCTAGGGCTCAACATTGTGGTCTTGAGTTCTTTGCAACAGAAGAACTTCTATTATTTTTCAGTAGTCAAGACATGAGGGAAAATTAAGAGCTGGTATTTTCCAAGGGATGTCCTGAGTCTAATAAGGAGTGCCCTGAGTCTGAAAAGGTTGAGTACCACTGAACTAGAGTGTCCATGTTGTAAACCCCACATTTTAAGAAGTTTCCAGGAACCTCCAGATGCAGTTGGTTAATAAGAGCCAGTGGTCAAGCCCCTAAAGCTTGACCTGACTGAACCTGCATTGCAGAACATTTCTCATCTTTCTTTAATGTTTGTATTCTATTTTCTTAGTCATTTGGTAAACTATTTTCTTGTACCACATGCTTTAGCTTCTATACTGACAAACTTATCAGACACACCAAGTTCACTTCTCCTCGGATTTTTCTAATCCCTTCCCCAAGAAAACTGCTGCAAGATCCACCACACACCTCCCCAGCCTAAGTTTTTGCATCTGCAAAGCTATGATTGGCTAGCATTTCTAACGGAGCTGTATTTCAGACCTGCCACATGAGCAACTGGGCTTGAAAATTGTTAATCACATGTTATGGCTTTGCTATGGGCTCTGAAGAAAATATCCCATTGACCATGCTCAGTGATCATCTTCAGTACCATAAGTTGCCCCAACAATCAGCACATGTGAAATCACACTGAATTGCAGTAGATAAAATTACAAACTAGTGAATATAGTTTAAAACCTCATGTACAATCCAATCCAACTGCATAATACCCTCTGACAGAATTAAAAAGCCCAGGATCTCACAAGATTTCAAAAACTATGGTCATATTAACTGAAAAGCATATTATGTTTGGAATTTACTGAGCATTTTGGTCATCATACGATTAATTCTTTACTGTTGCTTCATTCATCTACATGGTGAAAATTGAAGAAGCAGATTGATTAATATTCAGCTTCACTTCTTTCTGTTTTAAAACCAAACATTTCTGCAGGTTCTGAGTGTTTAGACTATTCTCTTACACAACAGCTGTCAATGGAAAGAAACAAGATTTTTTTTTTTCCTTAAAAATACCTTGCTTAAAAATTACTGCCTGGTGGAATCCAAGACTCAGTTTGATCAAGATACTGAAAGACATTGCCAATTTGGAAATGTTCAACATTATTTAATGAGACATTGGGGACAACAACTGAAGGGACAACGTTCATTTAAAAAAAAGGAGAAGAAAAGAAAAAGTGTTATGATGCATAGGGCACTGAATTCTGGGCTTTGAAAGAGAATAGAAAAACTGGGGAGAACTGGAGATACAGAACACTGGGGAAAGCCACATATGGGATTACTTTTCCCATAAGAAGTAAGAATTATTAAGGAAATAATAGTCCTGAAGAGTTAAAATTTTCCAACTTCTACATGACATTACATGCCCTAGAGACTGAACTCCAGTGAAGAATATTATATTTTAATGAAGAGATGCCTTTTCCCAGTAGGCAAATAGAATTTTAAAGCTGCTAGACTAAGTCTAGTTAAATAATGGAATACTATGAAAAAAACCCATCCATAAACATCTTTAAGACAATAGAACCATAAGAAACAAGCTGTCCACATTTGTAAAGAACAAATTATATCACACAAACTAGATGGGCTTTTGATCGAATTACTAAATTAGCAGATGAAAGGAACAAAAATCAATTGTAAAGCTCTTGCTTTCAGTAAAGCATTGCTATTGTGCATCACAAAACCTTATTTGATAAATTAATACCAAGTTGATGCGGAAAAAATGGTCCTGTGGACTGAAAACTAAACCAAAGATTGATGTCAGGGTATCAAACTGGAAGGACGTTTTTAATGTGGCTGTCTCTGACAACAGGTGTTTGTTTTGGTCTTTATTCACTAACTTCACTAGCGAGCTGTTAATGAGATGTTATGGTACTATTAAATTAGGAAGGAAAAGAGGAATAATACTGAAGGACTAGCAGGGCTAGAAATACAGGCAAGAATTGGAAGTAACTTTTAATCTAAGCAAATGGAAGCTAATATATATGGGGGGAAACATCAGAATAGGAAGACTGCGGCATGTAATGGGAGGGAATCATTTGGAAAACTGTGGTGCCAAAGTTGACCTGACAGAATGGAAAGCAAATCTGCAATACTTGTGGTAGAAGGGAAATGGATGATTTTAGGTTTCATATAGGGAGGTATCCTAAAATCGCTTTTTTTCTTGAGTCAGTTGCAAAGCCAGGGTTAGAACTCAAATCTCCTACTACCTCACACTGAATCTTTTTCTTGCATATATTAAACCCCAATTTTCCCATATGGAACCCAACTTCCACTAATATTTGCCCTGTAATTGTGAGGGTGCAAGCCAGGTGCAGACCTGAAAAATGCCATTTATTTGTCTGTAACTATTGTAGTATTTTATATTTCTGGAGGTCTTGGCCCTTTTGTTTCTTATTTCTCAGGTGTTTATAGATCTTTGTGCAAGTACAGCAGCAAACTATGAGTGATAAGTAAAACCTTGCTACATGGAAAGACTAATTTTCTTTTGTTACAGAGATTAATGTTATTCTTTTTGGACACAAAAGAAATCTCTTGGCTGATGATCTTTGCTATGACACTGGGAAGGAAGCGCTCCAGACTGTTGTTCCCTTTCTTTCTCTAGAAGTGCATTACTCAGCAGCTATTTGTGGAGTACTGAATAGGCCAAAGAGCCGTGCCAGTTCCTGCTGAGAACTGGTGATGAGCTCTTATGCTGGGGGTGGGAATGGGCTGTGCAATTCGAGTCCCTCTAAGGGAAGGCTAGCTTGTTAAAAGTGTTGTGAACTGGTGCCAAAGAGACAACAAAGCATGTGGTTGCTGTGGGCTGCCCACTAGCTCACAGAGCTGAAGGCTCTGGGACAGTGATAGGCAGCAAGGGATAACACCAAGATTGCAGGGGTTCTTTTCCAATTAAAATGACTCCCTTGAATTTACCTCTTCTGTTTTTCAAAGAAGTAAGTAATGAACAGGAAATAAAATTATAGTATCTTTTTAATTAGTTTTTCTAAATTCAACAACTTTCTGGCTCACAATGTTCAGCATTTAGAACTAAAGGTGGCAGTCTTTATATGCTACTCCATTACTGGATGAGAGACCGAATCTATTTCTGGTCCCTGCTTTTTGGTCCCCAGCATAGGATAAGGGCACTGAAAAGGTGATGCACATAGGTAGCCAGAACAGATCTTATTGAAAACACAGAGCAAGGTATTACTTTATGAAGTATTATTGTATTATTAACATGACCATGCTTTCCACATCTAAATCCAGGACACATACATCATGGTGACGTTTTTCAGCATCACCAGAGTACTGCAATAGATGTAGCCTGAAAGAGAAAGTCCTACTCCTTGGTTTATCCTAAAACAAAATCAGATGACCAGCTTGTTTCTTTAATAAAATACTTCCAGATTTTGTTTGGCAGTCCTGGAGTACTCTGGCAGACTCTGGAGACTGAGAACTGAAGGGACAACGTTCATGGCAATGACATTGGCTGTTCCAGCTAACGAGACAAGAAGGATTATTTTCATTCACTAATGCCTTGCTGGGAGAGGAAATAATTTCAGGAAGCTTGGATAGGCTTGATTTCCTTCTTTCTCCTGGATGCCCAAAGTCTCTTCTTAACCGGCACTCACATTCTGGGCTACTTTTAAAGGATTTCTGGTAATACAGATTGAACATTTGAAATGCTAAAGGCTAAATAATAAAAATCATGTATTTCAGCTCATCAGATCCAATATAGGATGTAGAAGGCTGATATTTTCTTACATACACAATAACAAGATACAACTGGCATTTAAAATCAGCTCACAGGAAGCCATATCAAGAACTTACACTCAAGCTAGGGCTGATGGCAGAAATGTATATTTTCCCCCTATAAAATATTTCCAGGCAAATTTTATGCAAATTGTTGGCTTTTGGTAGTTTTCAAAAAACAAAATCCAAACATTTCTCAGATACAAGGTTGATTTTTCAATGATTTAAAAAAAAAAAGAAAAGAACAATAATGGATTTTTGTGTGCATGTGAAAATTTCCTTTACATTTGCGTAAATTTGAGGGATTTTTTCCCCCCAGATCTACTACAACTGTATGGGCCAAAATTAACGGAGGAGAATTAAACAATCAGTATCTATTTGTCCCTTTTAACCAAAAAAATGCAGATACTATGTAGGCAGACATTCTTAACAAGGCTGCATTGAAGGTATTTAGAAGCAGTGCTACAGGGTTGGATATGTGAGCAAATTTATGAGGAAACTCTGTGGTCCCTTGCAGAGAGAAACAAAAAGTTAAACTGGATGATTCCTTTGTGCTCCACAAAATATCTTGATGGTTCCTGGGCTATGAAGGAAAAGTGGATGGAACTGAAGTTGGGGACAAAGCCAGGAAAAAAAAACTGTGCTAAGGATAGCTCTTACAAAGCAGAAGAAAACTTGCTGAAAATTACTTCTGCCTAAGACAGTTTTCCCTCTCACATGCATATTTTCTGAGGACTTCCATGAGAGAGTAGGACTACAGCAAGTCAAGATCAAAATTAATGGTTCTGATGTCATCTGGACCGGAGGGGCAGTCCTTCCCTTAAACTACCTGAAGCCAATGGGATTACTTGCAGCCATTGCTGATTTTTTGGTACTCACTCCACACCAACACAAATCTCACTAAATAGGGGGAGACTATGCCAAATGCGTAGCTCCACTGAAGATGCAGAACATGGGTATGAAGGATCCGGAGTTGCCTGCAATGACTTGTGAATGTTGCATCTGGATTCATTTATTATATGGGTTACAGTATGCATAATGTGTGTTGATTCACAATCAGGTCTGGCAGAAGTGTCCCCAGGAAAGGTAAATGTCTGATATTCTTATCTCCAAACTATATTCTGCAATAATTACTGGCTGTTAGAAATGTAAATAAAGGAGAGAGAGAATCAAAGGCCAAGGTATTCCTGTTGCCTCAGTGCAGAAAGTTTTACTTGGGTCACTGCCTTAGGCCAGAGTAAGCAAATTAAAAGACCAAATATTATCCGGGATGCAAGTCAGTGGACAGACGCGCTTTCTGTTTAGCAGGAAAGGTATAACATCTCTTCTGGAGATGGAAATGCTGAAAAATAGTTGGAATTCACACACTTCATCACTAAGCAACATCTATTCATATCCTTGCACCTGTGAATTATAATTAAACATATGCTAACATATACAGCAATATGGCATGATTTGCAATGTTAGAACCCTTCCCAAATATACATTTACTGACAAAATATATTGCATAATAATTATGAAATGGTTTTAACGCTCTGAGCACAAATGATGCTGCCTGATTGGACAAATTCAATACCATATGTTGTGTATAAAAATGTATTTATATTCAACCAGGATGTCAGTTGCAAGGAAGCCTTGAGTACAATGATGAAATTATAAACACATTTTCCGCCTGTTAAACATGGAATTTATATTTGTAATCTTACCTTGATAGTTGTTGCAACAGTCACTTTGGCTTCTATTCTCACCACTGAAGGCTTTTTTCTTTGTAGTGTCTCCTTTCTAGAACTGGGTTTTCAAATCTAATCCAAACTACCAGGCAAGTACTACTATAATCATTTGATGTTTGGCAATGTCATTCTCTCAGCCTAACACGATCTCATGGATTGCAGCATTTATAAATGTGATGCCAGTTTTATATTCAAGAGGCTGGAGGTATGACCTGTACTAGGTTAAAAAACAGCTTTCAAAAACATCTCCGTTCAAAATCTAAAAGTTGGAAAACGTTAAAAATTTAAATGTTCAAAAACTTAAAAGTTGGAAAATGTTTATGTTCTCCATAACATTCAGCGTTATTAATTGATAAGGGAACTTTATGTTAACCTTTTAAAAATATTAAATCATTTAATTCTCTTGATCCTTAAAATGATAATTTAGGTTAAGAACAGATATTGTATTTCTCACAGGAGCAATCCTTTTATCCTGGGATCCTCCATATGTACCAACCCATTTGTCTACTTCAAATACCTATGAAGTATGTAAAAAAATGCAAGAACGCTTTATTCCTAGTACACTCATTCAAGTTAATTACCATTCATTCCAGGGGCAAGCTATGTGTAAAGGGCTGTGCCACTCTTTTGGCCCAGGTTTTGATTGGACAAATCAGAATTGCTTTAAAAGCAATATCTGTTTTTTGTCTCATTATTCTCTGTTGATAAGAGTTTAAGATTATTCATCAGTAGGTATGTGCATTTCATTTAAAACCAGAGATCTCACCTGTGCCTGGAAGGTACTTGTCCATGTTGATGGTCAATAGTACTTTGTTTTAGGAAGGAATGAAGTTCTGGTTTAAATGATCCTGACATCATCAAATGATTGATCTGGTTTTGTTGGAAACCTTGCAAGTTGTTCTAAAGACTGGTTGTCTTGAAAGCAAATGCAGATTTCTCATGTTTACCCTGGAAATTTACAAATAAGCAGTTTATCAGACTTGCTGTTGGACAGATTAATAACTGAAGTCAGGTTAATTTGTCTTTTTAACTAATTTGGTGCCAAATCATGCAGACAGCTATAACTTGTAATGGGAAGATACTGCTCTTGCCTGCCTGCCTCTGAAGTAACCGGCATAACCTTAATACAGATGACAATGCTGACTGTGAAAATTACATTGCAATATTGTTTCTGCTTGGCTGTAAAGAGAATTTAATGGTTTTATATGAAAGGTTTGACCAAATTATATCATAGCTGTCCAGATGAAGTGTAACAAATTAACTGAAAATTGTACTAGCAGTACCAGTAATGAGATAGTGTCTAATTCTTCACAACAGATTCAGTTAAATGGAAATTCCATGTAATCAATATGAATGTTGAGAGGGAGTACTGGCAAGAAGAATTTTAAGGTTTTAAAGTATACGCTAAATTTAGCAATAAAGAAAGTAAATTCCATTGCTTCTACTAGATGAAAATTTGTCATAGAATACTGCTTGTAAATGGAAAGTATTGGAGAAATGAGAACAGTGACAGCAGCATAAAATAAAGACTTAATCTGAAGAGCAAACATCGGCAAGAATGTTATTAAAAAACAAACTAAAGATGACTAAAAACTGATCTTTGAGGGACATTCATAGATTGGAAGGAGGCTCTAAGTAACAATTTTGCAAGAAAACATCTTGGTAATGGCATGGAAAGAAAGCTAAAAATAATGAAAAGGAATCATGACCTGGACAGTATTGTTTGAATTTTGACAGTAAGGCAGTACCGTTTCATGGATTAAAAGCTTTTATTCAGAACAATAACAACTGTACCTACATATTGACCTTTCTCAAGCACTGAGTGGTTATTATCAGTAGAAATAAAGCAGAGCTCAATACTGGCTGAATGAAGGAGACAGAAGCCAGATTTATACAGAGGCATTTGTTTATTATTATTGGGAGGATTATAGTTTTGTACATGTACTCCTTTATCAGTGATTTCAGACGTGGCTGGCAGGATGGAGAGACATGGTAATAGTTGCTAGGATATGAAGAGTCTCCACTTCTGTGGACTGCAATAGACTTAGTTCAGGAGTTGGCAACCTCAGGCCAAATGCCAGATGCAGCCCACCAAGTGATTTCATCTGGCCTGCAAAGCTAGGACATTGGTGGCAATTCAGCAGCTTGAGGATCCAGCTGCATTCAGCAGTGGCAAGTGCATAAGTGAAAATTCACCAGTGATGGGGCAGGGGGTGAAGCAAATTGCAATGGGCAGCCTGTTTTGAACCGAGCTGTGTTTTTTTGGTGTGCCGCTTCTAAACGGTTCCATCTTTTGTATTAGTAGTTTTTCAAGGCCTTGAACAGAATGACACTTAAGCACTTACCCACCTAATGGATGGAATAGACTCCAGCCCTTAGCAACAAGCTTGGTTTCAGAACAAGGAGAGAGTGAGGCCTCTGTTCGAGTGCAAAGAAGAGAAAACTCAGCTCTGCATCTCATAGGTGATATACTTTGAAATGTTTGACAGAATATTATACTGTTATGTGATTGCTTTGAACTTGCATAATAAAGGCACCAGCTGTAGAATTTGAATGACTGATTTATTTAATGCCTTATAACAATGGTATACGACTGATTAGGACAGGATTGAAGAACCAGGTGCCACCAGCCACTAAAGCTAATATTTCATAATTAATACAAATCTAATGTACCGGTCCTTTTAACTCAGACGTTTATAATAGGGACACATATTTATGCCTCCCCTGGGGAACACACTACCTCTCAGAATTAGGTGTGGACAATATGAGTTAGGTGGAATAAACAAAGAAGGTTACCAGAGAGCTGGAGCCTCCCACAGCATATGCACAAAGATAGCTAAAGTCCTATTAATAGATTTTTACTGTAGTAATTTTTATTTATTTTCATATGACATCTAAGTGTTTTGGATGCTTTACAAATACAGAATAAAACAGATGCCAACCCCCAAAGCTTTCTGTTTGCTCAACCTCTTTTTATGCTTCTGGTGAAATTGTGCCAAAGTGCTTCCACTCTGTTAAAATACATGGACTTACTAATACTCTCTCTTACTTTTCTCTTTGCTATCGACTTAGGCCCTGATTTAGCAAGATACTAAAATCAAATGCCAAATTTCAAAACCTAAGTAGTTCTTACTGGTTTCAACAGAACTATGCTTATGCCTGAAGTGAAGCACATGGTTGGCTATTTTGCTAAATTGGCCTTAATCTAGCAAATAGTTATACATGCGCTTAATTTCATGTGTGTAAGTAGTCAAATTGGCTTCAGTGCAGTGTTCAAGTGTGTAAACTCAAGCACATAGGCAAATGTTTCCAGGACTAGGGACTTTGATCATAAAACACTGGCCAGGAAATTATTTTTGTATATGCCTGTATGAATCCTAGCACTATAAGTCTTTATTTCAGTTATGGCCACTAGCCACAATTCAATTTAAATACCATACCGAGAATAACCAGAAATATTAAGATTATAAAGACACAATTAAAAATCATTAATTTTCTGCTGAACAATCTGCAATGGGTTCAGAAGTGAAAATGCTCTTGTGTTACCAGACTTCAGCTGAACCTAAAATATTTCTTTTTCCCTTCACTCTGCAAAAGCAGGATAGAATAGGGGTCCCTTTTAATAACCCAAATTTTAATAACCCAGTTGCTTAGATCTGACATCCCTGTCCCCTGCCTCTTATCATTTCCTTTGTTTCTGAAAACTTAGCAAAACTCTGCCTCTCAAGTCCACGTGGGACTATGAATATAGAGAAACAATATGGATTGAAGAAATTGATAAACCTTCAAAATAGCTCTCCATCTTTTTTTACACCTCTTATGTGCTTGATGTCAGAGAAATTGTCTCCCCATACTAGAACCAGTGTAAATACAAATACTGAATTACACTCAACTTGTAACTTTATAGCTTTCCTCCTTAAAAACAGGTATACTCTGAATAGCTGTGCCACGTGACCACTGGAATTGCAAATGTGATCCAACCACCTTCTTCCAACATCTCTCTTCACATAGTCCCTCCTTGCTGTGTGTCTCACTATTTCCCTTAAATATTCTCAGGTTCCTTAGCTCCTTTCCCACCCCCAAAACTAATCCTTCCTTCCTTCCATTGTCTGGCATAATTTCCTCTCCCTGTTCCTGGAACCTAAACCCCTCATCTGTTTCTGACTTGTCCAGCTCATTCTTTTTGCCCATTCCTAGTTACTTCCTCATAAGTAACCAGTATGTGTGGTGCAGTAATAATGGCAGGAGGGTTTTTGTTCTTTTCTTAGTGGTGGCTCTGAGGATTGCATAGTCCAGTATTAGTAATCCAGTATCAGCCTTTTGGAATAACACTACACAGAGCGCATCTACACATTTATAAATGTGCAGTGGTTACTAGGGGTGTACTTGGTAGCCGTGTTGGTTTGAGACAAAAAGACATACAAAAAACTAGAACTCTTGGTTCCAAAATGATACTTTTTATTAGGCCAACTGGGAATTCTCAAAAAAATTGACCTTTTCTGCAAGCTTTCAGGATCAAAGTCCCTTTGTCAGCCTCTGGGAAAAGTATAGCTTGTACAAGATGGTAAAAAATCTCCATAAGTAAGAAATAAACTTAGTTTTTGCACAGAGAAAGCTGAAGATGGAAGGCTGTCCCTCTGGGTCCATGAGAGTGTCTTCATGAGCTGTGTTGAGTAGCTCTTTGATGTGTAGATCTGGTAGAATTCCCTCCCTGGAGGTGTCAGATGGCAGGCAGGGCGGTAAAGAAATTTTCTTTTTACCATCTTGTACCATCTATACCAGCGTGGGCAACATTTTTTGAATGGAGTGCTGAAAAAACCACAATGTCTACTTTGAAAGGTGCCAGAGTACACATGCCAGAGCCTGGAGCAGCTGTTTGCAGCCTCCCAGCTGCAGCTGGCCCACGGAGCCCAGTGTGCTTGCAACATGGCTTGCAGCCTCCCAGTTGCCTGCTGGGAGCAGCCTGGGCTTCGTGGCTGGCAGCAGCTGCTTAGAGCCCGGGATGGCAGTGGTGTGCTGAGCAAAACGGCCTTGCATGCCATGCTCGGCACACGTGGTGGGGACTGCTGACCCCTGATCTATACTTTTTCCAGGGCCTGATGAAAGGACTTTGATCCTGAAAGCTTGCAGAAAATGACAATTTTCTTGCAATTTCCCAGTTGGTCTAATAAAAGGTATTTTAGAAGCAAGAGTTCTAGTTTTTTTGTATGTCAGTGATTACTATGGATTTAATTTAATACTTGTACAAGTAAGTACTAAATTTAATTAATAGTTAATTTAGAACGTGTATAATCAAGTACTAAGCAAATACGCAGTAACCAGAGTTAATGCTCAGTAGTATCGGCAAGCACTTTTTTAGTGATGCTACTGAGCAGTAGCCTAATAATACTAATACTATGTGGTAGCACATTAGCTCTGTCCATGCTGTGACGTGCTACTGCACAGAGTTATTAGGTTACTGTGCAGTTAGCATCTCGTGTAGACATGCCCACAGAATCCTTAACAGGGAATTGTCTATGATCCGGTTAAAAGAGTGAAACACAAATTATATCAGGAACTTAATACTGGGAATAACACTGCTCCCACCTTTACATGCAGATAAAAAAGCTCCACTTTTACAAAGTTTACCACACAACCATACTGGTGTCCACAAGACAAGGCCAGTTTTTCTCTTCTACTCAATTTGTCATGTACCCTGCTCAGTCCACCATATACAGTACCACTCACATTTATTATCAACATTCCTTAATGCTTTTTGTTTTTTTATGGTCCTTTACCACTTGTTCCTTTTGAATTGCCAGTGAAAATTAGATATGCTCATACGCTTTAGGATAATTGTGAAATAGAAGTATCCCCTCACAACCATTACTATTGTATGTTCTTGGCTTACATAGTCAGCTGGCTTTCAGAGAATGCATATCCATTCCTTATAATTTTTGGGGACAGCATTATTTCTACAAAATTAGAATAAAGCATTTCACAGCACATTACAAAGGCTGCATGAAAGGACAAGCAAATGAGAGTATGCAGTGCAAACTTGCAATAATTTTAGCACTTTGGTGGGGGCCTGGGTATCCTTCATAGTGCTGGTGTGTGTTTCCATGGCAGCACCATATATTTCGTACAATTTTTTTCTGCAGACAAGTTCTTTTGGCTGCTACAAGATTTTGAAGCAAGATGTCATTTTAAATGTGATGATTTCCAGCTGGGAGAAAGGCCACCCAGGCAGATTATAGGTGCATTTTCCAGAAGCTTTGGCCAGCTGGTTCATGCTATTCACATTGGATTTTAGAATCAAAAGATGCAAAAAAGATTCTTTTGGTACCTCTACACAGACATGTTAGCCCCAAGGATGCTTGGCACATTAAAACCAACCACTGCCTAAGGGGCTAAATATGCTATGCTATATGCCAATTTTCTTTCTTATAGTTTCTTTACAGTTGTTGCCTAATTTCACTTTTTACAAGACTTTAGTGTAAATCAGTCTGTGGGAGCTTCTCATTTATTCTGATGAATGATGGAAAGCCTTGCAATTCATAGGTAATATGGCAAACTGTGAGCCTTTTCCTGCCTTTTTTCCTGACTCTTTACTGCATTATTGTGTTTTGATCATCCATGTAGAGGCAGTAACTTCATGAAGCTCATCCCACTGAAAACATGGGTGAGTACTTGGGAGAAAAACAATTCACCTACAGCCATCCACAAAAATAAAGCCCATTCCCCTTCTCATTAAAAGGACAGACCTTTAATAGCATCAAACTGTCAAGTAGCATAACAAGCAGAGTCCCATGCAGTGAGAAGGAAAGTCCTTTTAGTTTAATTGCAATCGGGGTTCTCCAACTTATCTTTATAACACACTTTGTTCCCAAGTATGGATGTGTTATCACCTGTGTTTTACAGATGGGGAGACTGAGGCACAGAGAAAGTAAGTGATTACCCAAGGTCACATAGGAAGCACAAGAACTGATTTCCATATCTCTAGTTTATGCACCTACCTTTTAAGAATACAGTTTTCCTCTTTTTGTTTCTGTTTAGGATATTATGGTTTTTGACTGGAGTGACAATGCAGTTTTCTCCATGTGCTGAACTGCCTGTAGAGATGGCTCAGCAGTTTGTTTTCAGAACTGAGCTCTTTAGGGGGTTCAAATGAAGGCAATTATATGCCAAAAGATACTATCAATTAAACAAGAAGTTATCATGTATGCAATTATTTATTGAGCTGAGGATCCATACAAGGTAAACAAATGTTTACAATATCATATAGTAAGTATCTCCAGGGCTTAATAAAAATGATTGTCACTCACCGTGCTTCACAAAATTTTTCTTTTAATGAATAAATAATTTGATGAAATCAAATATATTTACAATATAAACAAATGAAAAAGCTTTGGATATATTAATCTGAGCAACCTGTATTTTGCATTTTCTAATGGTACTTCTATCAGTAATTTCCCTCTGAAATGGTACAAAGTATATAGAAACTACAACTCAACAAACATAACATGGTTTGGTACATAACATGTGTATCTATTAATTCAAATAAGCTACATATGCTTCATTTATTAATGCATGTGTTAGAATACAAATATAACTAAAATCATATATTATCAAAATGCTAGACAGCATTCTTCACAAAACAGAAATGTACACTAGGCTGTGACAATAACAGAGGATCACAGGCAACAAAATATAACAGAAAAGTACAAATTCCTTCATAAGAATATAATTGTGCTCTTTAAGTTACCAGATGACTATGCTGCTCCACCACATTGATGACTATGTATGAATGCAGTATCCAACAACTGCTGTACAGGTTCGTGTATATGTTTGTATGTGTTGTCAAGCAGTGGCATTACAGTGGAAAATGGGCAGTGCAAGCAGTTTTATAAACATTTTCTTGGGCTCTTAAAAAGAGCCAATAATACAAAGCAATATAAGCAGAACACTGAGAAGTCTTCATCTCATGTACACAAACATCATGAAATGATTTGCTTTGTTTTGTGGTGGTGAAAGGAGTTTTGTCAGTGTTGTTTGTAAGATCAGCCAGAATTCAAGTATTCCAAAGCCACTTCATAGCAGAATTTGTATTGATCCTGAAAAATCAGAAGAAAATCACTAAGTCAGCCACAGAAATAACTTAATTAAAGATTTTGGTATCTCTCTTCTTTAAAAATTATTTACCATCAGTCATGGTCAACAACTGCTGTACAAGACCAATCTGTATTCAGATAAGATGGGGTTTTCAACCTTTTTGGATCAGTATCCACCTGGCAGTCAGATGCAGAGTAGTATGTATACCCCTGGCAGCGGGATGCAGAGTGGGGGAGGGCGGCACGCAGCCGAACACGGAGCAGAGGCAGCCACCACGTGAGAACTCGCCCCCCCCCCCCAAGGTGGGCCCCTGTGCAGCAGTACGGCATAGTGCATGGCGGAGTTCTGTGTCCCTACCATATGCACCTCCTAGGGCCTTATCAACTAGCCGGTGGGTACACGTACCCATAGTTGACAACCTCTGAGCTAAGATATCCCTCATACTAACCAATTAACAGATAGTACATACAGTAACAAACACTGCTATCATACCATACAATAGTATATTTGGGTACCATAACATATGAGGAATATTGATGCCAAATAACCACACCGACCTCTAAATCTTCAGAACCTATCAAAAAGTTCACATGAAGTAGAAACTGGAATTCCCTCATGGCCATGTTTAAGTTAAAAGAGGCCAAGGCCAGCTCTTTGCTATATTTCAGTTCTTAACTTTAAGTTTATTTTTGTCCAGGAACTAATTACATTTCAGATGAAAAGCCTTTTATTACCATTCCTCTACCCAAAATTTAAAATCCCTGGAAACCCACACTCCAGTTTCTACTCCTCTTACACTGAAGCGCATATACTAAGCAGCCAATTTTACTGTCGCAAAAGGTGTACTTTCAACTACCAGACCCTGTCTCTTCAGACACAGGTCTGAATTATGGTGATGTGGAGCCTAGGATTGCCCCATGTGTAACTAGGGGCAAACCTGGGCATAATGACACATGAAGCGCATTGGCATGCCAATGGAAGAAGAGAAACAATTCCATCCCCTACCCTGCCCTTGCCAATGATTTTGTCTGGCCCTGACTCTTCTAAGTGTACAGGCTGTAATAACTGCATGTGTTATATCAGGGGTGCTGAACCCCCAGTTCATGGGCCAGATCCAGCTCTTGGGGTTGTCTCATCCAGCCTACAGCTAACCCCATAAGTTTGAAAATTTAAAGGGATTCTATCTATTGTCTGCTGAACTCATTCATGTAACTTAGTTGCCTGTTTATGAAGAAGAGAATGTACTTTAAAAATTCTACAGCTGCTTCTGAAGACAGAGCCAAGAAAACTGTTTAGGACAAAATACATTTTTCTGATGCTTCCGTTTGCAACTGCAACTTAAAAAATTAAGGAACAAAATTCTAGGAACTGACCTCCACAGAGCTGTGACTGACTATAGGTTTTAAGACATAGCAGAATCATATCAGCTATGGCATATTCTTTTGATTGTGAAACAAATGAAGAAATCTTAACAAAATTATTTTTTCTTAATTGCATATATATTGCTAAATATATTGCAGTGATGCTGTTATTAGTGATCAGCTAACCATCCATTTTCATCTTTCTGTAGTGATTTGCTGATTCAGCAGCCTAGCTATTATTTCTAGTAAATGCAATACCTAGGTAATTTCCTGATAGAATCAACACTGTTATTTCCCACCTTGCTCACTTCTGTGCATCCTTTGTACATTTTGCTATACATTAGATCAGGGGTCAGGCAACCCCTGGCACGCGTGCTGAGCATGGCACGTGAGGCCATTTTCCTCAGCACACATTGGAGCCAGGGAGGCAGCAGCTGTTTGCAGCCTCCCATCTGCAGCTGGCCCCAGCTCTGGGTAGCTGCTGTCAGCCGGGAGCCTGGGCTGCTCCCAGCAGACAGCTGGGAAGCTGCAAGCCCTGCTGGGAGCAGCCTGTGCTCTGTGGCTATCAGCAGGTACCCAAAGCTGAGGCTGGCTGTAGCCGGAAGGCTACAAACAGCTGCTGCCTCCTGGCCCCAGCCCCGGCCCCAGCCCCAACGGGCGCACTGCCGGCACCTGCTGCCTTCCCAGAGCTGGGAGACAGCTGGGGCCAGGGCCAGGGCCGGGGCAGGAGGGCAGCAGCTGTTTGTAGCCTCCCATCGGCAGCTGGCCCCAGCTCTGGGTAGCTGCTGATAGCCATGGAGCCTGGGCTGCTCCCATGGAAGCTCTGCTGCAAGCCAGGGCTATGTGGCTATCAGCAGCTACCCAGAACCTGACTTATCTACAAACATCTGCTGCCTCTCTGACCCAGCTCTGGCCCCAGCCACAGCTGCCTCCCAAACCTGGCCCCAGACTCTGGGGAGGCTGTACATACCGGCGATGCTCCCCACTGTGCTGCCCTCGCCATTTCTGCAAAGCAGCATTGGAACCCGGTGCAGCAGGGCACAGCAGGGGGCACAGAAAGCTGCCTGCTTTACTTCTCCTGCAGGCGGGGGCAGCAGTGGGCAGCAGCAGTGGGGGGTACAACTCTGCACTGCTGCCCACGCTGCTCCTGTGAACACAGGGGAAGTGTGGCAGGGCAGCGGGGAGCTCGGAGCAGCCAGCTTTTTGTACCCCCTGCTGTGCCCTGCTGCACTAGGTTCCAATGCTGCTTTGCAGAAGTGGTGAGGGCAGAGCAGCGGGGCATCGCTGGTATGTGCTGCCTCCCCAGAGCCCAGGGCTGGGAGGCAGCTGGGGCCGGGAAGAGAGGCAATAGATGTTTGTAGTTGGTCCAGGTTCTGGGTAGCTGCTGACAGCCACAGGGCCTGGGCTGGGGGGGCAGGGCAGCAGGGTTGGGGGACAAGGGGCAGCATGGCTGGGGAGCAAGGGCTTTGGGTGGGAGGCAAGGGTCATGAGTAGGGCTGGGGGGCAGCAGGGCTGGGGGCAAGGGGCACAAGCAGGGCATCCTGCCATGTACCCCCTGCCCTCATTTTGTTTTTCTGGCATGCCGGCACTCTGGCACCTTCCAAGGTAGGCATTGTGGGGTTTTTCGGTACTCCGGCCAAAAAACGTTGCCTGCCCCTGTGTTAGAAGACGGATATTTAAACCTTCTTCAGGGTATCCAGCTGCAGAAAGAAATATTTATAGGTCTCATATCGGTAGACGCTGGGCACATCTACATGAGACATTTAGTGCGCGGTTGATTAACTGCATAGTAAACGTTTCAGCATCTAAAGGTGTGCCCCTATTAGGGCACACAAAACTAATAAAATCTGCAGTAGAGTAGGACTTGTAAATACATGCAGCAGCAAGTGTAGACCCTTGTGCCCCAGCAAGCCCCTCTGCAGCACACTGAGCCTAGCCAGAGCAGCTGTGGTCCAGGTACACATGCAGACGTGCGCCCGGAAGTTTTCCAGGAGCAATAAGCTGCGAAACAATACACTCCACTGTCTAGTACTGCCCTGTAATAGCATATGTAGATCCCCCCCAATAACATTTCTGAAACTCTTTGGACATCTGTTAGTAAATATGCTCTGTGTTACACATATAATGACTACAGAATTTCATGTTTTTGCTGTACTAAATGAATCCAGCATTTCAAATGTTATACTTGCTAGGAAGCAATTAAGAGATGAATCTATGAGAATGCACCATGAAGACTGTCCTTGGTCCAGTTGGAAAATAGGCAGTGCAATAATTTTAGAAAGCAAGCCTAGAAAAATACGCTCATGTAGCCCTACTACTACTGAGGTTGTATAGATGGTTTTTCATCAGAGGTCCCTCAAGTGTTTTACAAAGGTGGGTTAGCATTATTATCACCAAATGGCAGATGGGCAAACTAAGGTAGACACCTTAGCTCAACCAGCTTCACAAAGCAAACAGCAAGTTTCAGCTTCAGGAAAGGATCCCAGATCTTTTGACTTCTCTTTTCATCAGTAAATAGTGCTGGTTCCCAAGCACATTTTAAAATGAATTCCCTTGAGCTACTGCTACATTCTCTTACAGTGCACTGGATTAAGATTCAGCAATCCGGAGTTTCTTTCTAGTTTTGCATCTGGCTTGCCAGGTAATGATAGGCAAATCACTTAACTTTTCTGTCTCAGCTTCACCATCTGAAAAATGAAGGTAATGATATGGACTTTCTTTATAAAGCACTTTGAGATCTGCTGATAAGAAGTGGTATATCAGAACCAGCTAGTTCTCTTTTTATACATATTTGATAAAAGATTGTTATATACTAAAGGAAATACTTATTATTTGATAGAAAATAATACAAAAGATCTTCCGCAGCAAACTGTGAATCAGTGCAGTGGTATGTTTGCAGAAGGCTGTCTGAGAAATCTATCCTTGCAAAACCATTACAAAACCTTGTTTACAGACAGTAGTTTCTTCAATCATCCATTTCCACCCAAGTCATTTTATCTTTATTTCCGTAAAATAAATGAATGACGGGGTGCAAAGATCTGTGGGTGTAAGCTCTGAGAGACCAGAAAACAGCAGGTATGCTAGGTATACCCACCTAAATTTGCATTACCTGAATGGGAAGGCAAGACAATTCTCTTTATATCTGGCAAATATTCTCTTGAGAATTTTAAACAGAGGAACAGGAGCTAAAAACTTTGTCCCCCACCCCCAGGGCAAAAGCTGGAAGCCTCTTCATTTCTGGAGGGCTGAGACTCACATTACTATCTATTCCACAGAGCAAGGTCTCACCCACTGTGCACGCATCTCATGCTTCTGGCACAATGCAGGTTCAGCTTAGTTCCAAGTCTGACTCCAGATGTATACAACATACTTCTTTTTGGTGCCTTGCTTGGGGGATGAGACTAGAAATTCATGGTTGTGGATGTGGGGCACCTTGAGGCATATGTTTGAAGAGAAGGGGATCCTTCATAAGACAGGTAGGTGCTTCAGGTTTCATGGACCTGGCTCCATTACACGGAAACCAGAAACTTTTCCTCCTTGTGGCCTATCATTACTCATTAACAGCTTTGCAAACCCCCTACTGTCAAGATGTTCAACATCTGAGCTCACAGTGGGGGTAGGATTCTCTCCCAAGAATACAGGGAAGTAAAGGTAGAGATTGTCACATTTCTGACATTTTTTCCTGCCTCCTTCCTGGGGACTTTGCAAAAAAAAAAAAAAAAAAAAAAGAGAGAGAGATACCCAAATACAATTCAGATTCAGTCAAGTGAACTTGTGCTAACCACAGCTTAAACACTGAACTCCAGCTAAATTATGATTCTTTAAAGTTGCATAGATCCTGCACTTGCCATTGAGAGTTCAAAGCCTGCCAGCTTTCATGAAACCAGTCTATGGCTGGGTGCTTTAAAGGCAGTACACATTTAAAGTCCACTAGCAGCCTTCATCTATATTGGACATCCTTCTTCAAATACAGAACTACATACCAGAATATAATACCTGCTGCTTTAAGCTGTCCTCTTGCATCACAGAAGTTGGTACTTTAGCACTTCTACATTTAAAAAGATTCCACAGAACGCTCTCTATGAAAACAATTGCACATGGCCTTTTGTTTCTGAACTCCTTTAATCTTTCTCTGAGATAGAGCCACCATAATTAAATGCAGTATTCTGGATGTCAAACTGAAATTCATGGCTCTGATAAATATTAGGCTATTAAGCTATTTATAAAATACATAATTTGAAAATCTGGCATTTCATTTTACATGACTATTATTTCCTCTGTGCAAGTAGTGCTCTCCACATGGATTGCCCTGCTAGAAAAGAAAATTAATAAGGATATTCTGTAGAAAGTTTTAAACTATTTTGAAAATTCAAATGAACATAGACAAAGTCTCCTTGGGAAGAAAGCAATGTAAAAATACTCTTACAAGTAAAGTGATTTCATTATCCTCTTTGAAAATGACTTGCTTGCTTTGTGAACAATTCCCACTGCAAATCTTGGAAATCTCACTGAGTCTTATGATAATAAGGAACCTTTTCTATGTAGTGGTACAGTTAAAAAGCTCCTACCAGAAGGTCCACCATGTTAGGCTTATTATTCCTCAGTGTCTTCACAGCATGGAATACATCAACTGCCCTCTGGTGTCGAAGCATTTCACAAACAATGCTGATTGCACAAAACGTCCCACTGCGGCCACCTCCATTTCTAGAATAAAAGTGATAAAATGGCTCCATTATTTTTGACTATGCTACTAGTTCCTGTAGTGTCTGAATGTTTTACAAAATGAACTAATTCAAATATTGATGCACCAATAAATAATAATGCTTCTAAAGCCTGGAGAACTCTAACAGGGCTACCGTTTCTAAGTGAGAATAATGGGCTAAAGTATTCAAAATGTCCATTTCAGAATACACCACCCTTGGGGAAGAGCTATGGGTAACCCAGTGTTTCAGTTTTGCTGTAGTGTTTGTGTCTGCCTAAAGAGGTGTTAAAATAACTATGCATATCCACATCTTAAACAATGTCCCTTGACACTTCCCATGGCACCATAGTTAAGTGAAAATAATACCCAAAAGGGTTCAAATAATTTATGGATTTTGAGGTTTGGCTTGGGACTGGTTTCAAATGTTTCTGTTCTAGATGATTACACCTAACCTTTGAACTTGAGAATCTCAGAGGATCTCGGAATAATAAAAGACCTGCCCAATCTTTCGTGTAACCTTGTTTTGTTTGCTGCAGTTTTGACTAGGTGGTGCTGCAATATTCCGCTAGTCATGGCATCACCCTTGTGCCACCAGGTAGGGGTACCATCTCCATAGGAAAGACTGCTATTACAACTGCTTGTGTCCCCCCTCCACCTACATTTTCAGAGGCTGAGAACCCAAAAAGATTTGGTAATAAAGCAGTGAGGTGCAAATGTTCATATTATCTGATCAAATGCAGTATTTAATAATGCTTTATCTTCAGTTATTTTTATTCTTCAAGAGAATCTGGAAAACCTATTATTTCTATAGTTATTCTAATCAAAGTCTTTAAGTAGCACTTTCCTGAAAATAATAAACCTTAATAATTACCAGAGTGCAGACTAGTTAGCTAGCAGGTCTTTCAAACCAGCAAATGGTTGATTTTCAAAGGAAGCCACTATGTCGCACATCTGTCACCCCCAGGCAGTATGAAAAGAATGCTCTCTGCTGCCAAAACATTGGCTGATATTGTGGGAATCTTTGAGAATTTTAATTAAAATAAAGTAATATAAAAGGATTATATTAGAGCCTTTTCTTTCTTTTCTGTCTGGAAGTGACGCGTATGTGATGTCGTACAACTATTTAATATCATCAGCAACTGCAGAGATAACAGTAATTTGCACTTCAAAAGGGCCTTTCAGCTGAAGATCTCAAAACATTAATTAGTTACACCGTACAATACTTCTTTGATGTATATATTATTATCCCCATTCTACAGATGGAGAAACTGAAGTACAAGGATGCCAGATGACTTGTCCAAGTCAGTAACAGTGGGAAATATAAACTTTTATATTTACCTCTTTAGTTTCTAATTTCTATTAAACATAAAAAGAATTGTAAGAACAATATTTTCTAATCTAGGTCACAATTCATAAAAGCACTTAAGCATGTGCTTAAGCCCATTCTTAACCAGGACAGCACTTTTAAACAAGCACCTAATTTGAATTCAGGAATGTTTTCTTGAATTCCAGCTTAAGATTCCACCCTGCAATTACAGTTAGAGTTGAGGGCATGTTACAAGGAACTTGTCCTAATAGACAAATAGTGGAACAGACAAAATAATGGAACAGAGCAGATGAGCATAGACATTTTGGGACACAGATTGGTAAGTATTATGCTGCTGTGATAAAATACATGTCAATGACTGTTTAACTAGATCTTCCTCCTTAGTTTATCACTTCTCAAATAGTGCGGTTGTTTGTGTTTGGACATGACTTTACTCAATCTACTTTTGTCTTAATTTTGTTCTGTCAGTTATGAATTACAGATGACAAGTATTCTTAATTTGTGGGGCAAAAGTGCATTTTGTCTTCTTAAAGGTCAGGGTTTCTTAAAATGTATACTCTGGGGCATGTGTACATACACATTTGTGTATATAGACACAGAATCATCCCTACAAAGACAGGGTAAACTTTTGGCCCTCAGACCTGCACAAGGGGCCCTCAGGTGACAGGCTTCCAAGGTTCTTCCAAAGAACATTAATGGAAACTCCCAAATTCACGCAAATGCTGAATCAATATTGAAGTGATCTCCTATGTACTTCAATTCCAAATTCATGGGTTAATTACAGAAATATCTCTTATTCTTTTGCAAATCTTTTAAAACCCAACATACATATCTCTTCATATTGTTCCCTTACTTGTTTACTTTCATTTCAACTACTTACAAACAGTGTACGACTGTACGTCCCTCCCCTCCATTGTATTCTTCCTGCCATTTCTCCACCTGACGGATAAGTTTTAAGAAAGAGCGTTTGGACACTGGAGTATCCCTGTACATGGGCCATCCCAGGAACTGAAATTGTTGCACCATCCGATATCCATCCTGGGGCTGGAAACATCCAACCAACAAGAAGGAAAAAAAACAAGGCATTATTTACATTGTCTTCAATGGTATATAATTTAAGCATTCTTATTAATGTGAAAAGTTGTTGGAGCAGATCTCGGCTGACAAATTACTAAAATAATTTCAACTGCCCTTGAGAGTTATGGGTTTTAATCTTCAGCAGGGTTATAAAGAACAAGATGTTTTAAATAGAAGGAATACACATAGACTAGAATAGAACAATGGGATAGCTGCAAGAGGCAGGTGAATAATGAGTTAATGTTACAGCAGGCACTTGATAGCCAAACGTAAGTTGCAGTACAATTTCATTTTAACCTTTGTTTTCCCCAAGATCTGTGCCTATACATTGGCTTTGCCTGTTCCCCTGGTTAGCCCTTCCAGTAACTGCCCCTCCTCTCCAATTAGCACATAAATCAGCATGTAAATGCAAGTAATATTTTGGAGTTTTTTACTCTGCAGCAGTACACATGTATAACCCCAGCCTGCTGGCTAGTCCCACACTGGAGCTCCCTCATGCCCCAGCCAGCCCCTCCATAGTACAATGAACTGCGGGGAGCAGCCCTGGGCTGGCAGGCTGAACCCCAGGACCCCTGCCAGCCAGGGCTGCTCCAACTAGGCTCAATGCACTGCAGTCCTGGGTGCATGTTCAAATGGCGCACCTGGGAACAATAAACTCTAGCATAATATGCACCAGTTTATGGCTTTGCATTAATTGCATGTGTAGATATGACAAGGAATTATTAAAACACATACATCTGTTAACACTTCCTAGATGCTTGGGTTTTTACACTGTAGATATTATTGGGAGTCTGCTGGTTTCCATCCTGCTGGCTTCAATCTGTGCAACTGATTCAGCCTGGCTCTCTGCTTTGGGAACTTGTGTCCCATGTATCTTTTCAGCCTTTTTCAAGGGTTGGCCTTCAGTCGTCCCTTGACTGACTCAGACTTTTCTGACTAATTATGGAATGCTGCCTATCCCCTCACTTCTCTTGAGGATGGCTTCTCACTTCACTTGAAGGGTGCTCTCAGCATATTCCAAGAGACTGCTCAGTATGGATGGGAAAGGATGGCTGATCTACTGCCTGAGGGTTGGGAAAAGATGTCTTATTTGCTCTGTTGGGCTAGGGACAGAAATTACACATAAAACAGTATAAGTGATCAGAAACTGGTCCAAATCTGTAACATAACAGAAGTTCAATACACATTAATCACTTTCAAAATGGCCGAAACAGGTTTAAGATAAACCTGGATGGACGTAGTATCAGACTTCACTGATCTAGGTTAAATCAGTTTATTGAACTTTTGTCCCAAAACCCCTCTAGATTCAAGTTAACTCACACTCCCTCAGCATCCTAGGATGCTTTGTACCTCCCCTGCAACTCCCCCTTGCAGGGTGGGTAGGCTAGCCTTGGCCCAAGCTGTCTATTCCCACCTAGCAGGATGTGCTCTAGCACCCCCAGCTTCTGGCATGGGCTACTACAGGCATGTGCCTGCATTTCTGGAATCAAAAGTGAAGGTTTGTTCACTTGCTTATCAGGTCAGTCTGCGCAGCTTAGACTAACCTGCGACGATTGAACTGATTCAGCCTTGGGCTTTTTGAATGTCTGTACTTAGCCCTGCTGCTGATTTTATGGACACATGGGAGCAGTACTAAACTATGAGCATCTTACCTCCTTAAACTATTTCTTTGGAAGGTGCACATATTAACTGGTGCATTTAAATGTGTGTGCACACATCTGGTATGGGTCAGAAACATAAGAAACACACCTGCCTTCTTTACTCTAGTTAAAGATTCAGGTAATTAAGCATAGAAAGATGCATTCCTCAATCATAAGCATAAAAAGATGCAAAACCTACAGTCTTTAAAAAAAGGCCAAGTGAGTTTTGGGGTCCTAACTTAGGACATCTTAAGGGGGACTGATTTTCAGAAAGTTGATGCACCAGCACTTTCTAAGAATCCAACTGCTCCAAGGTTAGGCAAGCTGGAAAATAAAAATGAAGGTACCTAAACTAATCAATACTTAGTATTGAAAATCTAGGTTAGATTTCTTCCACTGAAGCCATATGTCCACAAGTTGTTTTTTCTAACCTTTATTCCTAGCTATGTTTATTCACTAAGTTTGAACACACTGTTTTTAAGATGGAGAAACCATATGTACAAATGTGCAGAATGCCTGAGTTAACACTGATTTAACAACATTGATTTTATGATTTCCTGCTTACAGTACAATTTCAATTCGTCATTTGTCTCATTTACATTTAATAAACATAACAAACGCATCTGGCAGAAACAATATTTCTCCTCTGATTACATATATGTATGAACTCTATAACATTTGCAGGCTGAGGAAAGTGAGCTGCTGCATGGGTATTTATCTTTTGCTTCATGTGATCTTAGCAGTTTTTCCATTTAATCAGATAAGACTATTGTATTTGGTAAATAAGGTCCTTACTCTGGCTGCATTATAAATTCGGAATATTCGGCTAATTATGTCTTCCTCTAAATCAGCTGATACAAATTCCACTTGAATAGGACCATGTCGGTGCACTCCATTTTCTGGCCAGTACTGGGGACATAACTAGTGAAAATCAAAAAAAGAGACACAAGGTTATTTATAAGAACTGTATGAAGGCATTTTCCTTGTTTTTGAATAAATGTTTTAATTAAATTGTGTTTTACCTCATTTATACTTTTCTGCTTTCTAAAGTGTTATTAAAAACCCTGCACATTATTTAAAAAATGCAGTTCCCTATATCTGAGCCAGTTTTACAACATCCCATTATACCTTGCAAAATAAACTGAACCAAATACATTTTGACAGACCTGAACCTCACGGTTACACCCATAATTCTTTATAGAGTTTGAAATCACATTTCTTCACTCAGTTTTGATTAAAGAACAAGATACTGCATTTTCTTGCATATGACATGCCCCAAAATATAGTACACATCTTGCCTCTGAAAGGCACAATGAAATTAAAGACATCTTTCCTTGTAGCAAGGAACTGAGTGGCAGCAGCTGAGCCTGCTCAATTCTTTTGCTCCTTATGGATCACTGCAGATATTAATTTTGGTTTTGCCTGGTAAGGCAGAACCTGCTCTTACTGTATTTCTCTCACATAATGCACACTCCAATTTTAAGCAGCTGTTTGGGGGGGGCGGGAAAGGTACATGTCGTATGAAAGAAAATATGGTACAACAGAACATAAGGATGCTATATTAAGCACATCTAAAGTATGAGGTGAGACATGAGAGCAAAGACCTGATATCTTAAATTGTCCTATGTAAATAACAGGTCAAACCGCAGCAGAGTAGTAGATTGTGATTATAAATGGTGCTTCTGCTCTCAAAGCTCCAGCAACTACATTCTGTCCTCAGTTTAGTCCCAACCTGGTGATACTGCTGTCACCACATTGCTTGAAAATTTCACCAGTCAGTCTTACATTTATAAATATAACTTCACAAAAGTAAATGTGTTCTCACTTACGTTGAGGAAAACATTATCTGTTCTTGATTATAGCTCACAGAGGAGTAGTAATACATGTCCTAGGTGGTGAGAGCAAAATTCTATTTCACTATAAGAACCCAGACGGCAGTTATACGGTCACAGAACTGCAGATTTTGGCACTTGCGCACAGTTTATGATACAGCAAAGGATGTAGAGGAGCATGCCCAGCAAGACTCTGATCTGGCAGGTACATGATACACTAACCCAGATGTGCCCATAAAGCCAGACAAATCCAAAAATAGTTTGGCAAAAACTTATTGTGGCTGTTTGTGGCTAGGAAGCTTTCAGTTCTTTGGCCCAATATCTCAGTTCTTCTCAGGGCTCTTGGCAAGAGAATGGGAGATGCAGGTTTTAGACCCTTCTCACATAGGTGGGAGTTTGAACCTACTCGTCTCGGTGCCCATAAATAAGTTCTAACCATAAGTAAGCTATTATCTCCTCTCCTCTCCAGTGCACTTTTTGAGCTGCTACACCTTGCATTTAACAGTCAGGCTCCACATGGACATCACATTTGTCCCAAAACAAAGTGCAATTTTGAAATTATATTGGGACAAATTGTTTCTATTTCTATTTTATTTCAAAATGCATCCCAGGATCACAACATTGAATCAATGGCAGAAAAGCAGCATTCTATTCATCTACTCACTAAATCCTTATTAGAAAGGCAATGTATGCATATACCAATTGCAGGATATTTTTGTTCTGGGCTAAACAAAAGAGGAACTTATTTTGGGACAAATACAAAATCTGTTTTAACTTTCATTGGATAAAATGTATGGAGAGGAGCAAGGAAGTTTCTGACACAGTGGGAACAAGGGTGCATGCTTGAACGCAGAGCCTCCTCCCTTCCAGAGCAAGACCCACCTCATTGGGCACATCTACACATCTGGCTGGGTGGGAAAATCTGGCCAGGAGCTGTTCCACTTACCAAGAAATAGTGGTTCAAATCCCTCTAGAAGAGGAGGAACTACAGCTTGAGTCCCCTCTTTGCTGGGAGAAAAGACTAAACATTTGGCTACTGGGTTAATATGAGGAAAGGTCTTCCTCCACCACTATCATTTTGGCTCCAGCAGGTATGCCTGTAGGCATACAGGATGATTTTTTTTTTTGCTAGCAGATGAAATAGAATCTGAAACTGCATCTGCAATTACATAGCTGTATAATTGCTGTTTAGGTGCATAGAGTGAAATGACTACCATTACTGCTCAGAATATCTATTAATATTATTTTGTGATTTGCACTATCTGATGAGATTATTATGGCTTATTAATATTGGAACAATAACATTTAACCTTATTGCTTTAGAGATCAGTCCAATAGTTTGCTATGGATTCTTTGATAAAGCCAGTCTATGCATTATGCATTTTGCAAAGAAAACCCTGTGACTTTCATGGATATCTGTAGCTGTTTAAAGATAAGTCTGACAAGTATGTGTCAAAAATAAGTATGAGCATGAGGAATTCGTACTCTTGCTTGCTCGCAAGAACCATTAATCTCATATTTTGGAACTTATCATTAGTAAAACAGCAGTGGTCTTCATTCTTCAGTATTTCTGTTGGTGATCCACAGCTGAGCTCACAAATTGCACGTTACAGCTGTTGTTTTGCACACCTTAAGAGCAGGGAGGCATAGTGAGCTACATTAGTCAGAAGTCAAGTAGGAGTTAGGGTAGATTTACACCTTACAGAGTACTCAAAGGGGGTGTGAGGAGGCAAGACTTTTATTCATGAGTCTGAGATTATTTTCAGAGTGAATAAGGAAAAATTTATATATGTAACGTGTGTGTATGTATCACAATCTTTTATGGGCTGAGGCTTATTTCATCAGATGCTCTGAAAGTGCATAAAGCAGGATATAAGAAGGAGAGAGAAATTTCAAGGGGCAGAAGGGAGGGGGACATAGAGGGAGAAAGGAAAGGGGAAAGTGCAGTTAACCAGGGACTAGGGATTTTTATCCCATTACCTGGATTAATTTTTGTGACCCCTTTGTTCCTTTCAATTTATGGCTTGCTTCCCTCATCCAGCATTGCCCCCCTCTTCTGTCTTTTGTATTCAAATTTCTCTCTCTTCCTTATACATTGGTTTGTGCAAATTATTTTAAAGCATCTGATGAAGTGAGCTTAAGCCCACTAAAGCTTCTTCTATATACATACTTTTATAATTTGGTTAGTATATAAGGCGCAAATCTACCCTACCTGCACATCTATTTGCACATCTTATGATAGTCATCCCTCTGTAGAGCCAGAGATTACTGCATTTTAAAAATATTAATTAAAATTACATAATATTAAATTTCACAACTCAGAAAATATACTTCCATTTTTAAAACACATAGGTCACATCCAGATGTGCGTGAATGTTTGGCTTCCCAAGTACAACTATCAGTGGTACACCTTGTGTCACCACTAGTTGTCCCCAGGGAATGCTGTGCCATGTGCCCTCTGGTGTGCAGCAAGGTACCCTGGGTGAGGTAGAGAAGGTTGGGGCCAGCTCTGGCTGGCCTGGCTCTGGTTTGAATGGTGCATACTGCCCCTGCGTGCTCCACTCTGCTTTTTCTTCCTGTGGGTTTTTTTTGATCCCTGGATATCCACAGGCCAACCCCCTCCCCCTGCTGCTCCCTTGCAGTGCTGAGAACAACTGAATATATAGTATGTGGCATCACAGATGCTGCAGCTCATCTGGAAACAGCTGTATAGTGCAGAACAAAGAGCAAAATATTTTAGACTAATTTCTGAATCATAATATAGTATTCATTATAAAATGTACTAAGCTGTACTAAGCAAGATACTGTACTGATAGCTAATGTAAATTTTCAACATACAAATCCTTTATAGATGTACACTTTATTGCAGATCTTTTTATTATGTATGTACATGAGTCTCAATAGCTTTTTGGCAAAATCTTAAAGAATCATAACTGTGGTAAGGATGTGTATGAGCAATTTTGAGAATCGGCGATTTTTAATTTCTAAAAATCTAGTGTATTCTGGTTTGGGTGTTGATATGCATATATGTACCTGAACATACATAATGGTAGCAATCTTTTTTAGACAAAAACATTAGTTTAATTTAAGGGGTTAAATCCTCACTTCCAGGGTTTAATATATCAACATTTCCCCTGAACAGCAGTATATTTACAGAAATATATAAATACAGGATATATAAATAGTTAATGATAGTATAAATTGTGACGAATGTATGTCAATCCATAGTTTTCAGTAAATTCTGCCCTTCCCCCATTCTTTTTATTTTTTGAGTTTTAATATTTATTTTTTATGAAAATCCTGGCACTTGTGTTACAGAAAAGGTTTAAAATAATGCAAATGCAGGTGGATTGCCTGACACTTTGCATGTCCCAAAAATGCATAAGGCTATGATATGTCTAAAATAGTCTACTATTACTGTATATTCCAAACACTGCTTATGATTCACAAAACTCTCTTTAGCAGATTCTAGAAGTCTGACTTCCTCAAGTTGTTCCTCATTCACTCTCAGGCTTATGAATAAAAGTCTTGTCTGTTTTTCCCCACCCCAGAAACAGTTAAGGGCTTGGGTTGAGAAATTTGGCTTGGGTTGAGAAATTTAGCATTTAAAGCTGTTTGGAATTTTTAGATGTTCCTTGAAAAGAGCATACTGAAGTTATTTTTTTTTAAACAAACCATTCATGTTAAAATGAAATAAAAGTAAACTCTTTTCCATGTATGACTCACTTATTTAAAAAAATAGCTGAATGTACTGAAATAAATATCACATGCAGCATATTGCACAACATTAATTTGGGGTCTATCATAAACAATCATTAAAATATATATAAATTATGGGTCTGGATCACTGAAGCACTACTTCAGTGTAATGACAGCCTTACGTCATTGACACAAATCAAATTATTTCAGCATAAAACTTGGAATCAGGTTTAAAGGTGCTTGCGTCTTAATTGATTACCATTTTAAAAAACAATGTTAGTGATTAAATTATCAAATGGACAGTTGAAACAAACTGAAGCTCCTCACTTCCCATCTACATCTCTAAAAACAAAAATGGTAAGGCAAGAGCAACTCCTATGTAAATTAAGCAAAATTGCTCCATATATCCCATATACTTGTCTTATTCTTGTTCTGTAGAGAGCATCTCTATGGAAAGAAGATAATCCAGGCTCCAGTTATTGTCTTTCCACAATGGTGTCACTTTGTGCCAAATATGATATTGGTTTTCATGAGGGGTACAACTGATTTCATGAGGGGAACAACTGCCTAACAGGAGATAGACCAAAATTGCCAGTTCATATCAGACAAGCCAAGGAGAAGCAGTTAATTTCTGTTAATGACTGTTGGTTGTTATTAGCTTGTTTTAAATTTGAGGCAAAATCTTACAACTGAAAAGCTCCAAACCTTATTAGCAATTCCCAAAGAGTGCTGTCATCGGTAGGATTAAGTTGCATATGTATATTTTTGTAGATTTACATTTTGGTGAAGTTGATGGCCCTATTTATTTATCTTTCCCTCTGCTTATCCCCAAGCTACAAATCAGTTTTCTAGTATCCTAGTGTTTAATGTTGTTTTATAAAACTAATTATGTCCTAAAGCTGTTTTGAAGCACATATGTGCTACAGTACTTAAATACAAGTGTTACTCAATACTGTTTTATTGGAGCCATCCCTGGGACTTACTTGTGCTGGATCCACATCATTCAACATAACTATTGATGTGCAGTGATAATCTAGGACCAGTCTCCAGAAATCTTTGACAGTATTTGGTAAAGGATGCTGGGTAACTATAAATGCCGAAGGTTGTTTATAGCTCTGAAAAAAAATAACAAAAGTTAACATGATAGAATTGATAAGAGCTGTAATCTGTCCAGTAAATTGTTAGTAATGGATCCTACTCCTAGGATTAGAAGTATTATTTTTGTTTAAAGACTTACTCAGATTTTTCTGATAGTCCCTAAGATCTTGTTTGTTTGCAAACCTAATAAACTGCGATTCTTATGGTTTTTCAGATCATATTTTTAAAACTCCTATACCCTAGGTTACAGTAGCAAAAGAAAACAAGGAGACAGAGACAGAGAGAGAGAAGCAGAATCTTGCCTCAGAATAGCACCCACAAAATCCTGCACAACAAGTTTGTATTCACGACAGACAAATTAATTGTGACTGCCTGTTTTTGGTTGTTAGCTTGAGAGATTCCAGTATAAGGAAATTCCAAGTAACTTATAGGAATTATTGTTAAAATTGTGTTCATCTGGCACAGAGCAGTATCTTAAGAGGACAAATGCCAGATTCTTTCTGAGTTTAATTATTAGCCTACATCACTTACTGAGCTATCAGTGAACTTCTGTACACAAGTACAGACTCATGTGCTTCCTGTTTGCTGAAGCCCATTCCTGATAAAGGACTGTCACAGTCCCCACTGCCAACTGTTTTGAAAGAAGCTTGTATACACTAATCTTAAACAATTCTGTTTTTACATCAACTGTGTGGCCAACTGTTTTGAATCTTCCCTTAGCAGAATTATTGGGAATCTCAAAGAGTCTTAAGTGTCATTTTGGTTACGGGGTTGAGGATGGTTCAGAAAAACCGCCTCATTTCTTTGCTCAGTGATCTCCTTTTAACAGTGGATAATCATCAGGTACCCATACTGCAATTATTACATCAGACATGGGTAAGATGAGAGTATAGATTTGCCTGCGCTTGCATACAGAACAGGGCTCCACCTTTCTGGCTATGAGACTTCAGAAGGTTTTAATTGGATAATTGTTCTTTGACATGACCCTTCACGGGACAATGCATCATCCTTATTGTTCAAAATAACATAGAGCTATCAAGAGGGCTAAGAAGGGTTAATGGATACTGACCAGCTCTGAGTCTCCTCTTTCACTCATACAATGGGGAGAGATTACTTTGTCCAGTGTCTGATGGACACTGGAATGCACAGTTTCTGGATCGTGGCCCATTCATTATAGAAAAGATTCCAGGGTCATGGCTGGAACAGTAAGTGTACCTGTGATTACAGAAAGAAAGGCCTTGATGTGGCCAAGTCAGCTGCCATAAGTTTGACAAGTCCCAAGGATGTTGCAACTTGCTGCAGGGCCAGGGGCTGTTGCTGAAGCAGTACTCATCTGCCTGTTTCCAGGATCAGGAAAATGGAAAGGTAACAGAACACCTTTGCCCCTTGTAGAGCAGCTAGGTTGGTTCGGGTATACCTGAGCTACAGCCTAATAATTTGACTTCACAGGTAAACAGCTTTTAAGACAAGAACTTCAAACCTGAATACTAAGGCTTCACCCCTTTGTATATTCACAGGACAAAATTATATTGAACCTCTAGGACAGAGGCAGACAAAATATAGCCCACAGGCCGCAAGTGGCCTGCCAGGCCATTCTATCCACCCTGCACAGCTCCTAAAACATTTTGAAAATTAATATTTATCTGCTCTTGGATGCCTATCAAAAATGACAGGAGCTAGGGGCAGTAGGACCTAGGGGAAGCTGGCAGGACCCAGAACCCAAGAGCAAAGCTGGCCCAGTTAGGCCCTGCCACAACCCCAGCCCCCTCCCACCCCTGTTCCCCTGACCTGGAAGGCTCTGCCTGCAGCCACTTTCACTGCTTCCCTGCAGCCCACCAGCCACTCCAGCACCATGTGGCCCCCATCTGCATCACTGGACTGCGCCAGTACGCCCTGGGCCAGGAATAGGAGTGATGTGTGTGTGTGTGCGCAACAAAGGAGGGGGAGAGAGACAGAGAGAGCAACGAGGCAGGGAAAATGTGTGTGTGTGGGTGTGTGTATGTGTTCATTTGTAGGTGAGTTCCACACATACACCCCACCATATACATGCACCCACACCCTCCTTGCACTGCCACACACTCAGACCCCCACACCCACACCCTCTCACACACACCAGCCACCCTCCCCGCCACAAGCCCCATATCCACCCATACCCCACATATCCACACATGTACCCACAATTCCCTCACTCCACACCCCTCACACCTATCCCCCCTCACAGATATACACCCTCCCCCACCCCCCAAACCTATACCTACCCCCTCACCCTCCCACAATATACAAGAGTAAGACTTCATTTTAAGCTATTGTGCAATCACCTCTATGTACACTACACAAATGTATGTAAATTAGGACAAAAATATTTTCTGAAATCAAATTAATGAATGTTGTAGATGTTGGATTTTTAGAATATAATTTGGTATTTTTCTGGTTCCAAGATGGCAAAACCCCTTGCTGAAAGGAGCACTTCTGGGGGCAAGGGAGGAACTTCTGGTGGCAAAGGTCAGGGGTTAGGGGGTGGGACTTCCAGTGTCAAGATGGTGATCAGGGGGTGGGGCACCTGCCAAGGGGAGCCCTCAGTAGCTCACCAAAACTCAGTAAGCAGCCCTTCGTCCAAAATAATTGCCTGCCCCTGCTCTAGAAGATGTGAGATGAGTCTAGATTAGAGATGATGTATTCTAATAAGGCTTCTACCATTGATTTTCTGCGTGACCCTGGAACAAGCTAATTAAGCTCTCATTTCCTGCTTCCTTAACCATATATATTAAAACAACAACACTTACCTTGTTTTCACAGGAGTGTTTTGAGATCTAACTATTGTTAATGAAGTATTTTGAGGTCTTGGCTGAAAACAACTGCATAAGTATAACCTATTATTACTTCTTTTATTATTCTTCAAAATGTACTTTCTAGAAAGGCTATTTAAAACGAATACCTTCTTTCCTAATCTCTGTTTTCTTGTTGTATAAGTTTGTGTGACAACTTTAATTACTCCAGCTGTAAAATGTTAGCAGTATACTATAAATACCTAAAGTGTATAAAACACATTTAGTGTCTTTTAAAGATATCCTATTCTGACTGTTAAAATTATAAAAGCTGCATTTAAAAAAATCATTTCCCTGTGAACTGAACAGGAAATGCTCATTCAGATAGAAATAAACAGAAAGACTGAAGTAATGGCTTGTGTACTATCAGTGATGACAGACAATTATTTTTTTTCTGTTAATTACTGTGTAAATTAGAAGGAAAGGGAACTAAAATATTGCTGCAAACCTTATTATCCCATTTAGCTGCCTTGGTGACTTAATAGGTAACTCTTTTTCTCTTAGGCCAGATGGTTAAAAATTCAAGCACTAGAGAGAAATGTAGGCATGTTTCATTTATCAGTCCTCCCTGACTAGCTCTTTCTGTGTGGTTTTGGAACCTTAGTTGTGACATAACATATGGGAGATCCTAAAAGTACTCAAGAGTTTAAAGATTATGTTTCATTTTTAGGAAAGTGAATGAGAAAGATTTGCATCCTCTTGTGCTGACCACACTTTCTGGTATTTCTCAATTTGGAGAATGGTTTATTCCTTCTTTATTATTAATGATTTGATGGGGGCTTACATCCATCAGTGCAGCATTAATGTAGTTACTGCTTTCCCCATCTATTGTGATGAGGAAAGGCAGACATCTGTCTGGAGGCAAAACATCCATACATCGGTTCTTCTCGTGGTTCCGGGGTAAAAGTGCTATACTGCAGTCTTCCACACGGAGCGTTGGAGTCACCATATTTAGAGTCTATAAAAAAACCCAAAACAATGCATCAGCAAAATCAACTTAGTAGTAAATGCACCCTCAACTAGTTAATAAAGATTTCTTGATCAAATCAGGACACTGTCTCAGAAGGGAGTCATATGTAGAAATGAAAAGAAAAACAAACAAAACCAAGTTGGGTCTGGGAGCAAGCATCTCAGACTACAGAACATGACCACATTAGAAGAAAGAATCCCAGGAATGAGCCCCTGGAGAAAGAACAACAAAGGGAAACCACACAGTATTTCTCCTTCTGTTAGCAAAGAATAGGAGAATATTACAATCACTTTTATTGTCTGTATTTATTATTCCACATATTTCAATGGAAATTTGACACTGCATTGCTTTGTTCTGTTGTATTTTTCCTCACAGACCTGATCCAACACCTTCTGAAGTCAATGGAGGTTCTATACTGGCTTCAACAGGCGTTGGGCCAGGCATCACACTGTACAAATCCATGTTATACTACTCACAACTTACCCTAAATTCTTCTTTGATCTGGCTTGAGTTAGTCTGAGGATCAAGTTTATTCATTTCATAGTACACGGACCTAACTTGAGAAGCTGGGATAGATGTATCTCCACAAAGGCAGGCTTCCAGTATTGCATCATGGATGAATACATACTGCTCCTGGTCAAGTAATTAAAACAAACACTAGCTTAGACAAACCACACTATTAATGCCCAAGTAAATAAGAATTATCTAAAAGGGTCAGATTCAATGCCCACTGAAAGTCAGTGGGTGCATCTACATATGCAATTAGCATATAGCAATAAACTCTGGTGTGAACTCATGATGATAGCAATTCATGTGTGCCTGGGACCGCACCATGTTGAGCCGGGCAAAGCAGCCCCAGCTGGCAGGGGGTCGGAAGGGTCAGCCTGCCAGCCAAGGAATGCTCTGACCTGGCTCAACGTGCTACAGAGGGGCTGGCTGGCGCACGAGGGTGTTAAAGTGTAGGACAAGGCACCAGGAAGCCCCTGCACTGTAGCACTCTTGTGACTCAGCTAGCTCCATCACCATCTACACATGCATTTCATCATATGTAACTACTCTGCTATAGGATAGTACTTGTGTCAGGCAGTACTATCCTACATCAGAATTAATTAGCTTACTGCAGCCTAATGGCACAGTACATATAGACAGTGACACTTTACTACAGAGCTAGTTAGTCAGCTCTGCAGTAAAGTGTCTCATGTAGACATGCCTTGTGTGACCAGTTTACTGTGGGTTTGGTGAATACTTGATAAGGCTTCCAGGTGGCAAAAGTAGTTTAAGAAACATACTGCTCTATAAAGAAAAAAAATGTGGCAAGGTGGGTCAATGATAACAATAAACAAACCAGCTAGTAACCTGTATGCAATAAAACATAGCTTTTATAACTGTGTTAATTTGCATTTTTCTTTTTTGCATGAATGCATATGTACTTTCATGCAAATGAAACTTGGAAGTGACATGTCCCAGAGTACTGTTTGGTTCTGAATAAGTAATATAGCTTTTAATGACAATTATCATCCCCCAAATCAGCAACATTTATGCAACACCTCTATGTATGTTTACAGGCAAGGTTTGGCTTTTTTGTTCACTTTACCACACCACATTATTTTCCCTGTGTTCTGGCAGGTTGCATATGATATAAAGGGCTGACCTTATTTTGTTTTGTGTTTGAACAGTGTCTAGGACAATCAAATTTGGTCTGTGGGCTTTAATAATACTTCCACTGTAAATTACATGATAATATCAATTAAGGATGACAATACCTCAGTTTGCACCATGTTAACTCTTCTAGATCGAAGCTCCCTGACACAGTTGTATATGTCTACAACACCTTCTCTTTCTGCCATATCTAGCATGATGTCAATGACAATAAAACATCCAGTTCTCCCAGCACCAGCACTAAAATTAAGAACAAAGACAGCAGGTAATGAGTTCTTATAAAATGTCAAGTATTGAGCTCAATCCTGGAGGCATTCCCTGAGCGGGTAATGTAACAAAGGGCCAGCCCCAGGAGTGACCGTGATACCCCCTGGTAGCCACTCAGTCCCTTTCTTGCCCTATTCTTTGAGCATCCTCTCCTACTTATGTGCCATGCCTTATAAAAGGGAGGCTGCCCCAGGAATCTGAGCAAGATCTTGTTTGCTCGTGGGCTATGTCTAATTGCTCACCACCTTAAGGACAATTTCATGGCCTCCTCATCTTCCCTTTTTGCTATGCTCAAGGCTCCCAGATGTCACCTGTTTCCCTTGTTGGGATCTTGGCTCACTTGGCCTCCGTCCCTTCTCCTTTGCTAGGTCACTTAGCTCAGATCCACTGTGTTGGATACAGCTTCTAGATGCCAGCTCTGTCTCCACCCTTCTGGGTTGCTTGGCCCCTTCTCTGCATTTCTCTAAGCTGCCAGGTCCCTAGCCCATGGGACCCTTCCTTTCTATGCACAGGGTCTCCTGGTCCTGGTTATGCCTTTTTTGGCATTGGACCTGCTTGCCCTGGCTCCCTCCTTCAAATGTGCAGAGCCCACTTGCCCTGGTTTTGCTCCTTTGGGCACTGGACCACCCCCCACAGTCCTGCCTGGCCTCTGCCTGTATCAGGCTTCAGCTCCCCTTTCAGACTGCCTCTGGGCTTTAGCCTGTTCCCCAGGCCTAAGCCTATTGTGTCCTGAACCAAAGCCCTTAGGCAAGGCTCAAAATGCAGGTGTGCCCCTAGCACCCAGCTGCGGGACAGCCTGCAAAGTGCCCCTCTGGTGCCCTGCCATAGTCTTTTCCCACTCTCTTTTCATCTGTGTCCAAACCACCAGTTGAAACTGTCACCACTGAGTAAATCCACTGGCTAACACAAACCTCTGGGTCCAAACATAAAACAATGGTTACCACCTGTATAACAAGGTTTACCTGTACCCCAGGTAATATTCCCCTACAGGGAAGCAGCATTATGCTTGCCTTCTTCAAGACAGTGCTGGTGCCAGCTGGAAACCACCCTGCATTCCCCCTGCTCTGCAGATCTTGCCTTGGAAGTCTCCTGGGGCAGACTGACTGTGTAGGCTCAGGCCCTGAGCACCTGCCCACTTCTGGTTAGGTGACTCAGCAGCCATTACAGGTGTGTTTGTTCTGACCCTATGGCCCTGCCGGCCCTTGTGGCTACTTAGCTGCTGTTTGCAGCTCTTAGCACCCCCAAGCAACTTGCCTGTCTGTCCCTGTTACTGCTGGCTTTTGGTTACAATGCAGCCCACAGGGATCTAGTTCCTTAGTGGCTAGCCTTCCTTGAACCAGCTTACCCTGCTGCAATTTCCTTTCATGAAACAGGAAAATTGGCTCCCTGTGACAGATGCCTAGTGAAATTAAGAAGAGTTATGAACAAGGGAGTGCAGTTTAAGTTTTGCAATTTTTATTTATGTTAGTTAGTACCTTATTACATTAGTACCTCCACTGGCTTCAGCTACTTGTGGCGTACACAATGTAAGAGTGACAAAACTAGGGTGAGAGTCTTGGGTAGAAACCCAAGAGAAGACATTTCCACTCTGCTTACCTGCAGTGTACAACCAATGGGCCAGCATTAGGTGGGCTCTTGGATTTGACCTGTCGTACAAATCCCAAAAGTCCCGTGGCATGGTATGGTACGCCATGGTCTGGCCAGCCTGTGAAGTGAAACTGTCTGATTTCTCGGATCTCATGAGCACCTCTCTGTCCATATTCAAGTAAAAGAGAAGAATAAAAAGATCAGAATAAATAAGAATTTGAAGAAGTTACATTTGAAAGTGAGTTTCAGATTTGAAGCTTTTCTTTAAAAAAAGTCTACTGTTAATCTTTTAAAGGCAAGGCAATGTGCAAATTTTTAACTGAACTGGAGTCAGAGTAAAATAGACTGATTTTATAGTAACATGTCTATGCAATTTTAAAAATATTCAAAAAACAAAAAACAAGCCCTAAGGGGGGACAACCAAAACTGCACAGTGGATCACTGGTAAAGATCTATGGGAAGAAATCACAGGTGAAATCCTGAATCCATTGAATATAATGGAACTTGTGCCACTGATTTTGTTACAGCCAGGATTTCACCACAGATTCTACCAGTTCTTGTGTGTCTCATTTTTCATTCCCAAGAGGGGAAAACCCCCCTGAAAAAATGGCGTGTTGTTAAAGAATTAGGCCTCAATCCTAGAAAAACTTATGCAGCTGCTTAACATTACACAAGTGGCCCTACTGGCTAGTTGTCTCTAGATATCTATTCATATGCACGAAGTGTTTCCATTATCAGGGCTTATATCTCTTAAAGTTTTATGCTAGTCAAAAATAGAGTTCTGACCTTTCCACCTTAAAATTCACTAAACCATCATTTTTTTCCTTAAAAAAATGCACCAAACAAGTCCCTCCATAACAAATAAACTTCTAAGTTTTCTTCAAGGAGCATATAAGAAAATGACCTACAGAAGGAAGTGGGTGACAGACATTTTATCCAATTTAAATTCAGAAGCATTATGGGGGAAGAGATGTAGTGTTGGCCCTTCAGTTCTTTAAAGAAAAGTTAGAAGGAAATAAAAGAAGAAAAAGCAAATATTTTCTACCAACACTGCACAGAAGCTGCTTTTATCAGCTTACTGAAAAGCGAGGTACTGTTATATAAGCAGTGCCTAAATGAAGTCTTTTTGGATGGATGGAATTTTTAGAAATAAAATATTTAAGGTCTTTTATCACTGTGTTTTAATGTGCTTATTCATGAGTGTTTGGTAATGAATAACTGTACAATCCTCTGTGTCCTTTTTTCCAGTTCTGACTAAGAAGTGAAAAGCTAACATCAAAGCATGAGCTTAGAAGTTAAAGAATAGAAATCACCCAATAGCTCATCTTCTTCAAAGTCTAACTGATTCTTCTCATCTGTTTACTAAAAGTGTCTAAATAGTAGCAGACAACAGGCTGGAATGAATTGCAGAAAATATATATAATATATATTGTTACTGCAGTCAGGTCACAGTACTCATTCATATTTTACTATTACTTTGAAAACTGCTTCATTTTCGTGAGCATGCTATTTCATGCATTGCAAGAACACAGACAAGCTCCATTAAGATAAAATAGGAACAAATGATTCAGTAACTTCATGCAAATACTTTTAAATATATTGTTTAAAGAAAAAGGAACCCATGGCCCAGTAGGATACTTGGCTGAACAGGGCCCAAGTCATGTCATATTTGATATATATTCAAGAGAAACTTCTTATTCATTAGTATTATAAGATGGCTATGGGTATCCATATACAGAGTTGACTTTTAAGTTCTCATTTCTGCAGCTGGATACAGGTAGTTGCAAGAGTCCCATGCATGGATTTAAGTGCAGAACTGGTGATAAAGTTCTATGCTGTTCAGGGAAAAGATCATATTCTACTACCTCTTTGGAAAGCATCTGGCAGATTTCAAATATTATCGATGTTGCAAGAAATAATAATAAAAATACATGTTGGTTTCAGTTAAGTCAAACGGAATTTTTCAGTTGATTTAATTGAAAATCCACTTATAGTGAAGTTGAATGAAAATAATTTCACTGCACTCCAAGGCATCTCACTTTTCATTCTTCAACTGATATAGGTACTAAAAAGCTGACAAGTAAAAACCTATCACAAATACATGTTAAATTTCAGCTTTCAACCATGATACTTTTTTTCTACTTCCAGTATATACTCTGAAGTGTTCACAGAGTCTCTCCATCCTTGGAAGCTCTTTCGGAGAGCCACGTGGCCTAAATATCTGTCTGTTAAGTATCAACCACACAAAATGGCATAGTTCTAAGGCAATATAATATGGCAATCACAATGCTACTTGTAAAAGACCTTCCTGCTTCAAATGAAGTTGTCTAATGAAAAAAATTACTTCCCTATAAAAGAGTTCTATTGTAGGCTCAGACAGATTACACTGACAGATCACAGTATTTATAACCATGAAGAATAATGGTACACATGGACACAGACACAGACTCGATTGTGGTGGACAGAAGATGAGAAAACAACATCAATGCTCCTTTTAACTAATGGGTGTGGCAGTACCCTCTCTTGCTTCAGTCCCTTATGGAAATGGAGTGTCTCTTTCCAATTCAAGACTGGGCCGAGGGAGGTTGGGGGAAGGACAGAAAAGGATCTGAAATTCAAGAAAAAGGAAAACTTGACCATAAGGGGGCACTGGAGGGATGCCCAAAAAGTACTTTGCTGTGGATAATGGGCTGTTCCTAAGTCAAGAAAATCTGGGTGCTTTTCCAAGTTGACACAAAGGGGCACATATTTACCTCCCATGTAGAGGTACTATCACATTTAGAAAGCTCGAATTTGAAAACTTACCTTTTCTACTGCAAATGTCCGAATCACATATTCAGCCAGAAGCTCTGTTTCTATTAGAGTAACTTTAATATCTTTATATATCTCCGTGTCATCTGGCCAGTATTTGCAGCATTTGACCTTTTAGAAATACAGAATAAATTAAGGTCCCTATTTTTCATTAGATTTATACTGAATCTGTTTTATATCTTTTGTAGTGATTTATGGCATAAAATTCAACCACACATAAGACAGTCAAGTTGTTAATACAAGAAAATTGTCTATGCACCATCCTTTCACCTTGCCCTCCCCCTTGAAGACAGTTGCTGCGTTTTAGGCAGGGCAGCATTCAGTGAAGTAAGGAACATTTGTATGTAGCATGAAGGGTGTTTACCCCTTCATGCTACATACACTGAGCATAGCTCAGTTACAATAACCATTGGTTTCCTGTTCACTCTGAGTCGAGCAGTATCCAGAGGGAAATGCTATAAAGGAAGCTTGAATACATTCAGGTTTCTCTGGATCTTTATTTTTTTCATCTGAAGTTGTTTAAAAAATAACTTCTTGCCTTCTATCGTGCAAATTTATACTTCACAGGGTACAGAGGAGGGGAGACAATTTTGTCTAACGTTAGAAAAGCAAAATATGTAGTTTCCCTACTTAGATTGAACTCAAAACAACTGGGGAGAGGAAGGACAGTTATATGGCTGAAGCCCAGGAGTAAGAGTCAGGAGACAGATTTTATTTCTGGCTCTAGCACTGACTCCCTAGAAAACAACTGACAACTACTGACTCCTGTGGGCTTTGCACTTATTGGGAAATTCATTCTTGTGCTGGAAGAGAGGATGTGTTCTCTGTGAAATTGGCACAGGAGTTGCTGTGGGTTGGTGTTAACTAATTACTTATTAGTTGGATTCTATTATGAGCGGGAATCTTGACCTTCAGACTGAACGGATTAACAGAATCAGAAAGCAGCTAAGAATTTGGGGCTATTACAGAAATGTGGATGGAAAAATAGCAAATTATCGACTAAGGTGAAGATGCAAATCTATGAGGCTTGTGTGCTGTTGGCCTTGCTTTATGGTTCAGAAACAGGGACTATGTATGCTAGGAACATCAAAAATTTGAACACCTTCCACATGAAATGCCAGCAAAAGATCCTGAAAATAAAGTGGGAAGACAAAATATCAAACACGGAGGTGCTGGAGCGTGCAGGCTGACACACTTGGAAACGCTATCAAGAGAAGGAGGTTGTGATGGCTCAGCCATGGCAGGAAATGTAAGGAGACCAAATCCCCAAGAATATTTTGTCCAGCAAGATTCAAGGTGGCTCTAGAAAGCATGGCTGCCCTTTATGGTGGTACCATAATGCATGTAAAAATGATACAAAGTCATTCAACATCAATGTAAAAAGCTGGGATCCAGTCCAATATGGAGGGAACATTTGGCACTGGGTACAGCTCAACATGTAGCTTTGATCAATAGGATGAAAGCAGAGCAAGAAAGTAGTGTGTTTTGTAAACTTGGACTCCAACTCAGACAAAGTATGGATCTGTGAAACTTATAACAAGCTGTGTCACTCGCAAATTGGGTTCGTCAGCCACAAGCAGATTCATCAGTCACTTTGACTAGACCTCTTATGCGTACACGATGATCCACAGGATCTATCATTGTCTATAATTAGTTATACATATAACTATATTTATATAAATTCTGTTCTATTCAGGTGGTTGCAGATCTTTATTACCACTGCATATGGGTAACTTTCAGGAGTGTGTTATGTGAGAGGACCAGCATGTGCTATGCATTTATTACATGGAATATTGCCCTCTTTTTTTCTCTCTTTATCCATGTCCTCTTAATTTTAAGGCAAATTAAGCATTAATTTGTTAATACAAGTGTATGGTTATGCTTAATTACACACTGATTGGTTATATACAAAAATAACTGCAAATTTTACCATGAAAATTAATAACAAAAATATAATAATATGTTTAAAATACTTCACAATTGAGAAATATATTTAAGTATCTCAGGCAAGCAGTGAGCTCAACATATTTAAAATATTAAAGTGAGTTAAATGCAATTTATTCATATAATTCTCTTCTGTCTATAGAATTTTTTAAAAAAAATATTTTATCTGGAAAAATTTCCAAAATTCTTACAGCCAAGAGAATGGAAATCATATGAAACTTGTTGAAGGCTCATTGTCTTATTTATGTATCTGTATTGTTTGACTATCCAAGCTACTGGTTTTATTCAAATCCCTGACTCAAGCAAATTGAACCATTATATCTGCTCTCGGGAAATGATTTGAAATGGCTTTTTCTCACATAGTGAATATGCTTTCCTGTGTCCAGTGCAGAATAAACAACATTTCATGTTGTCCCCAGAACGCTGCAGCTTTCTACAACCCGATTTCTGACCTTAATTTCTTCTTCCTGCCTGCTGCTCTAGCCTTTCCATAGGTGGAATCTGATATTCACAAATATGGCCAAGGCACGTATGAAAGAGGAAACAGCTGCGGCAGTGGTCCTAGTCACAACACAACTATTGAGCATCATATGGTCTGTTTCTAACTTTAGCTCAGTTTCTTTCAGACGGGTGCCTGCCATCCTCAAAACAGCTCAGTTTAGTAAAATAAACAATTAAAAAAATAGGCACAACTAAGCTGCCTGACATGCTTCTAACTTGGGAAGTCTAGGCAGCTGGGATTATGATTAATGACCAGAGACATTTAGAAATGCTTATTTCAAGAAGTGCAGTGTCTTTTTCTTTTGCCCCAGTAGCTGGATTTTCTCCCCCTTTTAGTTCTCATTAACATGGCCCAGTGGAATAGTGGGATAAGACTGTGGGCTTCTGCAAAATACATTATATATATCTGTGCCCTAAGTAGTTCTGCTCTGTAAGGGCTCTTTGAATCTCTGCTCAGAGATAATTTTGGATATGGGCAGATTGGGACCAGTGTTAATGGATTCATGACAACATAATTCCTTGCCAATTCTCTGGAGGGGAATGAAGGATGTATCAACTGTGGGAACTGTGCCAATGTTAGATGCAGTTCTAGCCTGAGACTGGCTCTGCTAAGTGTTTTGCTGAGTGGGAGAAAATAATAAAACATGTGTTTTGATTTTTAAAAATTATTTTATTCTTTTGGCTCCAATCTTACAACACTTGATGCATGTGCTAAACTTTATTTATGTGACCTCACTAGTTTTCTCATGTGCCAAAAAATAAGGGAAGTCTGTAAGGACTGATTCTCATTCATATTAAAACCCTGAATGTGAGTATAAAGAAATTTTAAAATAGATATAAATAGCATAATGAGAAGCAGTCCCATGAATGTTTGCTGGATTGAAGCCTTTACAATTTCAGTGAAATAATATAAGAGTTTAGATATCTATAAGAAATACTGCTAGTAAAAAAGGCAAAAATATGGGTGTCAAAAATTTTACCGGAGGTTTTGGTTGTAGCTGTGTTGGTCTAAGGACATAGGGAGGCAAGATTCTTTGAGCAGATGTGATATCTTTTATTAGACCAACTAAGTAGTTGGAAAAAAGTTCTTAGCGAGCTTTCGGACGCAGTCACCCTTCTTCTCTTCCGGTATAGGGAGCCTATGCTGTTCAATTAGGTAAAAAACTTTTACCTGACTTTTTAGCTATTGTATCTGGATTTGTTTGCTCATTTTTGTAAACTTTTTGGCTTATTATATGAACAAAAACCTAGAAGGTTTAGCTATATAATACATGTATTCATAATTAGACTAAATATGAAATCTATGATGATTGGTTTGTACATAGTAAAATAATGGCCGCATAACAGTTAATAGCTACAAGGCAGAAAATGGTTTTTGGTGCTCATGGGAGTAAAACAACATTTGAGAGGTAGTTTAGAAATACCCCACATTTATATCTGATTGCATAACAAAACATTCAGATTTACACCCCAGGAAGAAGTAGAAGTGTCATTGGGAAGGACATCTTGAAAACTCTTTGGGTACATACAACATATTCCTCACAAGGTGTGTTTGCTTACTCTTTACATACACATTTGCTTAACTGAGAACTTGCAGAGCATGGTAGCAGATGACCCCAACTCATACCCCAAAGACAGGGAAATTGGGTAAAAGGATAACAAGGGTAGAAAGTTGTGCTTAATACTTGTTAAAAGGGCAAACAAAACAGGAAGCAGAAAAATGAGTATGATATTGCATATGCTTGTTTATTCTGAAGCAGTGGATTTGGCAAGTAAAAGCAACTAAATATTTTGGTCGTTCAGAGTAGAAACACTGAAAAGCTGATAAGTAAAATGGTTATAACTAACCTATACACCTAGTACAGAGTAGTTTCAAAAACACTGATTATTTAGAGTTCCTAATTTGCTTTACTTATAAAATCAAATCCTAACAAGCAGTTGTGCTGCTTGTGCACTGCCTAACTGATCATTAATGGAAAGAGTTGTATAAATTATTATTTAAGAGTAATTTGAACTAAGTACAGATGATAAAATGGGGATGTTGAGATATTTATTTTATTCAAATTGTAGATATTTTTAGCTCTGAACAGCTTAATTTAGGTACTGTAGGTTACAGCAAGGAACAAAGAACCAAGGGCTGAGTCTAGGGGATGTAGACAATATGGTCCATTAATTTTAAGGCTAAATTTGTGTCTAACCCCTCAAAGTTTCTTTGCAGATCTCTACCAAATTTTCTGAGTTATATGCCTTGTACTGGCATATTTTCACCATGGATTCTTTTGGGAATACCCAGGTTCCATTCACACAGTGGTTGACCAGTCACTGCAGTTTGCCTAGGGCAAGGACTTGGGACTGAAACTTGTCTCCAAACTCCGCTCCGCTCTAGGTCTAGATATGGCTAATGCCATAGGTGACTGGTAGGTGGTGCACAGGGCTGCATATGTCCCCCCGACGGGGCCTGTGCCCCCCCGATGGCTGACACTGATACTGTTGGTAGGGCTAGTGCCCTCCCCCGGTCAAGGCTGCGGCTGTCAGCCGCTTCTGCGGGTGCCCCCCCCAGATTCAGGAGGCACCAGTCACACATGGCTAATGCCGCTCTCAAAGTAGCAGTGCTATTATCTGTGAGATACACTACTACTCAGTACCTGTCCCAGGTAGCTTCTGCCAATGGGTTGCTCTGGCTGGGTAGTTGCTCTTGCTTGGCCCCTGGACATAGGTAGACTGGCAATACATCAGCTGCTTTCCCCTCAGGGGAGTGAATTTGTCTTTTAGAACAAGTGTTTAACATTTAGCATCCCATAGACTTATTCCCAACATAAATGAAATCTACCAGGTACTATGATACACTGTACTGCTTTGTGCTCCGGCTCTGCCATAATCTGCCCACATAATAGGGCTAAAGCTAAGTCAGCCTTGAGTTGATTATAGGGGATTCACATGCCATATACTCTTTCTATATAGTTAGTGTAGTGGAAAAAAGATCCGTGTGGCTGGGACACTTCTGTTTTATTGCATGTTATGGGGAGATTTTTTACTCAAAATGGCTGTTAAAAGCTGCTACAGTACAGCTAGATTATTCTCCCTAGCACTGGTCATGGACAGGTCATGCACAAAGCAGCATCATAAGGAAGGATGACCCAATGCAAAGAGGAAAAATGGTTTAGTTGGGACTTGTGAGAGCTAGGTTCAATTACCTGCCCCACTACACATCTTTCTGTGCTACTCAGGCCAAGCCCATTACTGAAATTGGATAAAATATGGTCACATGAGCACAGTGCTATCTCTGGGCTAACCAGTGCAACCTGTCAGCTAATGTGGCTACACTACGTTTAGCTGCAGAGCTAATGTAGATGGAGCTACTTTGAGGTATCTCTTCATGATGTTGCTTTGTGTAGTACAGACATACTGATTGATGTTCCTCATCATCTGTAAAATGGAGCTGAGAGCACTATTAGGAGGCTGGGAGGTTAAATACATTAAAAACTGTGAGGTGTGAAGATACTATTGTGACCATGTCAGTCAGCAGTTCTTAGCCTTTTGAGACTGAAGGCACCACTCAATAGACTCAAGGTACCCCATTTCAAAAGCTAACATTTATTACATTTGCAGAGAGACCAGCCAGAGAGGTGTAGGGGAATGGCCAGGTAGTGAGAGGTAGGAAACTGCACTTATTTGCTTATTTCCCCACAGCTGGTGGCATCCTTCAAAGGATTTCATGGTACCTCGGTTAAGAATCACTGATCTTGGTAGCTGAGGCAGGAAGTATCAAGATAAGCTTCAAGCCATTTTCCAAAGCACATTTTCACATGTTCACTGTGCAAGTAGGTTGTATCTGAATATCTTGCCCCCACATCCTCAAATTTATCCATATATTTTGTATCCCTAAACAACTTACGTTTACTACTCAAAATGAATTATTTTAATTATATTAGTAAGAATTAAGGTAGTGACCTTGATTGATTAATGTTTTCTAGAACATCCATTCTTGCACCATGACATTGAAAGCTGACATCATCTTTGCTTGAACTTACACAAGACAGTGTTGTTCACAAAAAGACTTGTGACCTATTCAATGAAGTGAACATTGTTGATTTGTGGACATTTTTATTTAACTGACTAAAAACCAATCTTTCTAGTTTCTTTGAGAATAACGGCCAATTATTTCCCCTAAGGAATCCATCTCTGCTACACATGATGGAACAAGGCCAACTTGTTATTTTGAGTTATAATTTTAAGAAAGCTGAAATGTGTTTTGACTGTTAGACATATTATGTTTTTCACTCACTAGATTAACAATGGCTTTAAATGACTGGATTTTATGATTTTTTTTGGCATTCTAATAGAAACTGTACCTTCCATCATTTCTAATGGTAAACATTGATCTTCTGTGAACAGAGCTGCAGCGTATTAATGGAAGTTATCAGAAAAAAAATGTTTGTTAAATACAAATTAACTTTATTTAGGAAATGACCATATTTCTAGGTTTTTGGAGCACAGGTTAGGCTGGACAAGGGGAAGGAAATGGATTTAATGCAACAATTTTTTTTCCATCTCCACATTTTGATATCAGTCTTTCAAGGTGGAAGTTAAAATGAAGTCTGGGCCATCTTAAAAACTCCATGGCACTTCTTATAAAGAATATTAATGCCCATGCCTTAAACTAAATCCAATTTGGGTAATTATGTCTCATTATATTCACAGGCACTTTCTACTAGACAACGTATACTCCCCTCATATTAAACATTAACCCTTTTTGTAGTGTTAAACAGTTTATATGATCCACTCCAGCAGTAGCTGCATTTCAATAATGAATGAATGGGCTCCCATAGACAGTTTACATAGGCCTTGTGTTAAGTTTTGAAAATGTTTAGCAGTAGCCTAACTTGGGAACAGGTAAGTGGGACACCCATTTTAGGTATCATTTCACAGAATGGCAGCCCCCATGGAGCCTGTGCCAATGCCACCTCAGTGGCCTGTGTTCAGGGAGCTTTTGCTTAGATGGCACCTCCACAGCATGCCCTGTGCAGTGAGGTAAGCACTTGCTCTACTCCACCCCTCCCCAAATTTTAAGTTATGCCTCCAGTGTTTTGAGGAGATTTTGCAGGTAAACTATTCTACAGATGTAATGCTATGAATGTGCTGGTTACGACTCTATAGTAGGGCTGCATTGAAAAAAGGTTCTTATTGAATTTCCTGTGCTGGTTCTGTTTAGTCACTGTCACACGTTTTTAGTGGAATGTCTCCAGAACTGGGCTCTGGCTGACAATTCTCCTTGGTAGT
>JAGPOW010000261.1:86056396-86098658 GCA_030014935.1 Caiman crocodilus | reverse complement strand
AAGTTACTGGACAGCAGGTTTAGGTTGGACATTAGGAGGCACTACTTCACAGTTAGGGTGGCTAGGATTTGGAACCAGCTTCCTAAGGAAGTTGTTCTTGCTCCTAACTTGGGTGTCTTCAAGAGTAGATTAGATAGGAACTTGGCTGGGGTCCTGTGACCCTGGCACTCGTTCCTGCCATTGGCGGGGGGTCAGACTAGATGGCCTGCTCTAGGCCCCTTCACTATGATACCTAAACATCCCCACAAACCCAACATACCCACCTACCCACTTTCATACACACATTCACCCCACGTACACATACATCCACACACACACCCACAGGCCCCCACAAACTCCATACCCCTCACTCCTCCACACCCCCCACAATACAGAAGAGTAAAACTTCATTTTGAGCTGTTATGCAATTGCCTGTATATACAGTACGCAAACATACAAATCAGGACAAAAGTATTTAAAAAAATAAAATATGATATTTTCAATGTTTGATTTTTAGTATTTAATTTTTTTTTTTTCTGGTTCCAAGATAGCAAACCCCCTCCCCAAAAGGAGTAATTCTGGAGACAAGGGGAGAGACTTCTGGTGGCAAAAGTCAGGGGTTACGGGGCAGGACTTCAGGTCCCAAGATGGCGACTAGGGGGCAGGGCACCTGTCAAAGGGTGAGGCTACCCTTGTGGCCCTCGACAGCTCACCAAAACTCATTAAGTGGCCCTGCACCTGAAATAATTGCCTGCTCCTGCTTTACATGCAAACAGTCAGTGATCTGGAAAATTTTGATTCTGGTGCATTAATATCTACATCTCATTCCCCAAGTCATTTGCCTTTTCTTTTATGTAAAACTTCTTCTTAAGTGGAAAACTGGCCAACGTCAACCTAATGAGGAAATCAACTTTTGATCTTTGTCCTTAAAGAGTAGGGTTTTATTGTTGTTGTTTTTCATAACATCTGCTTAAGCCTCTCTTCACTTCAAACCACCTCATCACCTGTTATCAGACAAATGGTCATGACAACTCAACAATGATTTACCTAAATGATTGTGAGAGCTCATTTAGATTTTTAATAAACAGTCACATTCTAATGAGGTCTTCACAAAACCAACTAAATATGTTTAGAAATCATTAGTTTAAATTACCAGTGCAAAAGTCTCCTTAGGGAGCCCTGCAGATTTTGTGATAAGACTTCTGGCAGATGGATTAGTATAACAACACAAGTGAGTTTTGAATCTCCACACAAATAGTGTGAATGTGAGTGACTGGGTAACAGGCTACCAGATAAAGAGCTAAATGTCCCTCAGGTGGGTTCATTAGAGAGAGAAAACAATCAAAACACATTTCTGTGCCATTTAAATACCAGGTGCACAGCAGTTTGCAGGTGCCAGAAAAACTGACAAGGGTCCCTTGCTGGAACACACAAGAGCTTAAAGGGATGCATGGTTTTGACAAGTATGCCTCAGATAATGACAGGTATTGGCAGATGTACCCAGACCCTGCTGGAGGGGAATGCAGGGACTGAGTCATCTGCAGCAGGTGCTTGCAGTAGGGACAACCTCTTGGTGGTTCCTCCACCTGCAATTAAAACAGTCCGGATGTAAAATGCTCCAGGGCAAAAAAGCAAGTTCCTAACACTGATTTAATGACTATCCATCCATTCTTAGTAAACAAATACGCATACGCCCTCTTAATGATTAATTCATGACGGATGCACCTTGTGTAGCAAACATGCTAAACAGGCATTCTTCTTTCCTGGAAATCTAGGGCAGTTTTCCTTGCTTTTTTTTGATTTACAATGGGAAAACGAGTCAGAAAAAAATTATAATCTCTAAACATAATATTAATAGCAGCAAAAAAAAAAAAAGAAAAAAGCTTCAAGGTCAGGAGAAAAAGTTATCAGGACTCTGACTACAGAGCCAATTCAAATCATCACTATTCAAGATGGTGCAGTTCTTTCTGCTGGGTGTTGAAGGACAGATGGCATGCTTATTCTGTAACTCCTTGGTGTCAATGGTCCTGCCACTGGTAAGAGGGAATATGCTCAGTTTGACAGACGAAAGGCCCGACTGGAGCTTAATTGCACTGCTTTGTGATTCACAAACTTGTTGTTATAGAAAAGTTCTTTTAATTTTTGTGTTAAAAAAACAATATTATGGCTCTCATTTCCTAGCTATAAACCATTGGAAAAGTGAGGCTAAATCCAATTTTTGTTGCTGTCAAGAGCTACATGTTGCAGCTTTGTATTGCTAGGTGGACTGTTATGCCGCACAAAAGATTTATATGAAGATATGAAGGAGAAACCATGGTGTCATTTCTTTTTCCCCCATCCTTGCGATTTTACCCATTCTAGAAATGCAATAAGACCCCTCCAGGAGAAGCTGCCAAGGGGATGTAGTGTGTCAGAAAGACCACAGTGAATAAGACTGGGACCAAAAACCTTATTTCTCTTCTGGATTAAATTTGATAGGTCACTTTAATTTATGCTTCTGAATACTGACTGTATAACAACAGGAAGATGTTTCATATAATAAACTATTCTTGCTCCTAAGGCAGTGGGAAATTGTTTAACAGTCCCTTTAAAATGTCTCTTTTAAAGAGATCTATATAAAGCTCCAATAAAATAAATGCACTACAGAATTTTCTATTATAGCAAAGGTATTTGTTTTGAATTTAAGTGTTAAATAGTTTCTGCACTGCATTTCCCTCAAGGGTCTACCTTTTTGCCCTGTAATTAGTTTTACCTGTGTTTTTGTACCTGGCGTTAATTATAGTCACAAATCACATCTTTTGAGACCTAGCTACAATATTAGTGCCTGATTTATGGGTAGTTTCACATGGTTAGATGTCAACACGCTAGGATTTACACAAACAATTAAGTGTAAGCACAGAATCCAGGTCCAATAAATTGAAACTATAAATTGAATTTGTGAAGAAGGAAGTGAGATCTGACAATCTGATTCAGAGTACTTCTTGTACCTAAACTGTGATCTCCCAATAAAGCAAACATCTATTTTCAGGAAAAAGCAACAACCACTCACTCCATTACCAAGAAATTAAAAACATGCATTTCACTTGATACCAAAATATGGGTGCTGTCTATACCTAGTTCAACAACTAATGAAAATGTTGAATTTAGAGAAGTTGGCCATTTCATTTTTTTTTTCAAATGAGAATAAGGGTTAGGTGGCCAAGTCCTCCTGAATTTTCCTTAGAAAACAACAGCCAAGATTGCTGATGTTGGTGTACAGCAAAGCTGTACTGGTGGGTATAAAAAAGAAATAGCTCCTTGGATACATACTGACAATAAAACTGCAATTATGTGACAGATACTTTCTTCAGAGAGAACCTATATGTTTGGTATCAACTGGCTAACCCCACTTTTTCATTATACGACAATTACTGAAGAAAACCTCCTGGTTAAGACAATGATTTTATAGTTTGATTTCAGTGTTCATCTGAGTTAATCTACTTGTTCAATTTATAGCCTGTAGGCTAAGACATTATCATCTTATTATTCCTGCATCTGAGAAAAGTCATAGGTAGGCCAGCCACTCTTGAATGCTCAGATAGCCACAGGTCATTGTCCTGGACACACAATTATATCAGCTACTAGTCAGAAGGCAAATCATGTCTTAAGGGGGACTGGGAGGGAAGATAGATTTGGAATAATGTACCATGGTACTGTACACTCCTGTTTTGAAATCAATTCTAAAATCTTTCAGATTACATTTGTGGCATGTCAAAGTGACCTGTCAAACTTAATCTGAAAGATTACCATGTAGATTGCTCCGAAATGATCTCCTTGAAACGTATCTTGTTACATTGCATCCTCTGTTATTCAAACCTGTTTGATGCACCTGCTGAAAATCCATTCAGCTGCTGAATTCATTTGGAAAAACTGAACAGCTACTAGCTACCATATTAAAGAGATATAGTATTGTATTAAATAAAGCTTAAAAGAGAAGTTTGCTATACAATACCAACAATTACAAGGTGCAGTATTGTATCAAAATTAGTAGTAGAGGTTCAGATAAAAAGAACAGATTATTTCACAGTACCAATAGTTAATAAGAAAAAATGCTGCTGTTTGGATAACCAGGGTTGGGATAATCAAGAATGTATTGCACTCTTAATAAGGCACTGATAAAGTTATGATATTCATCTTTGTTGGGTGTGCTAAATGTAGTAGCAGTTTTATCAGTTCCTTTTCTGCATTGTACTAAGAATATCAAAGGTGAGCATTCAAGCCATGTTTAAAAATAATTAATAATGCACCTTTCAGCAGAAACATAATAAATATTTTATGCTCTATATTCACTGCAATAGCATCTTGTTTGTTGGTTATTTAATATCTAAAGGCAAACAAAAAGATGAAAGACGTGAGATAAATACAAAAATTACTTACTCTTCCTACTTCCACTAGATTAGTAACCATGACTATACTGGCTGTGTTTTCATGCCAAACCATTCTCCAGAAGTCATATATCGTCTCCTGCATTGGCCCTGAAACAATATATCAAAAGAAAGGTTACTTTCTGAAAATGTTGAAATTGAAAGCTTGTCCCTAGGGAATTTTGAAAGACTATGTCTATATAAACGAGTATCATTATTGTCATGTATTTAATCTTGGTTGAGTTTCTTTCTTGTCATCCAACCTGTCCTCATTTAGATTTTTTTTAAGTAGCACTCTGAAAAAAAGTTGATCCACATTTATATATTTATCTTTGTAATATCCAGAAGTGAAATTATGAAAATGGATAACATTAGTCTTTCTGCTAGCAATTGGATGATATCCTGGGGAAACCATACATAGAATAAAATGAGCCTCAATGGCCTATGTGGCCTTTTCTGGTTTCTAATATTTTTCTTAGTTTGAGCTATCTGTCAAATTAGTCAAATTCCTAAATTGTACTTCCTGAAGTGAGACGGAAGTTATGGTTTTTTTTGCTGCAGTATATCATTTTTTAAAGTAGTGCAGGAAACAGTAAAGAACCCTAGCATGACACTACAATGATCTCCTCTGCAGCACTTATCAAAAGGAATGACCCTGAAAAACTGCATTTTGGGATTCAAAAACCTGCACTCTCAGGGCTTCATACAGCATTGTGCTAAAACTGCTTCATGTCAGTCCAGTAAATATTAATGACAGAAATGTAAAATCCTGAAAAAACCCATGTCCCTAATTTTGCACACTCCTACATCTTTGTGTTCAGCCTACCACTCCAACTTCTGAATTTGAAACCAAACTAGATCAGGAAAACTAAACAGTCATAAACTACTATCAATTACAAAAGTACCTAGATTCCACAGTGAATCACAGCGAATTACCAAATCTCCACACCGCAGAAAGCAATTAGTTGCTTATTCAGGAGAATGCCATTAATCTATTCATTTGGGGACAAATGGATAAATTTATCAACCTAATCTCTCCAATAAGAGAGACCTATACACTTGAAGCTTTAAAAAAACATTTTATTTATTTAATTTTAAATTAGGGCTGTCTGCAATGGATAAAAAGTTTTGGTATTTTGGGGGTCATTTGATAGTGTTATCATTTGACTCTCAGAATCAGAACATTTAATGAATAAAACAATAATACTTGTATAGTCATGTAAAACCCCATACTGTTCTGCTAAACACATCTCCATAATGTAACTAGCTGCAATATGTTGGGAAAGGACACCATTAACTTAAAAATATAAATTCTCTGTATTTTTAAATATAAAATTATATGAATCATTTAAACATACTGCGATTATTTGCTGTCACGTACGTACATTATTTTTAAATGTTTTCACTTTTGCCTTCTGTCCCACCACCTGATTTTTCTACATTCATAGTTCTATATGATATATACATTCAGTTTTACTGTTTCCCTTAGAATCAGCCAGTTTTCCCTCTGCTTTTGGTGGTGTTTCACATAGCATTACAGGAGAAAAAGGCATTTAAAGAAATAGGAAAATATGATTATAGGACTCCCCAAAGTTGGCAGGAGGTCTCAGGGCAGGCATAGAAACATAATCTACCTTCTAATTCAGTTTTGAAATGTGACAGATTTTGAGCTGACAGTGTGATTTTAAAACCTGAGTCCATGTTTTTAATTTAAAATGCAGAACATCTGATACTTTTGAGAGAGATTAAGCTTTCAAGCATGACAGGCTAGAGTCATTTCTCACAATTTGGAATCCTAAACTGACTATCGCACTGTATCTAAGTATCCTATATATTTTATACAAAACTGATCTGCATTCAATTTTCTTGTGCTCCATTGGGATATCATGCATTATGGGTGAATTGTTGGTTTCTTCTACTTTCAAATCATTATGTAAGATTCAGTGTAGCTTTCCAGACATTAAAAGCCAGAATATGATGAGCCTAATTCTGAGGCCCTCTTCGCATGACTAGTCTGGGGGAATATGACCCTGAATCTTCTTTAAAGGGGCAACTGAGACTATCCAGGGCATATCATAGCTGGCCAGGCTTAAGGAATGGGTTGAACTGGAGAATAATGGCTACCCATCAAAATGGCCTGCTGGCTGGTACCAAGAGTACTGTTGAACACATGGTAAATTAGAGCAGTCCTGCCATTGCTACAACTTGTGCTTTGGGTTAGTTCAGTTTCTGACCTCTACACCACTCCAGTCTGGGAAGAACAAACAGGTGACACTCCATTTCCATCAGCTATGCTAAGCATCTGATCAACTCACCTGAGGATCAAACCCATAGTCATTACAGCATAAAACCACTGAATAATGGGACAGACAACCAGCATTCGGCTCCTGTTCCCTACTTACCCTAATTCCTGTTAATTTAAAATTTACAACTTTAAATGAAGAATGCCATGCAACACAATTTTAGTTATGGAGCTCTGCTAGAGTATCTCCATCAGTTGAAGTCTGTTGTAACATAAAACAGAACAGATCTAGTCTTAACTTTAAGAAGCAATAATTAATCTATCACCACCATGATCTTTTACCACTGTTTCTACAGGAAAACTCTCTCAGGCAGCTACCTGGTAATCTACTGTTCAAGGACTGGTCTAAGGGCTGGAAAAAGGTTCAAGAGCTCTAATACTGGCCTAACACCAGAGGCTTATGAGGTCCTGGATCAGTCATTAACCTTTTGATCTGTCAGTGCCCCACTTGTACAATAGATATGTTAATGTTGTCTTACATGACCATGTTGCCATTTGCTCTAGTTGCTGTTTGCAAAATACCTTGAAGGCAGAAGTATTAAGGAGATCTGGACTGTTGCTACTGAAATAATAGAACTTGACTGATTCCCACAAAGGTGGGGTACCTCACCTAGACTGTGGTGCTCCCTTCTTTTAACATCAGCAAAACAACAGGAGCAGTTAAGGTGGGACAAGCTGGAGAGGCAGGGAAAGGAAGGATAACACCTCTATATGATGCTGGCTCTTGAACCAAAGTAAATGTTCAGCAGAAATACCATTTGTGGCAGCCCATGGGAATGCAGCTGTTGACTGAATCAGGGAGAGGCCACTTCTTGTGGCATAATCAGAATTCCCTGCAAGGGAATCTGGAGAGATCACGATATAATTTTAATATTTCATATTTCCCCAATTTGATTTCAGGCAAAATGAAACCTTGATATACAGGAGCTTTATTACAATCAGAAACACCAAGTATCACTAAGGCTTGATAGTAGAGAAGAAAATGGCCTCACTTTTTGAGAACCAACTATGATGCTGATGGGACATTCCATGGCTGTGTAGAGGTTTGCCGTCTCAATGTTGCTATTAGGATCTGTGGGACTGGAGAACCCCTCTCTAAAAGACCTTGTTTGCTTCCACTTCCACAAGGGTATTTTAGAGTTATTTCTCTCTCCTTATAGAATAATCTGTGAGAGAGGACAGCTGGTTCATAAATCACAGAAGTGGCTTATTGACCATTATGGATTCTTTGCACCTATCTGTTCTTAGCTTGAAACTTTTCTACAGTAAATGAAATCTGTCCTATGGTTTAGAAATCCCTGTACTAAAATCCCTAACCATACTGGGGAACAGAATCTAAATACCAGTTTCTTCTTCCTGTTCTTTAGGAGGAGGAAAATAAAGGAGCAGATGAAATGAGGACAAAAAACATTCTTAGAAAAAGAATCCTGGTGACCACTACTATGACTTTAGCAGATGCTGAACTTGGTCAAATTTTTAAACTTTCCTCCAAACAGAATTCATCAGTTTGTTTCCCCCATGTGCTGTTCATGAGCTGTATTAGCTTAGATTTCCCTCATATTCTTTTCAGAATCAGCAGTGGAAGAAACACCCTTTCCTGCAGTCAGGTATGCTTTTGTCACCTTCCCTTGATGCATTAAGACAATAATAATTAAAGATACCTTATGCTAGGGGAAGTGGTGATGACTGATTATTAGAAGTGCTTTCTTATTTCATTTGTCCAATCCCTATACCTAGCCCCCAAACTTCTTTCAGATTCAGGACATTGCAGAAAAAAAAATCCTAGCTTAAAGTCTCTGAAAGTAATTTTTTTCTAGCCCATTTTTCTTTTCTTCTTGACATTTTTCAAATTATTTTCTGACACCTGAATAAATTATTACTCTGTCACTTGTCTCCAGACAGAATTGAAAAGCATTAGAGGCCAGGTAGGAGTGTAAAATTTATTGTCATCAAGAGCTGCACAATATGATTCTAGAGAGCCATGGCCAGATGAAAAAGAGCTGGTAATTGTTATAAGCCTGAAGTTTAGAGATGTTTGCACAACAGGCAAGAAGGGTACTCTCAGCAGTTGCCCCTTATGGGAGTAAAAGGTCTGAAAAGAAGGTATTATATTTCTGTAAGACTAAGCCTGTAGCATACTCTATTAACTATATAATATAGTATTTGGTATCAAAGATCTCTGCTGTGAAGAAAATCAAGACCTGAGCTCATGCTTGCTGTAAAGGTGCAAAGTAAAGTAAGGAAAAATCCCCACTTACAGGCATTGATGAAGAAAACTCAATGACATGGTAGGTTGTGTGGTTATAACCTACATTTTATGAATTAAAACCTATTAATGGTACAGTTAGATACCCGCATCACATTCTATGGGGTGGAATTCATGCAACTTTAAAGAAAAAGTTTAAACCTTAACCTGTACCTGGAGGCTTTTTCCACAACCTGCTCCCCGTTCTTGGTATCTAATGAACCAATACCTGTACTTGATATTTTTCAGTCAGGCAAACAGTTAAACTGATCTCCTGATTATGTGGTACCTTTGTTGTGGTCAGCAAAGAAACAAAGTGTAAAAAGAAACCAATCTCAAGTTGCATGGACCAAAAAAGCGAATGGAGCCAGAGAGCTTAAATGTATGGTATGAATACAACACTGGTGTTTCAGGCTTGTCATGTATGGTATTCCTACTCAATGGAGCACTGAGCTGCACTGTTTGCACATGGATATTTAATTCAGAGGATTTGGCCTTGGGGATGTTGCCTGTTATAAAGGGCCAGCTGCAAAATCTGAAACTCTTTTAAAAACTTTTTTGAAGCCCAGAACCAGAAACTTTCCCAGCTGCCAATCATATTGGGCCTTTTTTTTTTTCCACATGAGTGATCTGTATTTTCTAAAACAAAAATTAAAACGTGAGGTATAAACAATGAGCTAATACCTTTTCTGACACTTGTCTCTGTTATAATAGTAGGTTCACGTTCTCATGTTTGGGTCCCATGCAAACAGAATTAATTTACAGATATTGGAACTGAAAATGAAGCAGAGCTCTCATGCTTTTCCCTTCCCTCTAAAGGGAAAAGCATGGGAAAAAACTGAGAGACTGGGCACAAGAAATGTAGGAATCTTACATATTTGAGAAGACCACAAATTACAAGTTTAGAAGAAATACAATGAACCTGCTTTTATCCTGTGCTGACCTCCATATGATATGGGACAGGAAGGCATGAAATGACTCAATTTTTGACTCCATAAGATGACTTATATCTAGTCTGGGTGGGCAGCAATAGCTGCATTTTCTCTGTCCTTTCAGGAAAACTAGCTGTAGTACTGTGGCTCCTTCTGCCTAGACATATGTGAGGGAAGCAGTTTCTGAACCCGTTGCTAAAATTCAGGAACACCTGCGTAAGGACAACCCTACTTCAGCCCTTCATCTGATGTAATTTAATGAACTGAAAAGTATATTATTATCAACTTTGGCACTGAAGCTCAGAAACAAAGCTTAATGGTTCTCTTTGCAAATGCATAATCAAGGACACATACTACACAGTAGAAACGTAGAAACACGACATGTACAGTTTAAGGCATAACAAAAACAATTAGTGGAGGAAAAATAATAGAATCAAGGTTACTTAATTAAAAGTTTGGGAATGTTTCTTTCTCTAAGCAACCTTTAAATGAGGTAACCCAGATGTTAATAGAATAATCTAAGTTAGTTCCATCGCATGAGGCACCACTTATATGCAAAATTACAGGAATACACATGTTCTGCTAGTACCATAATCTGATTGGCTAATTATTTTAAAGCACTTTTTCTATTTTCTTTTAACTATGCTATAATTGATTAAAGCATTTTGGTTTACAGTAAAGTATATTTTCAGAAAATATGTTAAAAACTGTCTTTTAAAATAGTGAACTCTTGAATAGTGGATTCTTGTTTTAGGTTAATAAATGTAATTGTTTTATATTGAACAAAAATCTCTTACTTCAAGGATTTTTGGTTGCAGTCATGTTGGTCTAAGGACATAGGCAGGCAAGGTTCTTTGGGCAGATGTGATATCTTTTACTAGATCAACTGAGTCATTGGGAAAAAAAATGTTGGCAAGCTTGTGGGCACACTCACCCTTCTTCAGGCATGGGGAGTCTCTGATGTTCTAACACTCCAAGAAACAAAAGAAGCTAAAAGTGTGGCAGGATGTCAGTGAAAATGTAAATACTAGAATTAGAAAGACAAAAGGTGAGGCACCAGAATGAATGCACACGAAAATCTATCAAAAACAAGAATACCCAACTATCTGTGGGTGCACACGTCTCACAGGACAATCACTCCCTCTCCAAGTCTCTCAGTTCTAATCCTCAAAAGGAACTTACAAAACACCTTTCGAAGACAAGCCTACGTTCTTCACTTCATAAATCTACTGGATACTAAAAATCATGGACTCAATACAGACATTGATTTTATGACATATTATAACCTGCCTGACATCTGATTCACAAGGTACTTGCCTGACAGTTTCTTTTCCACCTTGTACTCTATCACTGCACTGTCTCCCTTCGGCCTTTTTTCCCTGCTCTCTTCCCCCTCCTCCTCCCTTCTTTGCCTTCTTTGCTTTTGTCATTCTAATTCTACTATTTACATTTTCACTGACATCCTGCCATACTTTTAGCTTCTTTAATTTCTTGGAGTCTCAGAACAGTAGAGACTCCCCATGTCTGAAGACGGGTGACCGCATCTGAAAGCTTGCCAATTTTTTTTTCCAACTACTCAAGTGGTCTAATAAAAGATATCACAATACACAAAAAACCTTGCTTGTCTTACTCAAGTACATTTCTTTAAAATCGCCAGCATACTCTAGATCAGGGCTGTCCAACTGGTATACTTACAAATGACCTTCTCCATTATTTGGCTTTTATATTTTTACCAATATGTACTGGTTGACACTTAGACAAGCTTTTACAAAACATTATGACATAAATCTCTGTTAGAAACAGAAATTCTCCATATTCTTCTACCTCTGATTTTGAACTGGACATCAAAATATGTTCTACTTTGAATCATACTCTCTTGTAACTTTAATTTAATGTAGCCTCCAGTTTATCTTCTTGTCTTTAATAGTGAACTATAGAAAAGCATAGTACGACATAGTACTACTGCATATTCTGTAGTACAACAGCACTATTCTGTAGTTGGACATGAAAAGTAACACTCAGATATGTTAATAACAATGTGAATTTAAACTATGGATGTAAAGATGGATATTTTTTGTAAGTTGCACACCCCACATAGAGTGCTAATACAGAACAGAACTGATTGGAGACTATGAGCATGTTGTTTCCAGAACATTCTGCTTATCAAATAGGTGAAAATACAATGTGTAACAGTTAACTTAGAGATAAATCTTGCCCTGGACTATGAAGCAACAAAGACTCTGTATGAGTAACCTCTTTTAACTACAAACTAAATACATTTCCTTCTGACCCCAGTGTAATTTCATGGCACAGTACTGCAGAGACTGCTTAGCTGATTTTCAAGCACAATCCTTCCTGCTGTCAGCCAACTAAGTCAGTACTCCTTGCTAACTGCAGTTCTGTGTATATGTAAATTGGCCTCTGAATCTAAATTCCATTAACTTTCAGTGAACTTAGGGCAATGGTTTTCAGTCTTTTTAGATTCAAGAACAGCGAATATGATGGTTTCATGGTTGCTGTTACCCAGAGTTCCCTCTATATTTAAGTTGGTCACAGGTCGTCTCCTTTGGCTAGGACAAAGTCTACCAGAGTGTCACCTCTGGTTGGCCCATGCATCTCCTGAGTCAGGAAGAGCTCCTTGACACAGGTCAGGAAGGACCATGACTGATCCAATGTGGCCAAGTGCTCCTCCCAGGAGATGTCTGGATAATTAAAATCACCCATGATGACCATGTCATGTGCACATGCAGCCTCAGTCAAATCTTGGGTGAACTCCAGATCAAGTTCCTCCCCCTGGTTTCATGGTCTGTTGTATACACCAACAGTTAGGTCTCTCTCACTTTGCCACCTCCCCATCCCCCGCAACTTAGCCCAGAGGGTTCAAGATGTTCATTTTTGGAGTCGATGTTGGCCTCCAAGGAGGTGTACTGCTCTTTCACATAGAGATTAATGCCTTCTCCTTTCTTCCCCACCCGGTCTCTTCTATGCAGGGTGCATCTCTCTATAGTTATGCTCCAGTCATGTAAGGAGTACCATCAGGTCTCTGTAATCCCTACTAGATCATAATGCACATTGGAGAGTAGGAGAGTTAGCTCCTCCTTGTTCCCCATGCTCCTGGAATTAATATATAGGCACCTGAGTCCTCCTACTGAGGCCCTAGTCTTCCTGTCCCATTGACGGAGAACTATTCTTGCAGTTCCCGCAAGTGAGGCTCTCTCAGTGCCCCTATTTATAGGGATTACTCATATATTGGTCAGATGATTGAATAATGTCTATTGAACAATTTGTTCAACATATTTTACCATTAAAATATATTAACTCATAGAACTGGACATATGATTTAAACACACATTTTGGCAGATTTCTTTAGAATGAAGAATGAATACATAATTTTCTTCATTATCTTTCCAGCTCTAGTTTAAAAATAGATACAGAAAAATCACAAGTTTCTAAGTTTTAACTGCTTTGAATTAGCACCTAGAAGTCTCAATCACAGATTGTTAGGGATTGCATTATGCATTAAACACACGTTAAAGTAAAAAGAATGATTCTGTTTCACAAAGTTTTTAATCTAGACACATCATGAGGAAAGAGGATGAGGTTAGAACAAACCAGCTATGATGATAATGTGTTGCAGTAACCCTAAGTGTGCCAATTGCCTTGGACATTTATGGGTAACTTCCACTATCCCTGGCCCACACTGATGTTTCCACCATGTTTAGACATAGTCTCAATTGCACTTAGATATATTTTTAAATCTGAGGCCTGCCTTTGCTTGTGCAGTCTTGACAGGTGCTATTTAGGAGATTTTTATAGCATCATTGTTAATGCTATGCAGTAACTTTCCGTCTAATAGTGTTACAAACTTATTGATTGACATTTCCCAACTGCTAGAACAACTCAGTTTGTTCTGTATCAACAACATAAAATGAAAATATCATATGATTTTCCAAAGAATAAATTGCATGTTTCCCATAATATCTTTTGACTGCTTAGCAAAACTCTGCAGCAGGAGAATGTAGGAAATGCTGTTTGAATGGTCCAGCTTTTTTCCATCACTCCTATTTCTGTTACTGGACAAGGCTGGATACAGCAGGAAGCATAAAGATTTGTATACACATAATACACCTGTTCAGTTATATAACATTAAAACATGAAAAAAATCTCTTTTTGCACATTTTAAGTCGTTATAAACTTAGCCAAACTAGTAAAACAGCAGACTTTTTCTTTTTTTTCCCATATGGTAAATACCTGTTAGAGCTGAGTTGGAATTGATTATTATTTAAATATATATATTTTTGAAATTGCAAAAATCTTTCCTTTCCACATCAGGAATAAACCAAGACTTTTCAAAATTTTTCCTGAAAAACCAGGGAACCCTGCCACTCTTCTTTCAGTCCAGTGTACAGGCTCCAGGCAGCACCTGCTGTCACTGCTCCAGACCCTGCTGTGTCCCCCTCTCCTTTTGCAGGCCAACTGTTCTGCTGTGCTGCCACCCAGCCCATGGCTCAAGGGTTGCGGGGCTCCCAGATGACTGGGGCATGGAGCTGCCCATGCCCTCTCTGCAGGGGTCTTTTCTGGGGAGGTGCTGCAGGGCCAGTCCCCTGCCATGCTGCTGCTGCACTCCGAGCATGCCCCTGCTGTGTGTGCCCTGGCCGATGCACGAGAAGCTATTTGTGTGTATGAGGGGTGCTTGACCCACTATGCCCTCCTGCTGATGATGGTCAGGGTGTACTAGGTGCACCTGGCATGGGGGACCCTAAGCTACAATGGTGCTGGAGGCAAGCCTAGGGTGCTCTGCAACCTCGACTGCCAGCTGGAGGACTACCTCTGATGGCACTACGTCTCTGCCCCCTGCAGCGGAAGAGGATATCACTGCTGGCATCGACGCATTCCTTGGTATGTGAGAGGCCCATGCCTGCCTAGCTGTGGGGGCTCAGATTGCTCAATAAAGATTTGCACTGTCTCCTGACTCCCTGTGTGCTGTGGGGAGGGAACCCAGGGCCAGGGGAGTGTGACCAGGCTGGGTAAAGATTGGGGCAGGGGCCAGGGGTAGAGGCATGGATTTATCATGTGGCCAGGATTTATCATGTGGCCAGGTGGCTCCACATGGACACGGCTGTTGGCATTGGAATGTGGTTCCTGGTGATATCCTCAGACAGCAAGGTGTGACAGGTGGGTGCCATGGCCCACCCCGCATGGAGGTGCTGCTGGCGGCCAGCGATGTCATGGCTGGCCACATCTTGTGGCAGGGGCTGGGACTGCGGAGCTGGTGCAGCAGGTACCAGCCCGGGCTCCCTGAGCTCCTGGGGAGAGTTCAGGGGGCCTGACAGGGGACTGACAGCTGTGTGGCAAAGGCTATACCCCACAGCACCTACAAGATCAGGGCAGGCTGCTGGGGGTCGGTTGTGGACAGGTGGAGCTGGCCTCAGCAGCCAGAAGTTGCCTGCAGCTGGGCCTAGGAGGGTGGCATGCCCGGCTCGAGCTTGAAGCAACCTGCAGGCCTGGATAGCACAGGCCAGGCAGCCATGCAGCACTGGGGTGCAGGCAGGCAGAGGCTGCTGGCCTGCAGCCTGCCTAGGGGGACACGGGGCCTGAAGTCACCTCAGGCTCCCTGCTGGTGTGAGTGCCCACAGGCTTTTAAAGGCTTGAGCCAGGGGCTGACACAGAGGCAGCCCAGCCCTGGGGCTGATCCTCTAGTGGCAAGGCTAACCTGGGAGCTCACATAGACATATGCATTACTGTGCAGTAACTAAGCGCTAGTAAATCTGATACCTGCATTAGCAGGTATCAAATTTACTCACGGGTTTTTACCTCACAATTAGCATGTGCATATATAGACACAAAAGCTTACTGTGCAGTAAACTACGCTACTACAGGGTGTAATAAAATTGCTTCTTCAACTCAAAAATATTATTCCATTTTGGCTACCTGCTCCTCATACTTTTCCCCAGATCCTTACTGTGAATGAATATAGTCAATGTTCAGATGGTTTATTTTTTTAAACTAAAAAATGGCACTTTTAAATGCATAAACCACACACACTCTACTCAGAGAGATAACCAACAACATTCTCTAATCCACATTATAATAGAAATAACAATGTTTCAGACTGCAAATTTATTTCAGTGTATTATCTCCAGAGGGGCCTCACAATTCAGACAAGCCACTCAGAACATATATATTTTTTTCTCCTATAAATCTGAAAAACTGTTATTTCTGCAGTTCTAATTTCTTCACTTGTCACCTGGATTTCTTCATTTGTCAGTATTGTGCTTACCAATGTTTCCAAAAATTATGAAATTATTTATATACTATCAAAAGTATATGCACCCTGAGGCATAACCATAACTACACAATGGACTAGGGAATAAGCTTGTATTGCCTTTGCAGGACATGCTCCTATTTAATTTCAGGCTAATTGCAGCAAACATTTAAATCAGAATGCTGTGACAATCTCTCAGCATTGAAACACTGTTGTAATAGGAACTGTCATTTTCACCAACTCTAGCAAGAAATAGCCAAAAAACAGTTATTTTGCCATAGCTGCACTTTGCCATAGGTGTGGCCTGCCTTTAGAACCATAACTTCAATGAGTGGAAGTAGTCTAAAGTGTAGCCTGGCTGCATGTCTAGTAGAAAAAAAATATATGGTCTGAGCATTCTTGCACAGGAGTGAGAAGGGTAGGTGAAGGGAGAATTCGAAAGTCTTCACTTTAGCATGCAAGAGTACGTAAGTAAGAATGCAGATGCATGAAGAAATGCATTAGTTGAATAAGTTAGAAATATTTTGCTAACACCCACAGTACTACATCCCATTGTGGATGTCACTAGTCAAAGATAATCTAACTGCCATAGAAAACAGATGACAGGTTTCAAAGATTTGATTTGGATTCAGATAAGAGGTGGAGAAAAGTTGTTGCATTTGTTTCTGGAGAAGGAAATAGGTTCTGATTATAAACTCACTGAACTTTTATTTTTCAGAAATGAAAGGATGAGAAGCCCTAACAAATACTGCCCAACTTTCTTTAGGCTGCTGAAGCCTGGCTGGGAATTGGGATTCAGACGGGCCCTAGAAAACACAGTGAGGATGTGGAGGCTTTAAGCCAATGATTCCTTGACAAGTTATATTTTTCCACTACTTTCTCTGTCCTTAAACTAGGCTTCAACATGATTGACAAGTAGATTAGTATACTCTACAAAGTCCCTGCCTATTCTTTCATCAAACACAAATTACAACAGCATTCTCCAGCTAGGATGGGGACAAAGTCATCAAACAGCTGATGACATGCACAGAAAAATCATGGCTATATTTACAGTAGAATACATGTATAAATTTCCATGGAGTACAGTTATTTTCTGGACAAAAATTTCATCTAAAAAGACACTACAGGGCATATGTTAGTCAATTGGTGATTTGAAACCCTTCTGGATTACTAACCTGCATTTGTTACAGATAGTTTTTGTGGCTTATAAAACCAACTTATTTACTATATTGGTTTTCAGCAAATCATATATTACTTGCATGCAGTAACTAGATTAGAGTCTTTACTACTAGATTACTACAGAAAAGATATTTTACTTTTCACAAAATATTTTGTTAGTTTTTCTAATGGTGAAATGTTTCCTCTTAGCCTTGAATCATTTTCTGTTGCATACATTATTTAACAAAATAGTCCCAATGCTCTTGGCTGAAAAAGACCTCCTCTCGGTACAGTTGGATTTCTTATCTTTCTACGTAATGCTGACATACAGGAATCGTCCACAAGTATTCCAGATTGAATTTATAATATAGAAACAAAGTCAACATGTTGTCTGCAAACCAGGGAATTATAAATGTTGCAAGAATACACTCCTCTCATTTCTCAGTGCTCTGCATTAAGAAGGTCACTTCTGCTTTCTCTGTGCTGTCTTTTTTCAACTGACTGTACTGTACCAGTAAAGTCAACTGCCTCCAAGCACTCTTGAGTGAAATAAGAAAGCTGAGAGGTGACCTTGTGGCCGCCTACAAATTAATTAGTGGGGCACAGCAAGGAATCGGAGATGCTCTGTTCACCAGGGTGCCTCTTGGGGTAATAAGGAACAATGGTCACAAATTAACAGAGAGCAGATTTAGGTTACATATCAGGAAAAAATTCTACATGGTAAGGGTGGCCAAAACTTGGAATGGGCTCCCAAGGGAGGTGGTGCTTTCCCTTACCTTGGGGGTCTTTAAGAGGAGGCTGGATAGGCATCTGGTTGGAGTCATCTGACCCCAGCACTCCTTCCTGCCCAGGCAGGGGGTCGGACTCGATGATCTGTTGATGTCCCTTCCAACCCTAGCATCTATGAATCTATGAATCTAGGAACTGCATACCCTCAAGTAAATAGAAGAAATAGCATCCTGGTTTCCAAGAAACTCATAACAATAATAATTCTAATTGGCATGCAGCACACTTTTTCAAAGTTTTTTTTCTCATTTTGAAAGCACTTTTACAAAGGTGATTATAGGCATGCAGTGCCTCTGAAAGGTGAACACAGAAGTGTTATTATTTCTATTTCACATGGGTCTGCAGCAACATCTTGGTCCCACAGGTGTGAGGGGACTGTATGTGGATTTAATTGGCAATGGATTCATCAGTAACTTTCTTCCCATGCTTCTTATACATCCTGCCCATGCACAATGAAATGGAAAAAAACCCACTGGGAAACTGTGTGCTGAAGCATGTGTTTGGCTTCTTCAGCATGTTCGAGGATCATGCCAGTTACGTTGGTAGGGATTCTGCTTCAAATGGGAGACAGCAGTCTCATTTGAACTACATCACCGCTCCAGGAAAGTATTTGTACACGGACCAGAATAGCACGGAAACCAGTAAAATGCCAAAACCTTACCTGTTCTTCCCACATAGTTATTACTATTATCACAGAATAATAGAACAATAGGGTGGAAGGAACCTCAGGATGTAATTTAATTCAACTCTTTGCTTAAGGCAGGGTCAACTTAACATCCCAGACAAATGTTTATCTAACTTACTCTTAAAAACTTCCAATGATGGACATTTTACAACCTCTCTAGGTAATATGTTCCACTCTCATAGACAGCAAGTTCTTCCTTACATTCCACCTAAATGTCTCTTATTGCAATTCAAGTGCATTACTTCTCATTCTATTCCCTTTGGGCACAACAAACAATTGATTTACCACAATTGCCATACTCTTTAGCTAGATACAAACATTATATTTTTTCCAGTTTAGGTGGTAGGATACTGGTCTATACCTGTAACAAAACAGAAGTTTGGGGCACATAAACCGGTTTCAAAATGGTAGATCCTAGTCTAAGACAGACTTGGATTACTGTAGTATCAGATCTACTTGATCTAGGTTAGAATAGTCTATCAAACTGCGGTGCCAGGTCTGCCGGTATCCCAGGGGACTTTGTGGGGTCTCCTAACACCCTCTCACTGGGCTGCTGCAGCCAAGTGCCTAGCTGGTCCTGCTCCGGGCTCCCTGTTTGTCAACTGTCAGTAGGGCAGAGGCAGAGAGGGGAGCAGGGCTTGTGAGGTGCTGAAGGAGAAGCAGTGCACCCTGCATTCCCAGCCAGGTCAGTGGGGCATTTCCCTCTGGAACCAGAGCTAAATTCCCAGATGAAGCTGCTTCTCCACAGATGTGGGGCTCTGGTCCCCAGGGAGTGGAGGCAGCCATGCCTTTGTAGCTTCAGGAAAGTAGCTTCAGCCAAGAATTTGGTCCTGGCCCTAGAAGTGGGAAGGAATCCAGGACAGTAGGTATTTGGGAGTGCCCTCACACTTCTGGCCTTAGCCAGTGCAGGCATTTGCCTGCCTCTCTCAGCCAAAGAGTGTATGCGGGCTCTGCTCATTAATGGTCCAATCTACACAGCTTAGAGAAACTTGCATAGATTGGACTTGCAGCAGCTGAGGCAAAACCAGCTGTGGGAATGGGAGCATTCCCCTCTGCTCCCCAAGGCTGTCCCTGAGAATCGTAGGGACTAAAGCAAGCAGCTGTGGAGTTTGGTAGGGGAAGTATTCCCCTCAGCTCCCTGGAGCTGCCCCAGGTTGGGGGACCCTGGGCTGAGGTGTGGGGAAGCTCCCCAAGACAGGGGTTCCTCTTGGTGCCTCCATGCTGGGCTGCAGGGACAGGCTCCCGGCCTGGAGATCTCTTTCTCCCTCCCTCCTGTGGCAGTGACTGAAGCAATCAGCAACTTGGAAGGGGGTGAATTCCTCTTACTCCCAAGGGCTCCCTGGCTAGGGGACCTTGGGCCAGGGAGGAAGGCGGCCCCTGAGGTGGGGGTCCCCTGGTGCCCACATGCTAGGGCCTTGGGAACAACTTTCCCCTCCCTCCCACGGCAGTGGCTAAGGCAAGCACCTGTGCAGGGGAAGAAGAGGTGGAGAACTCTCCCAACTTCCCAGACTGCCCCTGGCAGAGAGAGGGCTATGGAGGGGTGAAAAGACCTACAGCAGGGGCCTTCCCTCCCGCTGCACTATATGGACCCAGGCTATCAGGGCCTGGGGGTCTGTTCCCCTGCCCCTTTCCCCTACCTCCCCTCCATGGGCTAACAGAGACAGGCAGGAAGCAGGCTATGGAGCAGAGGGCAGGGAAAATCTCTGTCCACTGCAGCAGACAGCACAGCCTAGGGCTTTAAAGAATCCTGGAATTTTGGGGGACTGTGAGTTATCTTGAACTGGGGAAGGGATCTGGGACAGAAGTTCTATAAACCAATTTGATTGAAATCAGTTAGGTCTTATACTACATCCATCCAAGTTTATCTTAAGCCATATTCCTGTATGTCAGCATTACGTAGAATCCATCCAAGTTTATCCATTCAAGTTTATTTTGAAAGCAGTTTATGTACACTGAATTTCTGTTCTGTTACATATTTAAACTAGTTTATATGCAACTTCTGTCCCTAGCTCAGGAATGTATATATTTTAGTCAATGGATAAGAAGAAAAACATTTTTTGGATGTTTCGAGGCAGTTTTCGGAAGATGTTCAGAAGCTGGGAAGTCCTAAGGAGAAGAACTGGTGAACAGAGTATAGGAAAAGAAGTCAAAGATGTAAGGCTAATGCTGTTTATCATATGGACAAACAACATTTATTTCATGGCTTTCACTAGTACAGGAACTATAATGTATTGTATACTGTGGGAAAGTGGGGGTCCCCGCCTAGACAGAGTGCTAGGTTCCCCACTTGCCACTGGGCATGCCACCCACCTGACTTTCCTGCCATGCCTTGTTCTTCATTAATTAATAGTTGCTAATTAAGGCAGGAGACTGCCCATTTTATGCCCCAATGCTAAGGGGCGCTATCTGCAGCTCCGAATCTTCCCTACATCGCAGCCCATGCCTCACAGATGGCATCTAGATTTTTACATTGCTTCCAGTCTACAGTCAGACCAATCTTAGGCCATGCTGTCAGGCCTCAGTCACACCCACATTCATACCGCCCTACTCTCACTAGGGCCTCTCTCACTCCACCCTATCTCACAGGGTCTCTTTCATATATCAATGACTCATCCTGCCTTGCTCCCTCTTGGAGCCTTAGGCCATAGGCCCTGGGTGGCAGATATACCATCTTTTGGGCCTTTCCCATGACCCTCACCAGGGTAGTGGCCAGCCAATTACCTGACTGGGTCTAAGCTTGCTCTAGTCCCTTCTGGGGGTAACTCTATATACAAAAATGACCTCTGGTCCCCCCCCACCGGCTTTTCATATCCACCTCTTTCCAGGGCCACCCCTCACCAGGGTGTTCTTATCCTCTCACTCAGGGCTCCATACCACCCCCTTCACTCAGGGTTTAATTCTTCTCCCTGGGGTACTTCATCTCTACCCCCTTTCTGGGGCTACCCCTCACTTGGGTCCTCATTTCCACCCCCGTCACTGGGGCTCTACACCACCCCCTCACTTGGGGCTACGAGGCTTCGCTCCTTGGTGGGCTCAGGTGGTTGTAGCCATACCTGGCCCCCAACTACTTCCAGTGTTACTTAACCCACCTGAAGGTAAGGGTTAGGGTTAAGGTGCCCTGACCTGCCTTTCACCAGGGTGAGAAATGGTTTAGCATTTCCCAGGGGCTCCCATGCCACTGACAGGCCCACCAGGCCACCCACTCCCAGCAGGGTGCAGTTTTAGGTCATGTCCAGGACCAGGAGCCTCCAAACCATCCCCTACAGCTCCTGCCCTTACCTCCAGGGTGTTATGGATCCTTGCAGCCAGACCGTGTTACTGCCTCCCTTGCCAGGAGGAAACTGATCAGTTTATATGGGAAGCCAGAGATCTAAAATGGCCATCGCAATCAAGCACCTGACAGCTGCTTGGCTTCGGTCTTAAAGTGGCAGGCACCAACAGTGCCCTGCCACATACTTCTCCTTTAGAATATGTACAGACTTAATCACATGCTTGAATGCTTTGCTGAACTGGGGCCTAAGTTAGTGAAGATCCAGATGAACAGACAGGAAGAATTTAAGTAGATATCATATAATCAGCTAAACTAGAATTAACAGGATACCAGGCTAACTCCCTTAAGCTGTTGGTACAAAATTCAAAGTGTGTGTGTCTAGAAATGGTGGAAACCCTGATGTTTTGTTTTTTTGTCCTTCTAATTCTCTTCTGAAATAATTTCAAATGTTAACCTCCACCTGGAGACCAGAATCATGGCAATAAAAGCTTCTTAATGTGCCAAATGTAGAATGTCCACTTAAGATACAGACATAATCACTTACAAGTGATTGGAAACCAGTCTATATCCATTACAGAACAGAAGCTTGGCATGCAAAACTGGTCTATACCTATAATAGAACAGAAATTTAGTACACATAGACTGATTTAAAAATGATGGTCTCAGATTTGCACCCCCCCCCCCCAAAAAGGCAAATGTGTGTTCTTTTTGTTACTGATCTAAATTACGATGCTTACAGAAAACACAGTAACTTATATTGATTCTGCTTCAGGCTTTCTGAATGGCTGCACCTAGCCTTTAGTTCTGGCAACTTTTTGCTATATAAAAAAAAAACCTGTAAAGAAGTTCAGCGTACTAATCAAAGCTGCTTCAGATGCCTGAAAGGTAACTTTTATCTGGAAAGAAAATGTATTTATGTTTCTGAAAGCACTTATTAAAATGTTCGCACATTATGTACAGCAGTATGTAGAAAAAAAGATATTTTGTAGTAAAGAAAAAGGAAATGAAAGTGGTTATTATAGTGGCAAATTTGTGCTGCTATAGTTAAAGCTGTGTAAACATTTCCATTATAAATATTTATTTTCAGAGGTAAAAAAAAAATCTTCCTGGAGGAAACATAACTTGGTCTTACCATGTCAACAATATACAATATAAAAAACAAGTGCTTTGTCTGTGTTAAAATTAGATGTATAAAAGGAAAAGAAAAACAAAATGATTTAAGGTGCTACTTTGGGCTGATTTAATGCAAAAAGACTTCACAGTATTTTTGTAATCATTGAGCTTTATATTTTAAAAAGCGTTTGAATAAATCACCTAGGCCCAGGCTTCCACTTACATTACGGCTGCTTTCCCCAAGACAGGTAGATGATACTAGTGAGACTTAGCAGCGTTGAGACTTGTTAGAAGTCACTGAGTTAAGAGTCAGGGCAAAATAATTAAATATAAAACGATAAGAAAAAAATATACATTTATTGTTTTACTTTCTAATCATGGTCAAATAGTCATTCAAAATATGAGAAGAACAATAGGTCAATGTCAACTGGAGACAATAAAATTGACCAATATGGGTGAGATTAAGTAAAGCATAGACATTCATGCCTCTTATTAAAAGGACTTGCTGACTACCTAATTCCTGGAAACAAAACTTGCTGACTGTAAATTGGATAGTTCATACAGATACTCAGTATCCTGCAGTGAAAAATTGTTTAAAGAATTATAACCATGGTATAAAGGGAGAAAAAGCAGCAAGTGATGATTTTTAAATTGCACCTGCTTGTTAGTTCTGTCTGACCTGCTGCACTGATTTATGACAAAGGGTTTTTTATTATCAAGGTGGTTTGGGTGCATATTCTGTCTGCCAGTGCCAATTATAGCAAATCACCAAAAGTCTTCATTAACAGCAAGTTCGTATTATTGGTCCCATTACATTTATAACACAGAAGAAAAGAGATGCTAATTTTTCCTAATCCAAACTGCAGGTTTTGAATTTGTTACACTTAAAATGCAGTAAAAAAAAGTTCCATTGATTATTAGATACAAACACGTCCTATTCAATGTTTCTCTTAAATCTCCTCTCCCCACAGTATTAGCTGAATAGTGAATAGTAGCACTAGTATATATGCTTCTAGGACACAAGATATGGGTCCGTAAAGCAAACTCTGCTTATTATGGAAGACAGTAAAACTCTAATAAACAGGTGATTATGCAACTCCCAGCTCTGTTAAAACCAGATTGGTAGTCTATTACAAACTGATTAAATTTGCCACTTTTTAGATGCATACCATTATATTTGCTCATTAACATTTGATACGTTGAATGCAGCTGAGGAAGAACACTAGGACAATAAAATATCAATCATGCTAACTCAATAGAGACTTAAAAATGACTTGTCTAATGATATTTCCTTGCAAAGAATAATATGCGTGTCAGTGTGTGTTGAGGGGACAGGACTCATAAGATTAAGATATCTTAGGGGAATTACACATGTAGCTCAAAATGTGTCACATCAATGTGCTTATATGTTTCTATGAGGAACTGTCTTAAAAAGGAATGTGAGCAATTTTGGATATGTTCAGTGACAGGTTACAACTAAAAATGACAAACAGGTAGAGAATGATTTTTTTCCTTTTTCTTTTATACTATGTTATAAGGGCTATGTATCAATCCAGAAGAAGTGCTCAGTTTCAGGATGATTTACCAGCACTGTTAAAAATAGAGACCATAACTTTGGTTGACTCTTTCAGGAAGGGATATCACATTGTATCTAGGGTCTTGGCTGGAAATAAGAAGACTGGACAGCAAGATCTTTCAGCTCTTATATGGCACTTCTAGCACTAGTTCTCAATGTGCTTGACAAGAAAAGCTTAGTGTCATCACCCATTTTACAAGTGGGGAACAGCGATGAGAAAGAATTTGCCCAAAGTCACCCAGCAGTAGAGCCAGGAACAAGAAATAGGTCTGCAAAGACCCGCATTCGTTACTTCTTCTAAGATAAAACTAAACATATGCCTAAATTCATGGGAAAGACATTTTTGAAAATCTCATCTATAAACAGTCTGAGACCTAAATCCAAATACAATCTGAATTTGTATCATGTTGTTTGTCCATTTTCTTGTTAATTCTATTTCTTGACAGATCTTTTCATACTGCTATTATCATCATGATTATTCAAACTGCAGAGGCACCTAAGAGTGCCATGCATTAAACAGAAGTCCATGATGTGGAGCACAGTATAATTACAGAGCAAAAAGGTGGCATTCGAAAAGCTAGAAATGTGAACAGTCACTTTTAAAAAAAATTTTGCAAGAAAACTTGCATTCAGCTTCTTTATTCTCCTCACCATCTTGTTATTTCTCTTTGCTGCCATATTGGAACCATAGTAGATAATATTCAAATTACCCTAAATTTCACTAATGTACCTGTCACTTTTCAAAAATTCTTTTATCTATGTTGGCTTTAGATGCCTTGGGAGTAAAGTTATCAAAAACTAAGTATTCATTTAAGTGCCAAGAAATCGTATTTAAAATGGCTTCAGAGAGTTTCTCATTATCAGAATAGTTTTTATTAAACTGGATTAACCTGTACAAAATGGAGCTCAGTTCCTGGAAAGGGCCTCTGATTAACTATAATCTGGACAGTAAACAAAATGATAATGCAGCTGTTTTCAGTTTTTCACTTAACAATAAAATCAATAGCACCATAAATCAAAGGACAAATGGAACAATTAAAGTTGCTTAGTGAGAGAGCCGTGTTAAAAACAAAACAAAACAAAACAAAAGTAACAAGAAAAGGAAATCTTCAGAGAATATCCTAGTGTCTGTTTCTGAGTTGACTGGTAGAGTGTTTGGAGGATGTGGGTCGCTGAGGGTAGGTTACAGTGGTGGTAGATTAAGCAAGTTAAACCAAGGTCCTGCCCCACTGACATCAGACAATGGAGGCTGCAATGAAGCAGCAGATCATTTGGGACTAATGACAACTACATTATAGAGGGAAGGTTTAAATAGCCTCTGGTAAAATCAGGGGTTGTGGTCTGCAAAGATTAGGCTGTTCAAGTGGCAGTGGAAATGCTAGTGCCCTTATGATGACCACATTAAGACACACTGAGATGACCAGCTCAGTGTGTCTTAATGGTATGTCCTCAGCATGCACACACACCTTGTTACACTAACCAATAAATAAGAATTGAAACTGTATTTTCTAACAGGTGCTCTTAGAAGACTATGCACATACTGAAATAAATTCATTACCCAGGTGCAGCTCACACCTTTTGCAAATCCACTGACAAATTCAGGAAGCTCTATTATAGAATACCTATTATAGAGAAGTATTCCTCCCAGGAATGGAAGGGTAATCAAGTTTTCACTTGTATTCTATCCAATACCTTTTTCTGAGCAAAAGCAGCAGAAGAGACTTTCAAATCATTTCATATTATGATCCAAAATCCATAGCGGACAACTTTCTCATCTGTTCCAGCTATGATCTTGGCGAAAAGTTAAATAAAAACTGTGTCAAAATGGGCAAGTTACATTAAAGATGTGAGTTAAAATTTGAAAAACTTTTTTGTGCATTAATGAAAGGAATAGATATCTATCTGTTCATAAGCAAACATTTGAAGGAAGGCAAAAAAAGTCTCTCCTGCCTCTTTCAGGAATCAAATCTGCTTTTTACATTGTTGCGAAACTAGCACATCTTCAAGTCCTACATTAAAACTTGTCAGCTAAAATTTTCAAAAAGTGCCCAAGTGACAGAGATAGTGAATAGGATTTTTTTTCATTAATCATTTGTGCCTTTGTGGGTAAGGTTACTGGGATTAAATATCCTTTTAGTTTTATATACAAAACTGCTGGACGCAAAGGTAAAGGAAACCCTACATTAAGCACTTGGAAGCTGGAGAATCTATATTAAGCTGCTTGCTGTAACAAGTTCTTGAACTCATTCTGTGGTGTTGAAAAACTGTATTAAAGAGCGCAAACCAAACCTACACATTTTTATAGCTCTGCATAAAATCTCTCACAGTGCACTTAACCAATAAGAAATATAAAAAGAGACCAACCTACCTTGTGTAGCAATGTAGTGATTTGGCCTATGATAACCCTAAAATAAATAGAGAAAAGTTGTGAACCAATCTGCAGACTCTGCATGATGGGTGTGCTTGTATGAATACAACTTCACAAGGGCTACAGACAGACATGCATTTTAAGTGCTTTGAATCCCAGACCACTTCAAATTTGGCACCATGCAGATGTCCACCCCAACTCCTCCTGCCAAAAACACTTTAAAATAGTGTTTGTCTCAGGCCTCCAGAGGTTCACAAGGACAGCCGAGTGCACGCAGGACTGGTCACTGGCTGTCTGCTGTAGGGGTCGGAGGGAGAAGAGGACTTAGACATGCCAGAGGACTGCTGGGCCTGTACAAATGTGTCAGGAAGCAAGTAAAAAGGAAGTGCTGAAAAGATGTTCCCCTGTTTTTGAAGGTCATTTTTGAAGCACTTCTTTAGCAACTCTGTGAAACATTTCCAGATACTTGGAGCACTTCAAATATCACATCTGTCTAGGACCACAGGCTAACTTACTGAATATCATGACAATAAAAATGTAATATTAATAACAAAATTCTGTTCTCTCCAACCTACAGCAAATTGCTCTGTGAAAGGGCAAATATAAGCATCCCTAAACTATCAGCTTGTTTAGGGACTGCCTTCTTCCTGACTGGCTTCAAAAGTATTAGTATGAACTTCCCAGGAGCACCTGCAGCTAATAATGACAAGTGCTCTTGCAACCCTGGAACACCAATACTAGGGTTGTGAAATGCTATTAAATGTGATGACAGTCCCCTGTCTCACAGCTAGACTGACTTTTAGCTTGGGTACCCTCTGTGATCTGTTTGCAAATAATTCCTAAAAAGCAAAGAACAACAAAAACAAAGCGGGGGGAGAGGAGAGAGGAGGACATGGGCGATAAATTCTCTGAATAAATGGTTTCCTCTGACTTGTTTGTATCTGACTAGAAAGAACACGAAAATAATTTTGTTTCTTCCTGCAAAGACAAAAGTAAATTAATCTCAGGTTGGGTGAATTATAGACACTAACAATTTTTGGATTCTTTATAGCAGTGGTTCTCAAACTTTTTCCTACTGGGACCCATTTGCAAAGATCCATGGCCTGTCCCAACCCACAGCCCCCTGGCCCCTCTCACCCCCAAAGCAGCATCTCCCAGCCAGCCTACCCCCATGAGCATGGGCACTGGCCCCAGCACTGCCACACTGGCCACACAGCTCTCCCTTGACCTCTTCTGCTGCTGGAAGGGGCAGGTGCCTTCCTGCTGACCCTCTGCCCTGCTGTAGCTTGTGAACCTTTTAAATATTCTTGCGACCTACTTTTGTGTCACGACCCATAGTTGGGAAAGACTGTTTATAGGACTGAATATTGGCTCTTACTGGAATGCAAACTGGGAACAATATGATTTGTGTTAATATTTAGGTTTCTGATATGGGAATATTGCCAGAGATTTAACATGTATGCCAGTATGAACAGTTATAAAAATATTAATACTAAAAAGCTCTAAATAATGGTTAGGCTCTGACACTAAAAAATAAAGAAGTTACAGCTTACATTCGACATTCACTTGTAAGCACAAAGAGAATTAGGAGGATATGAGTAAAATAAGATAAAAATGACTGAAGTAACTTGAAGAACTCTTGTGGTTTCTTCAAAGGGGTCAAAGGGTTATTATAGGAAAAAGTTACAAGAACTACTGAAGCAGTTCCTTTATGTGCCAACAAGGCAAACTTTGAATACCCCTGAACTGAAATGTATCTGTGCAGCCCTGGACAGAGTTGTATTATTCTGTCCATGTACCATTTACTACCTGTGGAGTTGGTTCCATTCATCCTATCAATCCAGATATTGAGAGATTTATGTCAAGGGAAAGTCTTACTAAACTAGTTCTGTTTATGTCTACACTATCAGGCTAAGTCAAAAAGCCTGAGGCTGAACCAATTCAATCTTTGCAGGTTCGTCTAAAATGCACAGATTGAACGAGAAGCAAGTGAACACTTTTGATTCCATAAATGAAGCCACACATCTGCAGTGCTGCAGTGGCCCAGGCCAGAAGCTTGGGGGTACTAAAGTATGCCTCTCTGCAGAGAGCTTGGACTAAGGCCAGCCGCCCTTGTGGGAGAGGTGCAAAGCATCCCGGGCTGCTGGAAGACTGTACGTTACCTTGAATCTGGAGGGGATCTGGGTCAGATGCTCAATAAACTGATTTTACTTGAATCATTTAAGCCTTAATACTATATCCATCCATCCATCCATCCATCCAGGTTTATCTTAAAACAATTTTGGCCATTTTGAAAACAGTTTATGGACACTGAGCTTCTGTTGTGTTACAGATTTGAACTGGCTTCCAATCACTTATATCGGTTTATGTTTAATTTCTGACCCTAGCTTTAAAGGTGTGTCTTTTGCTGTAACTCAGCTCTAACATGGAAACTGTTGTAACCTACCTATGTGAAAGAAGTATTGCAGCATCTGGAATGGAGAAACTGCAATGGAATCCTCACTATCCAACACTCTTACTAATAGACAAACACTTGTTGCCTATTGGCTTCTTAGGTCCTACCACCTGGTTGACATTTCATCACTTTCATGCTTTGCACTTTCTGTGATGAATTACAGGCCTAAAGTCATTTCTTCCTTTAAGTGAGATGGCATCTAAGCCTACTCTCCCCATCTGTTTTTTTCTAAAAATAACGAAGAGGGGTCTGAAACAATTATAAATAGGCTTTTACGATCAAAGTTTTCCTTCTTCATATTTTGTGGAACTTTAAACCTGGATCAAAATCATAATCTGAATTTTACCTTGGGACTAAAACAGAATTTAAAAAGTCTGGCCTTTCCTTTGAATGTTGGGAAAGTTTGAATGTGGATCCATATTTAACTCCATAACAATTGCTCTGCTATCAATAAAGAAAAAAATTGACTAAATTCCCTTGTCAAAGCCAGTAACCATATCTGAACTTGCAGATCAGTCATGTGACACCTTTATGAAAAGGCATGCCTGCTGAAGAAGAATCCATTCAGGGCTGGTTGCTTTTTAATACACTCTAACATCTAATACTCTTTGTGAACACTAAAATCACAAAAAATTGTCATCTCCAGATTTCAGACTTTATATAGCATTGACTTCCTAATGAATCTGAATTTTACTTTTGAGTGTATTCTTTCAACCATTAAAACATGCTGTCTCTTAAAGAATTTATTCTAATGTAAAACATTAAGTTAACATGATGCAGAATGAACAAAGAAGCAGTCTTCAATAATTAAACAGCCTACATATTTAATGAAACGTCTTGCTTGCATTAGAAGCACTGGTTAACAGCTGCAGACTATACTTTGAAGGCGACTTAAAAGTGCAGAGATGACAAGAGATTGCAAATCACTGCATTAGGAATTACAGAGTTTTGTCACATTAATATGCAAACAGCTTTCTTTTAAATGTGGAATTATGCCAACTTGTTGACAGAAAATGAAAATAACATTTCCTTAGTTCATATAAGCATCAGAAGATGAAGTAGCCAAATAATATTACTCACAAGGTTCTACTTCAAAACATGGCTGTTTTTGGGAAATGACTGTTTTCATTTTCTTATTGGCAAATCTTTGGCATTGTATTTTTTATCCTTTATTACACACATTCTTCTGTGTTTTCCAAAAATGCTTACCAGCCAAAATTCTGCTCAGCTGTGGAATCTAGTACAAATGATCAATAAAGTGTGAAAGTAACAGACTGCCTCTTAATTGAATAATAATATTAACTTTGTTGACTACCCCAGTATACTTACATCAATATAATTTCCATTGATGTAGTCTGAGTTTGTTTCTCCTTCAATGGGCTGCAGTCTCACTCGAGAATGATCATCTGAAATGGGAACAAAAGGGAAACATAAATAACCAATTTCCAGTTGTGCTTTTACTAGGCCCAAAGTATAAGGACATATACAAATCTGAATCTTTTTAAAGCAAGTTAAAATATGATCATTTGCAATTTTTAAACACCCAAATTCCTTGCGATACTGGATTCAAATGAGACTAAAACATCTAGTACAGAAAAAGAATCCTTTCATTAACGTATTTACTGGCATTCAATTGCCAAACGGTTCTCTCAGCTACAAGCACAAATTAGAGAGGCTTTACAATAGCCTCTGGTAGTAAACCATTGTCTTATTAGTGAAGAGACGAGAGAGACCAAGACTTAGGAAATAAGCTTGATTAACCATCTCTCTTTTCACTTATTTACCTACCTACCTACTTAAAATAATCCCTTCATATTGTATCTTTTTTCAATGACTTTTTTAACTGAAGAAGAGATGTGTCTGCCTCTGCTGGATTGCTGAAAATCTCTTATTTTTCACTTCATTAATCCCCAACTAATATTTTAACTGAGGTAGCCTCTTTCCTGCATGAGAATTAGCAGATAGGGTCAATTTGGAACCCATTAATACAGGGGCGGGTAATTATTTCAGGCGGAGGGCTGCTTATCAAGTTTTGGCAAGCCACTGATAGCCACATGGGTAGCCCTGCCCTTTGACAGCTGCCCCACCCCACAGCTACCATCTTGGGACCGGAAGTCCCACCCTGACCTTTGCTGTCACAAGTCCCTTCCTTTGCCCCCTGAAATTACTCCTTACAGCAAGGGGTTCTGCCATCTCTGAACCAGAAAAATACCAAATTATATTCTAAGAATCAAACATGAACTACAACATTCATTAATTTCATTTCCAAAAATATTTTTGTCCTTATTTACATGTGTTTGTGTAGTGTAAATAGAAGTGATAGTATAATAACTTAAAATGAAGTTTTATATAGTGTACAAGGGTGTGGGTTGGAGGGTGGGTATAGGCTTATGGGTATATGGGTGTGGGGGAGGAGTGTGTGTGTGAGGGGGATTTGTGCAGGGGTGGATAGGTGTGGTTGTGTGGGGTGTGGGTGGGTATGGGTTTTGTGAGGGGCTGTGAGTGTGTGAAGGGAGAGTGGTTGGGGAGGGTTGTGGCTTGGGTGGCAGGGGAGGGTTTGCCAAGAGCCTGTCCTGCCCCACCCCGCAGCAGGCAGAGCTCTCACTAATGCTCCTGAAAGCCTGGGCTCTACACTCCTGCCACTCCTGGCCCTGGGGCACAGGCACAGGCTCTGTGCTCCCGCTTGCTGCCACTTGCCCCTGTGTGCAACTGCTGCCCTTCTGCTGCTGCTTCTCTATCCCACCCAGACACTCTGGCACCATGTCCCAGCTGCTACTGCAGTCCTAGAACTGCAGCTGGGAACCATGCTGTGCCAGTGCAATGGGTGGGGGAGGGGCACAGCAGGGAAATGGCTACAGCAGGTGGGAAGAGAAGGGGCAGCAAGTGGGCATGCAGAGCACAGTAACAATGGGGCAGGAGCATCAGGCCCACATTGGTGCACCAAGGCCAGCGCCAGCGAGGCCCAGAGCTGGGCAGCAGGAGCACAGGATCCAGGCTGCCAGGGGCTCTATGGAGCTGGGCTGCACTGCTCAAGCAGGGAGAGGAGGGAGCCAGCCCAGCTCCATAGAGGCCCTGGCAGCTCAGCTGCATGCTCCTGCCGCCACCCTGCTCTAGGCTTCAGCAGTGCTGACTCCGGGGCAGCTTCATGCTTCTGCCTGGCCGTTGCTGCGCACTGTGCACCCACTCACTTACACTACCCCCTGCCTGCCAGAGCCATTTGTCTGCTAGCTCCCTGCCCACCGGCCTCCAACATCATGTGGTTTCCAGCTGCAGCACTGGGACTGCAGGAGCTGGCCTAGCTAGCCCTCAGGACCAGAGCAATTGCCCATGGTCCTCTGCCTCCCTCCCCACCTCCTTCTTATCTGTATTTCTTTCCACAGAGGGAGGCAGGAACAGCCCCAGGCCAGAGTCAGAGACTGTCAGCAGAGGCTTGGGGTGGGGCTGGGGGCTGCACTTGCTGCTGTAGGTATTTAGTTCTGCCACTGGCTCCCCCTGGGTCCTACTGCCCCTAGCTCCTGTCATCTTTGACAGGCAGCCAGGGGCAGATAAATATTAATTTCCTAAACTTTTTAGGGGTGCTGTGGGCCAGATAGAATGACCTGGTGGGCTAGATCCGGCCCACCAGCCATATTTTGTCTGCCCCTGCGTTAATATATTCCCTAACAGCTAAGTATTTGTAGCCGCATTTCCTCCCTAAAACATGGACCTTCCTTGCATACCTATGATGAATTAAATTACAATCTGGAAATGTCATAGTTCACATGAAGAAAACGTGAGGATTTGCTTTGCCAGCTCACACCAGAAAAGATTAGTACTTTGCATCTGGTCAGAGTCAACATTTTATGGCACAAAGTGGGACCAAAAAGAAAAAAAAGAAAATAAAAGGCGTAAATCTGATTGCCTTTACCTTACCATGTATCATTATAAATGCTATTGAAAGTCACAAAATCATGTAATCATGTTATAAATACAATTACTCTTTAGTGGTGGAAAGTTCCAGAGATTTCTTTATTGTATGAGTATCACCTACTAATTATAACATTATGGTCTGCTCAGAAAAGTGATCCCGAAGAAGAATATTTTTCATTCAGAACTTGTCTCACTATCTCAGCTATGCAGTTGGTCCAACAAAAGATATCACTCTAAAAAACTCTTGCCCCTCACACTGTCAAATAAGACATTATGGACTACACATTTACTTCTCTCAATGATTTCTGTATTATGTGAGTTTGTTTTATGATTAAACTGTTAACCCTACAAATTCTGTTTGTGCATTAGGGGTACAAGATTATTTCTGTTTTATTCCTCATGAACAGTAAGACACATTCTACAGAATACTGACGCTCATAGTTTCATAGTAGGTAGGGTCAGAAGGGACCTAAGCAGATCTTCAAGTCCGACCCCTACCATGGCAGGAATGAATACTGGGGTCAAATGACCCCAGCAAGGTGTTCGTCTAGCCTCCTCTTAAAAAGACTCCCAGGGTAGGAGCCAGTACCACTTCTCTTGCAAATCCATACCCACCCATACCCCACACAACCACACCTATCCACCCTGCACAAATCCCACACACACACACACACACTCCTCCCCCACACCCCACATACCCACAAACCTATACCCTGTTACAGGTTTAAATCAGTTTCTGATCACTTAAACCAGTTTATATGTGTAATGTCTGTCCCTAGCCTACATATGGAGACTGTGAGCTACCCACACACCATTATCCCCCTCTCAGCCTTACTGGCTTAACCTAAAGGAAAGGCAGATGTCAGTACAAACATGCCAGTAAACATATCCTATTCATTCTTAAAGTAAGCAAATATGACTTTGATTACACCGAACTGGTGGATCTCTTGAGTAAAAAAATGCAATACTTACAGTTACTTTCCAGATCAGGAGTAGATTCTACCCTTGAATAGTCCCTTGCTCCTTTTATTGTGGAACAGAGTGAAAAATAGGAAGCTTTTTTATTTTTCCCATTATATTCTTCATAATTTTTCATAACTACTAGTGGGTGTCTCCCATGTTCTTGTTCTTTTAGGGCTAACTAATACCTTTTTTTGCATCCACTTCAATGTATGCAAGTTCTACAATGCTCTTTGATAGACTTCATGAGTCTCAGAAATATTTTTTTTAAAGAAAGGTAACTAACATTTGACATAACATGGACATCATTTAATAATTTATATTTTCTGTATGGTTTTATTTTGCTCTTCCATGTGCACTTGGTTGTTCTTTCTTTTTTAAAACAAATGCTGCATACTAGAAGACATCCTCAGGCATTTTCCTCAGACAACTCAACAGATTCAGAGTCTAGCAGTTTATGTAAGCGGTCAAGATTATTGTTCCTATTTTGCATTCTCTTGCATTTATCCAAGCTGAATTTCCTGCTATTCATTTGTTCAATGCATCTAGTAATTATCAAATCTTCTATTGATTTTTCTAACCTTGAGTAAAATTCTGTGCTCCTTAATTAAATATACAAGAAAAGGAAAGAAACAAAAACCAACATCAAACAAATAACAATTAATGGATTTTCAATAAATTTTGCTTCATTGAAGTCCTTTATATTTGGTTCAAACACCTGCCATGCCATCAACAAGTCTCATCAGTTTACTAATCGCTCGTCCTTCCAAATCACTGGAAGTTAAATTGTGCTCACCTTACTCTCCATGTGGTCACAGCTGCAACAACCAAGGTGCTTAAGCTGGATTCCTCTGTTATAAAAGAGGGAGCTGCCAGTAGGGCAGTCTCTATAAGGGGCTTATGAATCTGAAACCTGCTGATCCTTTTGATTGAGAATAGTCCAAATATAATGGCTTTTGAACATGCTGCAGAAGGTGTTTGTTTAACAATGCTTGGAGAAATAGATGAGCTTGGGCAGTGGTAGAAAGGGGCATTTCTGTTGTTTTGGTTTATTGGCAGTGTGAGCTAATTAGTTACTTGTCTATAATTACTGAGTGCTGCTTCTGGGCTGATTCAATATGGCTGGAATAGACATTGGTCTTATGCCACCATAAAACATGCTTATGGAGGCACAAAGGCCAACCAAACAGACATCCCTTGTTGCACCACAAATGGCCAAAATTTGTTGCTACAACATAAACAGTATTCATTTGTGCAGTGGACACCTGTTTGCTTTAAGGTAGGAAAACGTGGATAGCCCATTCCCAGGGGATGCAGTATCAGTCCTCTGAAGCCCTGGTAGCACCTGACTAGGTTCTCCTGTTTGCAGAAATACACCCCAAGTTGGATTTCCCAGCTGCATCTCTGCAAATGGAGAAACCTGGGATAGCTTGGGAAACCTGGGGTTTTCTCGTTGGCAGAGATGCACTCCCAGGGAATCTGACTTGGGATGCATCTCTGCAAATAGGGATTTCTAGGGTTTCCCCAAATGCAGCAGTGTACCTGAAGATTCCCTGGGTGTGACTCTGCTAGTCAGGAAACCTGGGTTTCCCCTGTTTGCAGAGTCATCCTCTATGTCTTGTCCCACATGACTGCGCCCCAGCCACACTCAGAGGCATCAGGGACCCTGACCCTGTGGGACCATTGTCAACATCTGTTTCACCCAAATGATTAGATCAGCTGTGCTAAGACACACCCTTGCACAGCTGATCCACTTCATTTAGTAATTTTTCTTTATACCCTGCGTTATGTGGCTTTAGTTCTATTGGGTGGTCACTGTGATGTGGTTGCTTGTTTAAGTACCTGTTACAGTTCCTCTAGATTCTCTTTTGTTGTTGGTTGCTTATCTAAAGAAATAATGCAACTCCTTTGGAAAGTAGGGCACAACCCTACCACCCAGTAGGACTTGTTTGGGTTGTAAGTCTACGGTCTGGGAAGGAGAATAAGAACCTGGATGTGCAGTATTTCTTTCCTGTCTATGACTAATGAGAGAGAAAGAAATGGTAGGAGAGTGGGTAGTAAATGGGCAATGCCTTACTTCTCTTCTTCTTCCCACCAGTGGAGCAAAAATTCCTTCAAAGCACTTGCTCTCATGGGTTGCCGTTATGCTCTCTCCTTCAAGACTTGCTACCCCCACTACATTTAATAAAGCCAAACCCAATTCCAACCCAGGCTTCCCTATAACTGATTACTACCCAACTCATTTTTATACATTTGTTCCTTCCACCGGTTATTTTAACTAACAGTTTGTAAGAGGGAGCTTATCAAAAGACTGTGAAATATTCAAATCCATTATGATCACTAGGTCATCCTTTTCAGCCTCATTATTAACTTTTTCAAAGACCTCTAACAATTTACAAAGATACTATTAGGTTAGGTTAACCTATTAGGTTAAAAGTATCCAACTGCTATACTATTCTGTATTTAATTAAGCTATTAATCAGTTTTTTAGAACAGAGGTGAGGCTCACAGGCCTTTAAAGCCCAGGCTCTATCTTACTTTAAAAAACCCCAACGTATTAGCAACTTTGCAATCTTCAAGCAGTCGTTTTTATGGTTTTTGGACCTGATCCAATTCTCGTGGAATGTGCTGAATTCTTAGTGGACTCAGCAAGAGTTGGACTGGTTACATATTGGATATCAGCTTCTGTATCTCGGTGAGGTCACATATAACTTTCTTCAAAAAAACTCTACATGAAACCAGCTATTCTAATGATGATATTCACTTGAGATTTACAAGTTACTGTATGATTTACTCATTTCAATCTCTACAAAGGCCATACTCAGATTTCCAATTTCCATAAAAATATCGTAACAATATAAATGTCTTTGGTACTTGCAACATATCAGCTGATAAAGCCTGTTAATGACCAATTCTAAACATCTTGCAAGCTCTCTGTTATTTCATAAACTCTGCCTACTTCATTCCCTCCAATGCTACTGGTCTTCACAGTTATGCATATAACTGCTTCACATTACAAGAATTAAAAATTTAGTTTTATGTATTTAGCTAAGAGTTCCTCATAATATCCCTTGGTCCCTGTTATCTGGTATGGGCATCTTATGTAGTAGAATACTGTCTTCCAGTCTGCAATGTGGACAAACTCCATCAGACTCACAGGAAGAAGAATGTCCAACTCCTATTTACTTTTAATGGTGTTTGGATACCTATTTACCTGAAAATCCCAGGTGATGGTTTAGGTTTGGGGGCACATTTTCTAAAAATTAATTAATTCTTTATCAAATCAGGGGAAAAAATAAAAGCATGTGCATATTTAATCATACATGTTTTGGATTCAAGAGATACACAAACAATATGTGCCTCTAGCACTTTGTTCTTAAATAGTCTTTAGGCAATTTCTCTGTATTTTTAAAGATTTTACTTTACCCTTCTCCTGCTGTTAACTAGTTGCTTCATTGTTAGTCTGTAGGAAGTCATCCTTCTTAATATCAAACCTAATTTTACACTGATCACACCATCAACCACTTAAATCTTCAAAATTACTTCTATTGAAACTTGTTTTTCTTTGTAGATATGGAGATAAACATTTACTTCTCCCCTTTCCTTTCCCCTCTCTATGCTAGTTGATGGGCAATTTTATTTACAGTGACTTTTGAGTGACCCATCTTTTGTGGTGCCCAGTATCAGACACCTTAAAGGGAACTTATTTTCAGAAAAAAACAAGCATCTGCTCTCTGAAAACAAGGCCCCACAAAAGCATCTTAAGCTGGGCACCTAAAATATTTTGTTCCTTTGAAAGTCTTGATCTATATTCTTTTCTCATGCAGCACTAGGCTGAAAAAAATTGTAGAGAACAGATCATTCTTAAGGGACCAACCAATGGATATTACAAAAACCCACACATAACCCCTATATGACTAATACTGACAAAAATCCATTTTCAGACAAAAGGTTCATTTCACAGTTTCAAAACCCTTTTAGTCCTTAATGAGAAAACAGCATAAAAAGGTGTCCATACCTAATAAGGAAGGAATACATTATGTGTGCGTAATTGGATTGTGGTCAGCATTTAGCTTGCTGATGAAGTGGCTCACAAGTTGATGTAGCCACCTTTCCATTGTGGCTGGGGCATGCTTGTACCCAATTAAATTCCCATCACTTGGGTAATGTAATGTGGCTTGCTACTTTGAGAAGCTCCTGCTGTGCTAGCAGCTTTCTGCTGTTCCTTTAATTCCCTTACAGAGCAGTATTGACTAAAAGCTGTAGTGTGACAATGGCATCTTGGGGGATTTAAACAGTGAGAATAAATGGATGGAAAAACCCTAACTTAAACTCACTTTCTAAAAAACACGTTTCACTGCAAAATATCCCTAGGACTAGTAGTCTCTAAGTCATCTGCAATGCCTTTAATATCTTAAATACAGTACAGAAATAGAAAGTATTGAAATGCCTTCATAGCTGAGGTTAATATTTTAACAATACTCTGGGGACACATTTTCAAAAGTCAAATTAAAAGTCTACTCAAGCCTAACAACCCACCAGGCTAGAACAGTTAAGGAACACCAGTCTCTATAACCAATGGCACATGAGGGAGCCTTAGCCCTGTAACTAGCATTCTGTCCAGCTGCCTTTGAGTCTGCAGCCAAATGACCAGGCACCCATTTACAGCTGAGTCAAAGGTCTTTGTCATAAAGCCAGAGCGTGGCTTTGTACTTGCACCTTCTGGTGTCAGAGCAGTATGCCCTAAGCACTCTGCCACTATGTCCCAATTTTAATAGTTCTTTTGTAATTATTTTTACCCCAAATTTTAACTCATGCCCCCATTTGTGTGGACAGCACCTTTCAACACCAAATAATTAGACAATTAGCCATAATAGTATTTGCCCATAATCAATTAACATTTGTCATATGTGTGGGGCTCACCTTGGAGATGCTTTAAAAATGCTGTCCTTTACTAAAATGGCTGGCTGTCGTAGCTCATATTATTCTAAGTTCTTATTGCCACATAAATAGTATGCTTTATTGATAACAACTCCATCCAGCACTTTCCCTTTGCTAAATATTGATGCCGTATTAAAAGTAAATTGCAATCCAAACGATCAAAGTAACATTTGCCCTCTTGGACAGCCTTCAATATTACTTGTAATTGCAATTGATTTGTATATCTAATATCTTATACTTGTTTTCCCTTTGCTACTCATCACTTCATTACCTCAGATATGCAGCGCTATTAGTCTTCTACTTACTCCAACCGAGGGCAGCCAAACTGACAGGCTGCTTAGAACACGACATTAAGAGAGATGGCTGACACAGCTAAACCTCGACTAAAATGTGAAACTATTGTCACAAGATTAGAGATTCTATTTTGTAAAGGAAGAAGAGTAAGATAAACAATCTGTTCTTGAAAACCAGGCCGTATCTGCACGATGAGTATTTTATCCCTAAATAATAATTACATGAGCCTCAATAAATTGCTACATTCTCCCAAAAGAAACCCATTAAGTAATCTTTAAAGGAATCCACCCATATAAACATTCAAAACAAGGAAATGCTTTAATGTTCTACAACATGCTCATCATTTTCACTAGCAGACTCCATCTCTTCTATAAATAAGTGCCATTTACTCCCAAAATGTTTTGCAATACAATAATCAAGCCACTTTCATCGCAGTCATGCCATAACACAAAATCCTGCCTTAATAACATCCACATGCATGTCCATTAGGCATTGGTATATCAGTGAACTATACACATTTTTTCCCCATGCAGTCTGAGTGCTACAGACCGCCTTTTTTCCCAAAGGCTGAGTGCTACAATGTAATTGTAACAAATGCTATGTGTTATAGTGCTACTGTTCAAGAAATTCTGAAGCTTTGCTTTTAAAATGCTATATACCAGCTGCTGACTTTTTAGCAGCATGATTAGGAATAAAGAGGGATGCAGTTTACTGGGAAGGAAATATCGTAAATTGAAATCTCTGGGAATTTTGAAGTTGATGGGTGCTGTGCATTTTCTATTAAAAGATGAGCAAAAACTCTTGGGAGACAATAGGCAGAATTTCTAAAATGTGTGATTTTTCACTATTCAATTCTTTTCCTACAGAGCACGTAAAATTGGTAATTTTTGCACATTTACTGTTTTTCTACAGGAAAAAATGTATTTCAACAAAAATCTGATTAAAAAATCAAAATGGGAGATTTTGTTAAAATCAAAATGTTTTTTTAGAACAGAATATTACATTCTTTATTTTTGAAAGAGCTTTTCCTTTTGAAATTTATTTGATACTATTTTATGCTTTTTATTTGTAAAACATGAAAAATAAAATACATGTAAAATAAAATGAGAATAATGTCAGTTTTAAAAAAGAACACCTAAAATAACCCTTTTTAATTTATCAAATGTAATGTTTTAATTCACCTAGAATGATTTTTTTAAATGAAATTCTGCCTTTTTGATCTGACTCAGATTGGAAAAAATTAATTATCAGAATTTCTGAGTTTTGACCAGCCCTAGAAATACACCCCCCATTTCAGATTGAGAGGTTTCAAGTTTGTCAGAAATTAGATACTGTCCCCCCACGTTATCTCCAGGGTCAGTGCCTCCCTATGATACTATACAGCATATGCACAACTGTGACGAGTCAGAGGGAAAACTGCTACCTACTGAACCATTACTAAATTTTTCTTAGAGATTTTCCATTTAAATACTGACCATCTCTACTAAGTTTATAATCATGAAAATAAAGCTGGAGAAGTCATGGGCTATAGGCTGTTCTCAGCCAAAATTTCTTGTTTACATTTTAGCTATGACAGTAAAATCAGGCATTTAATATCAACGATGTCATTGTTGTCAACTTCTATCACCTGACCTTTCCTCAACCATCATGATTTCTGGCTTTAATTACTGACTTCCCTTCTCCCTTGCATCACAATCCCTCATTTTCATCCTTGGAGACTTCAGTTTTGATGACGATGACCTGTTGGGCACTTTTTCTGATGCTCTCTCTTTCCTCATTTACTAATCTGGAGACTTGATATCAACTCTTTTATCACCACCTGCTTGATCAGGTCTCCATTAAAAACTGTGCCAGTTTTTCACTCCTTGCTGATGTCTCCAGCACAGGATTTCCTTTGTCTGTCCATCATCACTCAACACTAAGCCTCCTGAACCAATCAGTCCCTGATTTCCACTCGCACTTTCTTCTTTCCTGCCTTCTGGTCTCCCTCTTCCAGAGACATAACTGATATAGTTTGTATCCAGAGCAAGCTACTCTTTCATGGTAAATGCTGCCGGAATATATGTTTAGTGGTAATTTAAAAGCCAAAATTCAGTGATAAAAAAAGGAGAGGGGAGGGTTAAACTTTTAGCTCCTGGCCACACCTGCACACCCCCAGCAGCTTCCCCGGACACCAACACTGTGACTGCTTTTCTACCCTCACTGCCAGAGCCTCTGCAGGTAACATGCAGTGGAAGCAGGATGGTGAGGGGGATAGAAGATGTCCCCTGCATCCTTTCCAATGTCCCACCTGTCCCAGGTTGTGCCCAGGGCTTGTAACCTGCTAGCCCACCAGTAGTTCTGCTACTGTCTTCTTCTAGTGCTCCAGTTACTGATTCTCTCCTCCATCCTTACTTACTTAGCATACTTATATGGTAAAATTGACCTATGTATGATGTACAAGAGATAGTTGCAATCATGGATAAAATATCAACTCCTACTCACCCTGACAAAACAGTACTTTATATTCATAGTATCGTAGTATCATAGTATCATAGTACGTAGGGTCAGAAGGGGCCTAGAGCAGGCCATCTAGTCTGACCCCCCGCCAATGGCAGGAAACGAGTGCCAGGGTCACAGG
>JAGPOW010000261.1:86039370-86056296 GCA_030014935.1 Caiman crocodilus | reverse complement strand
ACCAGATCCAGCAGCGCATCCCCCCTGGTGGGGCCATGCACCTCCTGGACCAAGTGGAGGTCCTGCAGCTCCGCCAGGAACCTCCAGGACCTCTCAGATATTTGTCACATCAGTGAGGGGATCATATGGCCAGCTTCCCTCTCAGGCATTATTTTTCATCTGTCCTGCCTCTGAACACACATACATCCAGGATCTATTTCAGAATTGCCAGTTCTTCTTCTGCAATAAATCCAAGATGCAGCCTTACTTCATATTGTAACTCCTGCAACCTGTCTTTTTTCTGGCTTTGATAAATACAATCATGCTCCACTTCTGTCCTTTCAAAAGGTTGATGCAGAAATTACCTTCCTGTTTTGCCACTTCAGCTATTTTTCTCCTTTCAAAAGGCATCCCCTTCACTAGATCTGCCTTTCTTACTGCCTCAGATAAGCTACTTGCCTTCACCTGTAAGACCCCACGTGACCCTCCTGTGCCCACTACTGTGCTATAGAGATATAGACTTAGGTCCCTGCTTCAGTGATGATCCACCCTTGATTGCCCATTTATCAAACTGCCATGAGTGTAGTTGTACTTTCTCTCGTGCTACCCATTATGTGTGGAAGGGATATTTGTCCATTACAACCCAAGAATCATGCACAACAGAGCCTTGGCACCTAGGTGCTTCCAGAATTAAAATAAACATAAATATAAAGTCACCAAACTTAAATGATATCTTTACTGGTTCAGAGTTAATTTCTAGCTTTCTCCCTGTCCCTTTTTTAATAAGAAGAGGGTTATAATTTCTATGTAAGTACTCCCTGATAGGGACTAGCGGCCAGTCTTATCAAATGCTGAAAGAAAGTGAACACAGAAGCACGATTACATTGTCAACACTTACATGCAATGATATTCCCATATCTATTCTTCATTCTGTTCTCATCTTTTTTAGCGGAGTCCCATGGTGCCGACTGTCCTTCAAAGAAACTCTATTAAAAAAAAAGGAAGTAAGTGACATTAAGACATGCAGTATGTTCCAACAGGAACCTTACGGGTAAGAAATAAATCCAGACACAAAGAGAAAATATTGCATTAACCATAATATTTTTTGTTAAAGCATCATTTAACTAATTTGCTTATCTGATAATGATATCAGCCTCTTCTCTGAATAGCATATGATTACAGCTCCATGTCTTAAAGGGCAAGGGGGGCACCTCTGTGAAGCCACTGGTAACACTAGAATTACTTCATATTTACAGCAATGTGAATGGGAACAGAATCTGATCCTGTGTTGCTAATCTGCTATTAAGAGATTTACAAGTTTCATTTACCTAGTGGTAGGTGGCTATTCCATCTGTTAACATTCATCTGCATTTTTCTTAATTTGCATTCAAAGAGCATGTGCATGCCTTTTATAAAATAAAAACAGAATTTACAACACCTCCAAGATTATTGTTTTGTCAGGGAGGAAAATAATGTGATTTTATGAAACATGCAATCTTATCTAATATTCACCCAGGCTCTGTTCTGTAGTTAATAAAGCTAATACAATAATAAAAGTAAAGATGATAACAGTATCATTTTATATTAATGAAAATACCACTCAGCACAATCACAGCAAACAAGTTCGGCTGTGTACTTTCTGTAGTATATGGTTTTTGTTCTTAAACAATACAGTATTCCATGATGTGTGTAGTATCACTATCAGTATAACATGTTACATAGTTCAATATTAAAATAGACCCATTCAGTTTAAGATCTTTAATTGCCAAATTAAAAAGTAGAATTCTCTTATAAAGGTGGATAGTCCATTACCATGTTTCACTATTTTCGCCTGAATGATCACTAAACCACATCTTCCAACACCCAGTTGAGGGGTGCACCAGGGCATGCATTTAAGTGCTTTGCTGAACTAAGACCCCAACACAGGAAAGCTCCCAAGCACATGATGGGGAAACAAATGAAACTTCTCTTGCAAATATTTGACAAATTCTTAGTAATGTTAGCTTCTAAAATGTATTGCCATTTGTCTACTTCATCTTCACAGTAGTGTCATAAGACACACTAGTAGAAGAAAAAGTTCAGTAAGGTCTTAATCTCTTGAGAAGTCAACAAGGCTGCTTGCAGACTAATAAAAAAACCTGATTCTTTACTTTAAATTTTCATACTTCCTAGGGGTATGTGAAATGGGCCCTATTCAATTTGGATTCAGCCTGAATCAGAGAAAGTAATTTGATTCTTTGATTTGGATCACTGTCCCCGATTCGATTCGGCTGAATCTGAAGCTTCGATGCGGATTCAGAGAATCAACGATTTGGACATAAACACAGCTTTAAATGTTTTTTCTACACACTTTGAGGTACCAGGCGTGGCTTGTGAATGCTGTGATGTTGGGACAGATGGAGCATCCCACAGGAGTGCAGGGGCAGGGGGAGTCCCCCGCATACTTGGTGAACCCGGAAGTGGCTTGGCAATTGGCTGCAGGGGGACCCCATGTGCCCCCCCCAGACCCAGGAGGCACCGGAGGGGGTGGAAGGTATGGAGACGCCCCTCAGCACACATGCCAGCAGACCCGGAAGTGGACCAGAAGTGCTTCTGGTCCACTTCTCATCTGCTGCCAAGTGCATTGAGGAGCTCCCCATGCTTCTGTGGGATGTTCCATCCATCCCAGCATTGCAGCATTCACGAGCCGCCTGGTACCTAGAGGTACGTAGAAAAAAGATTTAAAGCTGTGTCTATGTCTGAATTGCTGAATCTTTCCAAGTCTCTCCAGATCAATTCAGAGGGTTCCGATTCGATTCAAAGAGATTAAAGGGTCTCCTGATTTGATTCAGGTTTGGTGATTCAGCCACCAAATTGGGCTGAATCTCTGCCAAATAGAATCAGCAACTATAGCTTCAGACAGCCCTAATACTCCCATGTCAAGCCCCATACATGCTCAGAAAGGGCAACACATTTGTTGCACTCAATTGTCTGCTGTATTGGGCACTGTCGTGGGGCTTTTTGGCACTTTTATCTAATAGCTGAATGACTCAGCTATTAGATAAAAGCACCAAAAAGTCCCACTGAAATACCTGATCTATACAGTTGCTGCAGAGCTGGGTCCAATTTATGTGCTGCTTCTTCTGGTAAAGTGCAGGGCTGTTTTTTTGTAGGGGGCAGGGAAGGAGGCGGGGCATCTACAGGCACCTAGAAATGGAAAGCACTCAGCCCCCAAATGGGCATTTAAATAACTACTAGGAGTGCTTTAAGTGACATGATAGAAGCACAACAGGCCAAACAAGCACAACTCTACTAACTTCAGTAGACTGACATCCTCCTATTCAGTGGCAGAATTTGGACAGTTGCTTCTAAAACACAAGCACTGTCATCTTAACTCAGTGACACCAACAAACAGAGATTATTTGTTACTTTTTGTATAGCACTGAGAATCTTGAGGATGGCTAAAAGCTTTCATCCTCTATTTCCATTGTGGCAAATACACATTTACAACATCCACTTTTTCTAGACAGCTTTATACTTATGTTAGTCTTCATTTTTAAAGAACTGTTACAAATAAACTAAGATGTCATTTTCTTGGAGGTTTTAGTTTTCCCTTTCCAAAAGTTTACAGTTGTCCAAAAAGAAAAAGAAATAAAAATGAAAATGATTCATCAGCTACTTCAGAAAAAATGGGAATATACAGTTTATTTATTTTGAAACTGCCTTAGTTCTTTCTCGGGAGGTGCTGAGATGCTGCACTGATGAGCACATAGAAAAGATAAATGGAAGAAAGAAGGAAGTATTACATTGCCTGAGCACAAAAAGAAACAGTAATTGCAAAAGACAGCTGGAGTGTAATTTCTTAGATTCCTTATATGCTGCCATTATAAACACAGAAACAGAATGATAATCCACAGTGGATTAGAAGGAGAGATCATATTTGTCCTAGAAGTAAAGGAAAAAGCAAATAACTCAAGACAAGTGATCTACTGAGATCTTTCTTTATTTGTGAGAAATACAAGCTTCATACCTGTAATTTTTCTAGTGTTTTTTTCGGCATGTTGCCCTCCTGAGATAGAGCACTACAGCAATCCACTGAACTGCACATGGTATCTTAGCAGCTATCCATTCTAATATGGCTGTTATAATTTTTCTAAAAAATGCAGACCCTCAACAAGAATATAAGCCCCAAGGCATCCCTCAGTCTAGCAATGTCTAGAAAACAGAGGAGGAGGACTGCAGGTGAGGATGACAATTCTCAAAGAACTTTTATAAAAATATTTTTCTAACTCAACAATTTCAAAGCTAAGGCTTCCAAATCTACTTGGAGATGTTCCCAAGCAGGAAAAAAAAAAGCTCTTTTAAAGTTAACTTGTACTGTAGTGAACATTTCAGTTTAAACATGACAGTTTTTAACTTTTAGCCGTCATGATCAAAATGTAAATTTTTAGTAGAGAATTCACAATGGAGAGCAACATGATATCAGGTGGTCAACAATCCATTACAGTTACGGAGGATGAATAGTATGCTTTTGCTTGCTTTAAGCCAATGCTATAGCAGATGCTACCAAAAAAATATTTTTTGCTGAGAATTAAATTGGTTGTGATATACAGAGGAGGAAATAACTGCAGTACAGTCTGCATGATAGCTGTTGTAAGTGCTGTCTTTCTAATAATTATCTTTCAAGTTGTCATTAGAAACTCATAAGGCCAGAAATATTACAAGAAGGGCTTATAAAATAGTGAGAGGGAACTAGAAAACAGGGATGTGAGTTCTAGGCTCAAGGCAACAGACAAGTAGCCTCGATAATATTCAAATTGGTTTTACTGACTCGCATTCTACTTTGGTTTTCCCATCTGAAATGGAAGGACAGCAAAGCTAACATATCTTTGTAGGTGCTTTGAGATCTACACAGAAAGAATGTTACATGACTGGTTATTACTATTATTCCAAAGCTGAAAGACTTTGTATTTTTCAAAAATACTTATGGTTGCTAGGTAACAACAGTGCAGTTATCTATCACATCATTTACTAAATGCAAGCACTTACAAGCAAAGAAATGAAAAGTTAAGGATATCATAAATCTTACACTGCCCGCATAACAAACAAACTTACTACTCACAAGCACAAGAAGTAAGTATTAGGGCTATGCGAAGCTTTAGTCCCTGATTCAATTCAGCAGAGATTTGGCCCAATTCAGTGGCTGAATCTCCAAATCCGAATGGAATCAAGAGACCCTTTAATCTCTCCGAATTGAATCAAAACCCATCGAATCAATTCCGAAATTCAGACGTAGACACAGCTTTAAATGTTTTTTGTACATACCTCAAGGTACCAGGTACCATCAATGCTGCGATGGTGGGGAGATGGAAAATCCCACAGAAGCATGGGGAGCTCCCAAGCACACTTGGCAATAGACCTGGAAGTGGACCAGAAGCACTTCAGGTTCACTTCCGGGTCTGCTGCTAAGCACGTGTTCCTGTCCCATCTCCCATTCTCTCCTTTGCTCCTGTGGGACACTCCATCTGCCCCACCATCACAGTGTCCACGAGCCACATCTGTATTGCTTGCACTGTAACTTGCACTGTAGTGCTTAAATTATGTAGAAAAACCATTTGTAGCTGTGTCTGCGGTCGAATTGCTGACTCTCCAAATTAGCATCTAAACTTCAGATTTGGATTAGGCCAAATGAAATCGGAGACAGCGATTCGAATTAATGAATCAAATTGCTGTCCCCAATTCGAGCTGAATCCAAATCCAAATTGAATACGGCCTGTTTCACAAACCTCTGGTAAGTATTTAATCACAAAACTACCTTTACTCTGATCCATAGATTTATTTTTAAATTTGTGATTATGTTATTGTCAAGAATGGCATATCTGTCTTTTAAAGTGATGTTGTCAATATATGTGTCTCAATTGTAAAACAAACTGTAAAGTTCTTGAGGGAAGGGTTTACATGAAGTTTCTTAGAAAGTACATAATCTTACTTAAATATGAATCATAGACTTGTACTGAGGCTGGTCATTATGTATTCCAAAGGATGTACAACATACAATTTTGTGTAACTTTCTCAGGCAGTTGTTGTATTCAGTTTGTATTTTGAGGGAATAGATGACGGAAATGCATGCACCTACCCTCGTTTTATGTATCAGGTCTTTATAATGACTAAGAAAAGTTTTTGATTCAGATCCTCTGAAACTGAAGCATGTGCATTATTTCATATGTGTCTATAGGATCAGAATGTACATTAATTCTGTTTGTAGTATAAGATTTAGAGTGCTTTTAACCTTTCAGACACTTGACTTTTTAGTATTTAGGATTTGCAAGTAACTGACAGGGAAAGATCATAATATTATTACATTAAAGGAAGGATATATATTTCTATATTTCTTTAATAGATTTGACACACATAAATATTAAAATTGAATTGTCCGCAAACAGGATATTACCCCAAATGTTTGTCAGGAATAGTGAAAGCTTCTTTTGATGGCAGTCCAAGCCACAAGGTACTGTGCAAGGAGTACCTTATGCCAGTAACATTACTTTGTTCTGTGAAATAATTTGAAGACAGCAGGGGCCTTTGGAGAATAGACTTGCCATCAGCTTTTTTTCTCTCTGTCAGTTTCAATCACTCAGCATCATGTCTATTTTTCAAATAATGACATTTTTAAAAACACATTATTATGCTTGCTCTTGAAAACTGTCTGTGGTAGGAGCCAGTATAAAAATTTCTCTAATCAATGTAACCTATCATTTATAAAGCAGTTGTAGTGTTATTGTAACTGAGGTCTGTTCATGGAATAAAAAAACAATAACAATAGCAAATAAAATTTGTCACTGCCTACTCAGAAACTCCCTCAATTTCTTGGAATTTTCTGTAAAAATCCTTATATCTACTGATAGTTGATGCAGTCTTGAAAAAGTTTACATTTTTCTTTTGGAGTGAGGGGGGAGGAAAAAAATCATTCAGATCAGAGTCATGGTTATAACCTCAGCTACAGAGACGCTCTTCATATGCATAAGCATAATGATTCTTACATGGCTTGAGTCCAAAAGACATGATCCTTGGCTTCACATATACAAAATTTCAGTGGTTCCTGCTTCAGCTCCAAAACAGAAATCTTTACTAGTCACAAGAATTCATGTTAGTCTACAAAACAGTTACAAGCAGGAAGAAAAGAGGGGAAAAAAATCTCCAGGGTCTTTAGAAACAACCGACAGAACTCGTTTCCAGGTCTGAGCTGAGTTAGTAAACTATATTTCCCTCTTGAACTGAAAATGACCATCCTCAGACTTTGTTCTCTGTAGTGACCCTGTCCCTTGCCTGAGTGATATACACGTCTCAGAGGAAAACCCCGAAAAAGATGTTTCAGAGCATGGATATGAAGCATATGGTCTTCAGACTGCACCCAGGTGGTCCTGGACTAAACAACCCATATATAATAGCAGGGTAAGCACTGGCAGTATTAACCCTCACAACTACTGGAATCACGGTTGTGTTAGCATAACTGGCAACCCAGGGATTAGGGTTACAAGCACTAACCTCCAAGCCAACCCTGACAGCTGGGGAAATTGGGGGGTTACTTTTGCTGTCAGTGACTCAACTAGCTAACAGTGGAAAAGGGGGGCACAGTGGCAATCATCGTATTATGACAAAAGAGACTTTTCTGATTAAAATGCTTTTGCTTAAATTCCTTAATAAAAAAGCTACTGTAGAGGACAGTGTGATGCAATACCACTATAGAAATAAATCAAAATGATACCCTTTCTATATAATCTTTAAACTAACATAACTACTTATCAAGTTTCTGATGTGCACCTCCTCTAAGACTCAACAGTAGGGATATAAATCAGTTGGCTTACAAGTTCTATAGATAAGAATGTCATTCCTTATTAAATTCTGTAGATTTTTAGAGTAATTTCCACAGAATCCTATTTAAGTTTTAAGAACTCTATTACTTTCATCCTTTTTTAATTCTAAGACTTTGCTATAAGGGAAGATTTTAAAAAGGAGGTAAAGTGTGAATTATTAGGAGGACTGCAATACGAAGCACAATTAAAATTCTAATTTAGAAACATACTCCCTGGCACATCAGTTTGCAATAACTTAACATCATTCGTCTTCCAGATTTATCTGTAACACAATAAATAAAGCACGTGGATGGGCTTTTACGATCCCTCTTTTATAGGAAGAACCCTCTGGGTACAATATGCACATTTATACTGTAACTAATATACAGGATACATTACTTTCAATTTGTATACATAAAGTTTAGAGTTAGTCTCCAGCAGTACTTATTTTCTCTCCTGAAAATAAATTTCATGCTTTTGGGGGATCTGAGCAACGGTTTTGCTGTAACGTGCATAGGATTTTCATAAGTAATCCCTCTTTTTTATTCTACTTAGACTGTAATTAAAAGTGTTGCCTCTGAATATCAAGTCTCATACATTCTGGAGAAAGGCAGTGAGCTTGGGAGCCACTCATGATAACAATAAGTCTATAAAGCAATAAAACTGAAACTACACAGGCTCTACTGAATACCAAGTACTTTTGTACCTTGACAAGGAATGTCCTCTGATGAGCACAATGCATAAAGAATCACTGCAATCATATACACGTCTGTTCTTTTTGGAACAGGAAACATGTTTTGTGATTTAAAAGTCTCCACCAGCTCCTGTCCTCTTCCCTGCTTCATTTTCCACAGGATTCAATTACCCATCTCAATTGCCCCTCCCAAGGGTGCATCATTACAAGAGGGTGCAGAGATTTTGGGTTTTTAATGAAAATTCCCAGTTCCCACATTGTAGATATACAGAATGAGGCAGGATTCAAGGTTAGGTGTGTTGTAAATTTATGGATCTGGATCTGGAAGTTTTAAGGACAGTTGCAAGCAAATATTTTTCTACCTTTTTCAAACATACAACATATGATAAAGTGATTGCACATGGCAAAAGACAGGAACATGCTCATGCTTCTATCCAGGGTGTGCTAGCGAACACTGGAGATGCTTGGGCAGTTGGGAAACTTGTCAGCAGAGACATCAGCTGGAGCAACTGAACAAAATGCCTTTCTCTCTATCTGTATTATTATGCCTGTTTTCTCTTTCCCTTTGCTCATTTCCCACATCTTTCCTTGTGCTAAAAAGTCACTGGAGTTCTGCATGCTGTATCTGGGCCTGGTTTCTGGGTTATCCTTCACACTGCCATGTCAAAGAGACATTTATTTACATCCGAAAGAGGCATGTGGAGTCTAGGAAACTGATTTAGACATCTCGGAACACCTCTTTTGGAATGACTAATTTGGATATTCCCAAGCACCTTCCTTTCAATTCTGGGACATTTTCTAATACAGGATTTTGAATATCTTTCCAGGTCTAGCCCATATTTTTCTTAAAGATTAGGACTGTGATGTTTGATTTACTTTACAAATAATAAAAGTTTGCCTCAGGGAACAGTTTCAAAGACCTAATGAAATGTCATTAAGACTGAATATAATGATACAATATACTGTGAAAAAGGAGGCAACAATTCCTGGGTTTTTTCTTTCTATAATAAAAAAGGAAAAAAGGTGCTCCTAGTGCCAGTTTTACCGGTGCTTGCTGGGGTGGGGAGAGGGGCAGGTAGGACTGGGGGTAGGGTAGGTTCATCAGGAGGGGTTGAGGGGAGTCTAAAAACACCCATGTTCCAGGAGGGGACAGAGAACCCCCCCATCCCACCAAAACCCTCTGCAGACCCTACCAGCCTTGCCTGATCCTGCCAAATACTCCTGGTCTACACCACTTTCCCCTGTGAACCGCACTAGCCCTCCTGACCACCCCCAAGTCCCCCACAGATCCTGCCTGCCTCCCCAGTCCTCCCCACAGACCCTACTAGCCCTCTATCCCAACTTACCCTACATTGGATTGACATTTTTAACTAAAACTAACCACCCCTAATCTCCCCGAATGTCTATACGCATCCACAACTTGGTAAATTTTCCTGTAATTATGCCACTTGTACTTTAAGTTTAAAGACACTCCCTTAACTAAAATGTATGGCAAGCAGCAATTCATTTATGCAGACTGAAACCCAAACTGAATGATTTAAACTCCTTGATGCCTCTGCAATAAAAATAGTGGGATGATGAGTTGGTTAATGAGGTTTTGGAGGCATCTTTGGTGCTCTTAGTGCGTGCATCTACACATGCACTTTACTGCAGAGAGACTTTGCAGTAAAGTGTCACTATCTACACATGCACTGGTATTAGGGTGCAGTAAATTAATTAAGTGCCCTGTTAGATAGTTCTGTTGGGAACAATACTATCTTCTGGCAAAATAATTAACTGTGCTGAAATGCACATGTATATGGTGACCAGGTAGGGGCCAGACTCCTGCCGGCTGGCTAGCCACATGGCTCTATAGGGTCAGCAGCCCCGTCCCCAATGTTGCCACCCAGATCCCAGGGCTGACTCCCTATGGTCCCTGTCAACCCAGTCTTGTTCTGCTCCAGCTCAAATTGCTGCTCTACCTGGTGCACATGTAGGTGCTGCACCTGGGTGCAGTTTACTCCAGCTCAAACAGCTCCACAGTTTATTGATTCACCTTAATTTCCCAATGTGCATTACTCTTCCTTGTATAACCAAAGGGAACTTGACTATAGTATTACTCAAGGTTAGTGCTTTGGTTTGTCTTTGTTCTTTCTTTGCTTTTTCTGGTTGAGAGAAGGTTATTAAGGAGTTTTAAAATAGTGAAGACTATCTTATTTTATATACTTTTAAGGTAATTATTCCACAAGGGTTAGACAATGTTTGAATATTTAAGCAGTATCCATATTTTTAACAAATGGTTTAAGAAAAAATGTTCCTTCTTTCCTATCCCACATGCACAATTTATTCAAAAGCATAACTGGAGAAGAAGGTGGTCATAGACAGTTGGAACTGTCTCAGATTGAGCTTTGGTGAGTCAGAAGCAGTTTGTATGGCTTTAAAAGCAAAGGAAAAAAACCATGTTTGCTTAATATGCCATAAACAAAATCTGCCACTTCAAAAACATTCCTATACCACTGATCTGACATCAGATTGTGGGTATCAGTACTTTGTCATGAGATCAATAACAGAACAAAGTTCTTAAGTGACAGCTTCATAACAGAAAGCCATTACAATAGACATTTTACATGTCCAATTCCAGCCCTCTATGAGCGACTGGAATTGCTCCAAGATCTGATAAAGGAATCTTAAAGGTCTTCTAACATATATTGACTATATTTAATATAACCTAGGGCTCTAATCATTACTGCTTGAGTTCCTTTTCTTTCTCCCTTGTGGGCATAATTCCTACATAGGTTCACAGCCATGGCTCCTTTTGAAAGCTAGATGTGACAGCCTGTGTCCAATTCTGATACTATTAGTTGGTTTATCAGAGAGAGTTCAGAATATGTTCTCCTTATAGAAATGGAGCAGAACAGGTATAGGGCTGACTGAAAGGAAAACTACAGGTAGCGATGGTGCTGACGGGATGAGAGAGAGCATTCTGGGTGCCTTAAAAGACGTAAGACAGACGTGCTATTACCAATCTGACACTGTTTTACATTGGTGAAAATGACTGGAAAAGTTGTAGGGAAATAATCCAAGATTGACAGAAAACATTCCTTAAAAATAGCTTGACAAATGGAATGGAAGTCCCTTTGATTCAAAAGAAAGCATTCTGCCTATAAGGACAATAAATACTAATCACAGAACATGAGAATAAGTTTTGCTAACAGGTCTAGGAGATAAATGGCTGGCTTACAAATAGAGGGTTTAACATCAATTAATGCAGCCAGATTTGCTTCCTTAAAACAATTTTTCTTCTACTAGTATCTAAAGACCAGGCATACAAACTACAGAGCCAAATGGCAGTTGTACAAAAAGCTCGCTTACATGTAGTCGGTGCTGCCTGAAGCACTAAAAAGGCAATAACAAGGAGTCTGCAGCCACATCACACCCATGACATTATGCTGTGCATTTCTTCTGATGTTCCAGAGCCCTATTAACAAGTCACCTTGACAGACCCTGTGTTCAGTCTGCTCTTGCTGAATAGTAAAGCTATTTTTCAGTAATGAAGATTGAGGTTTAATGAATTTATGTATAATTTTGTTTTTCACAATCTGCTTCTTCATTTTCTATTTTGCATAAACTGAGCAAAATATAACAATTTATCATCTCTCCCTGGACATTTCAAGATTTATGTACATTACAGGTCTACATTTTTATTCTATATTTCCTTTCATTAGAACAGCGTACACAAGTTAGATTAATTGATGCAAACTAACAACAGCAGATGCCTTCCTTTATTCTCTGTATTCCTTCATAAAACTACACTTCTTAAAAACTGGGTCTATATAAATATTTCCTTTACAAGACAATATACATGTCCCAGGCATCTGTTTCTTATTAAACCAAAATAAGGATGGTTTAAAATAAGCTAATAATGTCCACATTAATCATATTCTATTAACAAAACTGCACAGATATTCACATATTAAAAACCTAGCCATTTTAGGCCAAATTCTAGCAGGAGAAACACAGGAATATGGTGTATACCCAAGGCTAAGTCCCCAGTGCATGACCCAGCACTGGTGTCAAGCTCTTCCTAGACTGAGGCACACGATCAGTCTGTTCTAACTATAAACATCACCCTAACAGTAGACTAATAGGGTATGCACAGAGTAGGTGTGAATGAGCAGGGTTTTCCTTTGGGAGTGGTCCTGAGCTCAGCAGGGAGGAAGTATAGACATGGCCTAAGAATATGATTTGCAGAAGCCAGTGTGTTGGAGTGGGGAGAAGCCAGGACTAGCCCAAGGTAGTACTTTGTAGGACCTAGGTCTTAAGCCTGAGCTGAATGGAGGTGCTTATCTCTATTCAAGATTCACAAGTATGAAGATTTTTCTAGAGTTAGGCACCATTACTTGCATTGTTGAGGAAGTGTCAGTCTTTCCAAACCGTGTTTTAGGCATGTCTACTCTACTAGCTTGCTAGTTGTCTGAAAATCAGGATTTTTGTTTCATAGGTAAGCTCACATGTTTCAAATTTGGTTTTGAACTGAATTGGACCACAAGTAAAAGCTTTTGAAATCTCCCAAGAGCCAGTCATTCTAAGAAAACTCAATTTTGGAAAAGGTGAAACCCACAGCTCTGGCATGAAATAGGCTCCCTGGATCCTGCAGCTGCTCAGTTAAATGGCTATTCTTGACAGTTTCACTGGTGTACTTCTATGGGTCCCTGGCTCTTGTACAGATCCACTGAGCACTCTGTCCCTGGGCCTGGCACAGTCTGTTAGGACCCTGACTTAAATTGTTTGAAAATGCTTTGAATGTAGAATATTTCAAACAGAGGCTGCTCTGCTGTAGCATACCCTATAACTAGATGATAAAGAAACTTTGGGAAATGGAATTTAAAATCTCCTTAAGCAAAGGAAGACATTCCAGTCTCCGACATGAGGTGTGAATGTCCTATTCACTGTGACTTTAGGTAAAAAGGTGGCATCTTTACCTTGTTCCCCATGTTTTTTGTATGGATGGATAATGCTCTGAGAATGTTTACCGGATCAGGCCCCTGCCTATGAGGCATACTGGAAAATATCTATTTTGTGGAGATTAGGTGTGAAGTAACTCCTGATAGTGCTTAGCTACTCAGCACCTGAGCACAGCAGCAGAAACTTAGGTGCCTATTATAGAACTTTACCAGTAGAGGAACTGAAGAAGTTTAGGTCCCTAAAGAATTAGGCAGGGTTTTTTTTAAATACCTATGGGCTAAAGGTAGCGTAAGAGTGGGCCCAAATTGGACACAGTACTCCAGCTTAGGCTTTACCAGTGCTGAACAGTAGGGGTGTGCGGAACAGGCCATATTCGATTTGGATTCAGCCCAAATCAGGGACAGTGATTTGATTCCTTGATTTGGATCACTGTCCTGATTCTGTTCTATTGAACCTGAAGATTCAATGCTGACTGTGAGAATCACTGATTTGGCCATAGACACAGTTTTAAATGTTTTTTCTACATACCTTGAGGTAGCAGCGGCAGCTTGTGAATGCTGCAATGGTGGGCAGATGGAACATCTCACAGAAATACCTTGTGTGCTTGGCGGCAGACCCAGATGTGGACCGGAAGTACTTCCGGTTTACTTTCAGGTATGCACCGAGCGCGCGGGGAACTCCCCTCAACCCCCTGGCTCAGCAATCAGCTGCAGGGGGACCCCGGGTGCCTGCCCCCAGACCCAGGAGGCACCAGTCACTGAGCTGACAGATGGGGGGGTTCCTCATGCACTCTGTTATGGACCCAGAAGTGGACTGGAAGTGCTTCTAGTTCACTTTCAGGTCTGCTGCCAAGTGCACTGGGGACCTCTGGTGTTCCTGTGGGACGCTTCATCCGCCCCAGCATTGCAGCATTCATGAGCCGCCTGATACCTTGAGGTATGTGGGAAAACCATTTAAAGCTGTGTCTATACCCAAATCATCAAATATCTCCAAATTGATTCAGAGCATTCCAATTTGATTCGGAGACATAATAGGGTCTCCTGATTTGATTCAGATTCAGAATCAGTGACTGAAGCTGCGCACAGTCCTACTGAACAGAGTAAAAGAATCACTTTCCTTTGTTTGCAAGAGACACTCCTGTTAATATCACCAAGTATGCTGTTGGTCTTTTTTGCAGCAAGAGTACACTGTTGGCTTATATGTAGCTGATGGTCTACTGTAACCTGCAGGCCCCTTTCTGAAGTACTACAGCCTAGCCAGTTATTCCCCTGTTTGTACAGGCACTAATTCCATCCAAATGCAGAACTTTCCACTTCTTTTTGCTGAATCTCATCTGATTAATTCCACACCATTTTCCCATTCTATCCAGGTCATTCTGGATCCTGGCCCTATACTCTAGGGCAGGGGTGGGCAAAGTCCAGCCTGTGAGCTGGATCAAGCCTGTAGCAGACTCCATTTCCCAGCAGACCCCACCAGCGCTGCTGTGGCTGGTTTCCATGGAGACCCCACCAGTGGCAGGGACATGACAGCATGGGGCCAGGGTTTCCATGGAGACCAGCCCCAGCAGCACTGGCAGGCCACACGGCTGGGCAGGGAACTGCTGTGGGACCTGGACCTTGCAGCACTAAGAGCTTGGTCCAGAGTTGAGGCAGAACTGTGATCTGCTCCCTGCATACCTGGGGCAGGAGCTGCTGGGAAATGGAGTCTGGCTGACAGCCAGATCTGCCATATTGCCTACCATTGCTCTAGGGTGTCTGCAACTCCATACAACTTGGTGTCATCTGCAGCTTTGCTAAGTGCATCCTTGATCCCATCATCCAAATCATTAATGAAGATATTAAATAATACTGGACCAAGGACAAACCCCTAGGGAACCCCACTTGATATCTCCTTTCAACTAGACTCTGTCATTGATAACTACTTGTTGAGTTTAATGATTCAACCAGTACTTTCATCTGGTCCATATTTTCTTAGCTTGTTAATGAGAAATTCAGTGTCAAAAGCTTTGCTGAAGTCAAGGTATATCGCATTCATTGTTCTCCTCACATCCACAGAGATGGCCATCTTATAGAAGGACGTAAGGTCAGTCAGGCATTACTTTTTTTGTGAATCCATGTTTGGCTTTTCCTGATCACCTTTGACTCCTCTAGATGCTTCACAACAGATTCTTTGAGACCCGAGATCTGCCCAAGATATTTCCAGGTATTGAGGTCAGACTGACTGGTCTGTAATTCCTTGGATGCTCCTTCTTCCCCTTCTTAAAGGTGGGCACTATATCTGTCCTTTTCCAATCATCTGGAACCTCACCTGACTTCCATTAGTTCTCAAGGAGGATGGCTAAGGGCTTTGAAATTACCCAACTAGTATCTTCAGTACCTTAATGTCCATCCCATCTAGCTTCTCTAAATAATCCTTAACCTGTTCTACCACTACTCTAGGTGTTTGACTCCTGTGCTACCAACTGCATCCATCATCTAGGATCTGCCCCTATTTTTGAAGAATGAAGTAAAAAAGGAATTAAATACATTAACTTTCTCCGAATCATCTGCAACTAGATTGCCTTCCATACTCCTACAGCTTCTTTGGTCTTTCTCTTGACATGCTTGAAGAATTCCTTTTTATTGCCTTTTATGTCCCATGCAGTTGCATCTTAAATTGTGTCTTCTTAATTTTCTCTCACGACATCTGTTCATAGATATCTGTCCATAGACAACTGTCCATAGATACACTAAGCATTTTCCATAGAAAAAGGAAAATGTGGAAAGATCACACTAACAAATTAATTATGGTTCTGCATTCTGATACTGGATCGTGGTCACCTGGAATTATGAGACATAATTCTTAGAAATTTAATTGTAGTCATCTGAGCTGGTTGTCTACACTTCTTATGTGTATTGATTTGTACACAAGCACATTTTTGGTCTGATACTAGTGTGAGCTTTGATAGACATCAAGACATGAAAACCTACTAGGAAAACTTTCTAGAAACATCAACCAACCTCCAAGTTGGTCTAATAAAATATATTCATAGATTGTAAGGCTGGAAGGGAGCTCAGAAGATCATCAGGTCCAGCCTCCTGCACCATACAGGAAAGATAACTGGGGTTAGGTAATCCCAGCAAGGTGACTGTCCAGTCTTCTCTAGAAGATTTCCAGGGTAGGTGATTTCAGCATTTCTGGAGGGAGACTATTTTACAGTTTGGACACTAATTGTGAAGAAGTTTTTCCTAATATCGGGCTTGAAACAGTCTTCCAGGAGTTTGTGGCCATTACTCCTGGTTTTCCCCAAGGGTGTCCTGGTAGACAGTTGTTCACTGAGACCTTGATGTATGCCCCGATGTAGCGGTAAACTGCTACCAAGTGCCCTCTTAACCTTCGCTTTTTCAGGCTGAAGAGTTCCAGATCTCTCAACCTTTCCTTGTATGGTTTGCTGTGCAAGTCTCTGATCATATGGGTAGCCCTTCTCTGGACTCTCAA
>JAGPOW010000261.1:86007144-86022913 GCA_030014935.1 Caiman crocodilus | reverse complement strand
TCCCCTACATCATTGTGCTCCTCTGTGCCCAACTGCTTTTGGAGTAGGTGGTAAGGAATAATGGGCAGCTCCCTCCAGTGTATGCTGTAGTGTGGGGCGCTACCTAGGGTGCCTGGAACTATACAGGTGGGACCATAATTTATGTATTAAAATGGTCATAAAATATTTTGAAATTTATCATAACTTCAAAACTTGTGTGTGGAATTATCAGACCATACAGGTTCTTTATTCAGTGCATGCTACCTGAACACCCAATACAGACTATCACATGAATCCTCATACACTTCTGTGACAATAAAATGTTCAATCTACGTGCAATTTCCACCACGGAATTAATATTTTTAATGCTATCAGACTTCCCAACTCAACCCTGTTGAAACTTAATTATGTGAGTAGCTTTAGTCACTTTAGTCACCCTGTATGTCATTTTATCAGACTAATCACATAAAAGCATGACTCACACAAATCAAGGTGTTCAGAATAAGTCCTTTAAACTGTCTTCAAAATGCAGGATGAGCTGTATTTCTATGTGTCGCAGGGCCCTGCTCCTAGAAGAGCAGGAACTGTCTGGGGAGAGCCCGAAGAGCCAGACAGGAGCCCAGGTGCAGGTAGCTATGTCAACCAGCTAATAAGGAATTAGCCTGCACCTGCACCTGGTCAACTGGCCAGTAGGAGCAGGGCCGTGGACCATATAAACCCCAGGCTGGAGCTAGGGAGGGCAGTTCTCCACCGGTGGCCAAGGGGGAAGGAGCCCTCGAAGAGTAAGAGAACAGAAGAGGCCTGACTAAGTTCTGCTCCTAGTATGTAAAGGGGCAGAGCACACCTTATGCAGTTAGTGTTATGTTATAGCCCAGGGGCTTAAGTTTTGGTTGTAGTTTTATAAAACCAGTGGTTTGGGTGAGGCTATTTGGGGAAGGAGGAGGCCTCACTGGGGCCCACTGCAGTGTGGGGACCCCAGTACCAGAGAGGGCATGGCATTTGGGGTGCACTGACCCCACTGCCAGTGAGGTGCAGAGACAGGGCTGCGGACAGCCCAGAGAGGACAAGGGGCCAATTCATACCAAGGCCCGGACCAAACAACGTCAATGCTATCTGTGAGGCTTCGGGCATGGTAAAGGGGTGGTTGGAACCACGTATATGGCCCATAGGGCTAGGGTGCCCCTGAAACACCCCTTGTAAAAACAGGACCTACAAGGAGTCCGGGAACCCATGGGGTTGAGAGAGCCCATCAAATCGTGTCTAGGAGGACTTAAAGGCAGCCTCCCTATTTTTATATTTCCATCAAAGATATGGCGAGCAAGAACTGGGGGTGCCCATCAGGTCAAATTGGCATGGTCAAGGGGCCTTAGGAGATCATGGCCATCTTTAGGCACCCCATCCTGTGACACTATGCCCTAACTGTTAAATTATGGAACAAAAGAGCTTCTAAAGGACTTGAAGGGAGTCTAAATTGCATAATCTCTACTCAGTCAATTCCCCACGATTTGAAATATGGTAGTACAGTTCCCTTGTTTTCTAGTAGTGTTAACCTTAACACCAGCGCTTGTAATGCTTCACTTTGAATGGGAAGTAAGTTGTTTTGTTTTGTATTTTTCAATGAGTTTTAGACAAATGTGCTGCTTGAAGACGTTAACCCCCGCCAGTGCTTTACTTTAAATTCTGTGCACTCCCGTGCCAAGCCTAATGCATGCCCAGAAGAGTCAACATGTTAGCTGGACTGGCTCACCCAATATCTGTATACATTGGGTGCTTTAGTGGCACTTTTTTGGTTCTTTTATCTAATAGCTGATTGAATCAGATTTAGCTAAAAGCACCAAAAAGCCCCACTGCAGCGCCCAATCTAAATAGATGCCGTGTCAAAGTAACATGCTGCTTCTTCCAGTAAAGCACATTTTGTTTTGTACTCCTGCAGCCTTTTAAAAAAGCCTGTGCTAGTCATGACATTTAAGACTAAGGCGATGATAACAGGGAGAAACACGTCACTGTAGCATGAAATAAGGAAATATAACTCAAATCAAGAAAACAAAAAAAGGGATACAAGTACAAAATTATGAGGATTAAATATTGCCTGAGGCTGGTGGCTAAAGGTTCACGCACTGCAAATCAGGCCAGTTTAAAACCTCACAGACCCTCCTTATATAAGACTTACAAGCTAGGTGGTAAAATCAGTTATTCCAGGGAGTGTCACTCATGGAACTTTTATTCCAAATATCATTTTGTGTCACAACTTAACTACCAATGGCCAATGTATGATGTCACACTTAGAAATTAGACTTTATCCAGCAGTGAAAAAAAACAAAACCAAACAAAACGTTGCAGGTCACTGCAGAGGTTTCTGAAACAATACATCCATGGCTAATTAGAATTAGACAGATTTAAAAACAGCATTCTTGAATCTTGCCCCTCATTCTGACTTACTGCCCTTAAAATGCTGCCAGCGCTTTCAGCATTGAAAGGAGGTGTTCTTTAAGTGTCTGTTTGCATGAAGTATGTATTTTTCTGCTTTTGGCATGTAGGTAGCAGCAAGGTGAATGTTGACACTACAGAAAGCATAATAATTAAGCTAGTAGATGATATGCTTACTTCATATTCTTCTTTAAAACCATAGCCCTCTGCACATTTCATCTGGGTGATATGCTGTAACAAGTCAGCCACACGGATGGCTGGATGAAGCTGTCCGGTCTGGTATGGCACATCTACTGGGTCTCGCTTCTTGTAGGTGTGCGACTGGACCAAGCTGCTTGTATCACTGACCATCGTGTGGGTTTCATCTAGGAAAAGAACACTACATAATATACCAAGACGCTTCCACTCACTGAATAAAAGCATAAAACATTGATTTCTACATGTGTGATTTCTAACAGTGCCAACAACTAATACAACTTCTATCTAAGAGGACTATGCCAAAAAGTAGTTTTAATAGGGAATAGTTTAGGTAGTAATTTATACACGGAGACTGCAAGATTGATAGAATGAGGCAAAGTCCATGATTCTACAATAGAAGCATTGCAGAGCAGCCCAAGCAGTATTATTGCTTGTTTAAATAAAACCAAAACCCTGTAACTGATTATAAACAATGTTTAACTTCTCAAGAGATTGGATTCTAAACTTCATAAAAGTCTCTTTTTGAATATTCTTCAAGTCCCAATGGTATGAAATAGGACTTAGATCAGAGAACTGTTATATATCTTACACTGTGAATTCAGAACAGATGTTTGGTGTGAGCAAAATAAAAAATGCACAAAATGTTTGATGAGTCATTAAGCTAGGACTGCAATGAAAATGTAGATTTGATACAAATCTTTAAAACAAAATACAAGACGACAAATGCAAGGAATCATCTGCTCAAGGAAACTGTCTCAATGGGTTATTCAGCATGCTGCGGTACCCACAACTTCACAATAGATTATGGGCCATTGCGTTAGGCATGAAATGTTATATGCCAACTGACATGCAAGCCAATACACAACAGTACCAACTGGGTTGGTTAAAATTTGAATGAAAAACACACTCTCCCACCCCGTCCACATCTCTTTCAGGGGCAAATGGGCAACTTACCATTTATTGGCACTTTTAAGAAGATACATATCAGGAGAAAAAAAGAGGAGGAGAAAAAGGAAACAGGGCATAAGCAACAGTACTACATTAATAATTACAGGTAATTTTATGTTTGCAATTTAGGTCTGGTAGATTGATTCCCTAGATGAGCCACTGATTATATGGAAGAGGTCAAGATTAAAGAAGCGGTATCATTTTCCTCTTATTTTAATGGATTTTTGTTTGTTTGTTTCTTAAATTTGTCTGGCACTTGAGAAGAAAAAAGCCCCCGTCACCTGAGGATCAAGTATCATCACAAAATATTCTCTATACTAAACCACTGATTTTGCATTTTTTTCAAAGAGTATTTGGTTTTAATTGAAGCAAAAACAATAGAAGCAGTGATTTAATTTGGTCAAAATACTCTTTCACATTAACCATGGAATATGGTTAATGAAATTAATACATTGGAAAAATATTTGCTGAAAGGGGATTATGACAATAATAATATTTCTGCATTTTTAATTAATTTTATTACAACACAGAGATCCCCATTCTGTCTTTAAAAGAATGTCCCTATGATCTCTCTCACCTTCCAAAATTGCTACAACCCTTCTTAAGTACTAGATACTGATTTCAGATAAACCAGTGTAAATTAAGATTAATTTAACTGAAATCAAGTACTTTAAGTTATTGGTGTCACACTAAAGTTTACTTTTATGCAACTAATATCAAATCTGGTCCTCAGCAGATAGCAAGTAGATGTGACCAATAAACCTAAATCTAAAATTAAAATTATTTAGACTTATTTATTGACATAGATTTTCCCTAATGGTTCTGATACTTTAGTTACATGATCCAAACTAAAGGAGGAGTTTACATTTTTATTCATTAAATTTGGCTACTTCTGCCTAATGTGCAGCAAAACTGTATCGCAAAGCACCTTGGGATGCATGGCATGAGAGGCGATATACAAGTGTAGTTACAGTATGTTGCTGTTGAAATGGCACCTGAATACTACAAGGCGGCTAAGACAGAAAAGACAAAAAAAAGTGTAGGAAGTTGATTGCATGATTTGTTTTTATTTTAATCAGTTGAATTATAGGGTAATTTTTGTTCAAACTATGAAACTTATAACTCTGAAATGTTTAAGGATCATTCAGCTTGCAAAGCCTAATACATGGCAGGGTTTTCTGCTTAAGCCTCTAAGTACATTACTCTGGCAGGCTTGTCTGGATTGTAGGCTAAATGGAACAAGCATCTTCCTCCACCCCTCTCAGCTTCATCATTCAGGACAGCTGTTAGGTTTGGAAATCAGCTTTTTAAGATTCCTACAAAAAGGACCCTATGGTGACTGTCTTGGATAGTTTAATATGGCATTTTGTTTTGCTTATAGAAAAAGAGTCTGAGACACTAGCAGTCAATTGCTTTTGTAAGGCTTGAGGCTCTCCAGCTAATGTAGACACACATCGCTTGTTAATTTAAATATCTTTGCTATAATTATTCATACAATTCAAATATCCAGTTATTGGTCCCATTGCTTTTGTCCAATAGTACTGTGCAAGAATTGTTAAATGACATAATTGTTTAGCATTAATTTGAGCCAAGGGACTTGTAGACAGCCCCCAGTCCAATGTCATATTTTATGTGGTTTGGGTAATTTTTTTCTGTCTTGTTACTTCCTTTCTCCTTGCAATTTGAAATGTGTGCAGAACATTGAAAAACAGGCAGGTACTGTTAAACCTGCCTGCTTTAGGCCAGTATATCAATGCAGATATTGAATCTCAGTGGAGATGCACAAAACCCCATGATATAAAGGGCTCACTTAAATACACAGGGTTTCACTTCGGTTGTTAGGTTAACTGTGAGATTCCCACAATTGTATGAAAACAAGTGAATCCAGGAAGTTGAGAGTGAGCTTGACTGTTGCCTTTTTCTTCGTTTAAGGAGACTGGTATTAATTGCCAGGTAATTTCTTGCAACAGGTGGAGAAGATCCTAATTTGCATGCCTAGTCTAAGGAGCTTGCCATAGAAAATGCTGGAAATTATAAACTCGTGGTGACCCTTTTAGTAGCTACTGATCTGAAAAAAAAAACTAAACAACTAATCACAGACAGGCTCTGCTCTCCCAGTAGGTCATGTAGAACAGTTTAATTGGTTCCAACTATAGGTCTGACCCTGCAGTCCAGAACTTCCCACAGGGCATGCAAGGACTGAAAGATCAGTCATTATGTTCCATAAAAAGCCAACCATTAAAACATTTGGAAGCTGGACTGCAAAATTAACTGTTACTTTTAAAAGGTCTGGGCCAGACCATTAGCTTGATTGCTCTACTGCCTTAAGCCAAGCTGCTCTGGTTTAAAGTTGTACGCTATCTCTCATGTACACACACGCACGCACGCACACTTAATGTCTGGCAATTCATATTTTTGTGAACAGCATACCAATTCTAACATAAAAGGCAACAAAATATTTTTCTTCCTACAATATCAGTATGAGAAGAAGTTCTGGGAAGAGTAAATACAAGTTTGTAATTGTTATAATTGCAATTGCATGTCCTGCTAACTCAAGAACTTCTACCCTATTGTCTCGGTAAAGGAGATTTGGCCCTCCAGCATGCTTCTGGTATGATAATTCTTTATTCAAAGATTATTCTTCATCAATAAAAGCTAACAAGTAATTTTTCCCATTTATTCGTGTCTACAAGTAATTGAAAACAAATCTGAGAATACATTAGCTAAGCTTATTACAATCATGATATCAAATCACAAAGTTTTTCTCCTGATAACAATGCTTTTTCTCTGCCTACCCACTAAGTCAGAAGGGTACCTTCTGGATGAGCTGCAGCTAAGGTACACAATGAAATCTAAAATCTCAGGCAGTCAAAAGGCTCTGTGAATTTCATTTGCATGCAGATTCTTACATTGTTATGGTGACTACTACAATGACTATATTCTCTCAGATTGACACAGATTACAAAAATGCACAGGTTCTTTTATTTGGATATTATATTAAAATATTTTTTACTAATTATTTCTCTACTTTGTTATATGAATTTTGCAGAAATTACACTTTTAGGCTTTAGCCTTCTATACTTTTCAGTTAATTTATCCTTAAGGTGTATTAAGTCAGTTTGTGTTTTTTTGTTTCTTTTTTTGCTTACAGCTTAAAATCAATGTAGAAAAAACTGTATTGTGCACAAATCCATGATGCTTTGCAGAAAAGGGAAGAGGAAGAACAAATATATTTTGTAAGGTACAAGCCACTGTAAGGACAGCACTAGAGGACACTTGAGTTAGAACTCTTTCTAGAGTGCATTCTTATATCCTTATTTATAAAAACCTCTATTTGAGTTAAGGTTAGTGCTATGGTATTAACTCCACACAAGCCACAACACCATTTTGTTACTTTTGCACTGCAAATACAACAGCACCTCATGCTGATTTATATTATCGTAGTGTAGAAATGCCATTCCACTCACTTCTTTATATTGAATAAATAACTGTACTTTCCCTAAGTTCCTGGTGGAAATGTTTTATACTTTAAATGCATAACACTACCATTTTACTTTGTTCTTTGTGACATCTGATGTATAATAAACCACATTTTATTATAAAGTGCCATACTTTCATTTTGCTGTTCAAAATACTGTTTCCTCTGAAATGTCACTGTGACAAGTATGTCAGAATCCATGTAGTATTGTAAAAAAAATGAGTGGGTTGATGGCCAAAAGTGTATTTTGATTCAATTTCTACATCATTCATAGTTTAATTAGGGAAAATGTTATTTAAAAAAATGGCATTGTCAGTTCAAAGTTAAAACTGAAAGTCTTGAGAAGCTCTTTTAATTGCTAGGATAGTCACATTCTTTTGTGTCACTCTTACCATACGCATAAACATTTCCTCACAAAACCTTTTTTTTAAAACAGTGTTTTGTTTTTCTCTGCTCTATCACTTGATTTATTCTAAGGCAGTGGGAATCTAGTCCACTGACTGCTCTCAGTATATTCAGTGCTGAATACCCTTCTCCCACTTCCTAACATAAGATACCGGTCTCTTAGACACTATGTTCTATAACCCAGAACTACAACTTTCTAAATTACTTCTGCAATAAACTTTGATAAAGGGAAATGTTCTCACCTAAAATTGCAGTTGGCACAAATGGATCTGTCATACATCATAAGCGGTCAATGCAGAAAAGGTAAAAAGAGAGAGAACAGTAAATGACTGATAAATGTTCCCCAGTTTTCCTGCAAAAAGCCACTGAAAGCAACTGGTTATAACAGGTAAAAGTATTATGTTCCTATGGCAGGATGTGTAATAAAATATGAATAATAATTATATGTAGTTTAATTCTAATGTGGCATATGAAGGGGTGAATCAAAGAGAAAAAAAATGGTTACCTGGATAGTAAGAATTAGGCACTGTTGTGCTCAGCGTGTTAGTTTTCATTGTAAATGAAGATGGTGACGATACAGCTGTAAAGAGAAACAAAGCTAGTCAGTGACAGCAGAGACACTCAGATGTTTAAGTCTAGTGATAAAAGCATATGTAATTGATTTGATTTATGACTCCAATTGTGCTCCCTTCAAAATAGCAGCATTCCCACTGGCATCATGGAAGCTGTATCTCCTGGGTAATTATTAGAATGGCTTAGTTAATATTGACTAATTTTCTGAAAATCACTTTGGTTTGATAAAGCAATTTGTGCACTGGAATGAGTAATATATTTGGGTAAGATTGAATGTTAAATTGTGAATAAGGAAGTAATGATGACAGTATTTGCTGTTTATGGTAGTTTTAAGAATTAAAATATTGCAGGTACTACCGGCAAATATTCTATTATAGCTAATTTGTTTAAATGTATTTCTAGCTGGTCATATATGTGATAATATATATTCACATAACATGCTGCCTAAATCAGTAACTTTTCAGACAGGACACCCCTCCACAACTACTTTGAATGTGGCAGCATTCTTGGTTAAGAACCTCTATTGTGCTCAACTTACAAAGTGGTTCTCAGTTGGATTATGCTGCTGTCAAGTAAAACTGCCCTGTGTGCCTGATGCATAGCCAGACTGGGAAGGGCTGTGGTATGTGATCTTCCTATATTAGCATTCCCTGATAAGCCTAAAGAAGGCAGAAGAATTGGCTCATGCTGCAGCTCTTTGTGGTCTGACCTTGCATAGCATCTCTTGGAAACAGAGGTTCATGGGACAGGTGGAACTGGATGATGTGGTGCATATAGCACCATAAGATAGAAAATCTTAAATAACTGAACAGTTTCAAAGGGAGTTTGAAGGCCTGAAAAAATTCAAGAAAGGTACAATCTAAAGGATGAATAAGAACGCTAGATAGCTATGGAATACTCTATTTTAAATGCTCTCTGGATGCATCTACACATGCATATTAATGTGCTTGGATAAATTCTGGAGTTTATTGCTCCCAGGCACATGTCTTTGTGTGCCCAAGACTGCAGCAGATTGAGCTGGGTTGGAGCAGCACTGGCTGGAAGGGGACCCAAGGGATCAGCCTGCCAGCCCAGGGCTGCTCCCCCCAGCTCAATGTGCTGTGGAGCAGCTCACTGGGGCATGAAGATGCTTCAGCGTGGGTTTTGCCAGCAGGCAGCCCTGCACTGAAGCACCCTCATGCCCCAGCCAGCTGGGGAGCATCTACACATGTGCTGCTGTGGAGTTTTGTACTCCGCAGCAGGACAGTACTTGTATTTACAACTAATTTTGGATAATGCTTGCATTTACAACTAATTTATTCCGAAGCAGGATAGTACTTTTATTTATCACCTGATTGATTCCAAATACTATCTTGCTGAGGAGTAAATTAGCTCACTCCAGCCTCACAGAGATGCACGTGTAGACACCTGATGTTTACTGCACAGATAATTACTTTAGTTTTAAACATCTTGTGTAGATGCAACCTATCAGTGCCAGGTTTGAGGTTCCACTTTGTTCCCAAACTCTGAGCCATACATCCAACCCCAGCCTAAGATTGAGCAGCCTGAAGTTTCTAATTTTTGAGGACCATAGATGTTCTGTAGAGGGTGCACTTAAGGATGTTGAGGCTCCTTTTTATGTTCCCTGTATTAGCAGTTGAGGATGGAGTATTACCACCTCTAGTTACTGGCTTAACCAGTTAGTGTCAGGGCTCCTGGAACAATGGAAAAGCCATCCCAATGCAGGGCAGGACCTGAGCCATAAACTATAATGGGAGGTGAGAATATTGCAAATCCTACAGGAATAAGTTCTTAATAAAAATCCATCTGAACGGTTTTTTCCATCAACCTGATTTCTGTGGTTGCCACATTCAGTGGAAGTTTAAGTTTGAGGTTCAGAATTTCAGCTAGTATAAAACATCACAGTTTTATTGATTTCAACTGAACCATAATGACTCATACAAGTTGAATATCTAAGCGCCAAGTACTTATTGATATGTTTCCCAAAACATAGTGTATACTCTTGCTGTTGTGAACATCTAATAACTTCACAGCAAAAATATCCTGGAGAATAAATGTCTAGCCAAATTTTATTCCATTTTACTCAAGTGAGTAATCTAAATGACTGTCATGATGGCTTAAAGGAGAAAGGCCAGTAAGACACAAAACAGTTCTCGTTATAAGCAAGAATAAAAGTAAGTAAAATGAAAACTAAAATCTACAAACAATGAGCCTGATATTAGCAAGAAAAGTCTCATTGCATAAACCCAGTTGAAAGTGTTTGCACAACTGGACTCTTCAAAGATATGTTCTTAAGTATGCAATGAAAGAGAAACACATTTTACATAATGTTGATATCAGAAACAGTACAAAATATCAAATATATGAAATTATACCTCAAAATTCAATTTCAAGATATGCTCCAAAAAAGTACATATACAGAGAATTACCTATTAAAATCTACACGGATACGACTCAACTCCTTCTCTGCCTGGAAGATAAAAAGCATTATCTAGAACTTGACCTAATAAGAATTGACCTGTTGATAAACTGAGCTTTGAGACAATAACACATATGAACTTATGACTTTTAAAAATAAATTTTGCCTAAAAATATGGGGGAGGGAAATGAAATGGCATGGGGACATTGAGAAGGATAGAAAACTTTCAACACAGTAAATAGTTAGCAAAATGCAAACCCATACCTGCTGCACTAATGTCTTTGCTCTTCATGTGGAAGAAAAGGAAAGACAGAAAAAGCTCAATAATCTTTATTATTTTTAAAGAAGCCTATTCTTGATGTCTGACATACTGGCTTTTTAGAATACATGCTGTAATGTGCTGCACAGTGGGAGAGACCAGATCCCATAGATTTTCCATAAGTGAACAACCTGTCCGCAAAACTGATAGGGTAATGATTGAATGGGTATTTTAAAAACCATTTGCACCCTCCTTCCCTGTTCAAAAATAGAAAAGATTTCTGCATCTCCAAGCATTTTGAACTTACATCTCCCATTTAGGTTGTGTGTGTCCATGAAAGAGAAAGCTTCATCACAGTTGGTGCCTTGCTCTGTGTAGCTTTTATCCATAGAATTCACCATCACTGTCATCTCCTGCCGGGTACTACTCAGCGTCTCTTTCCGCTTTTTAGCCAATTTTCTTAAGAAATGAACATCAATGGGAAAAAAGAAAAACAATAAAAAAAACAAAACCCAGTGAATACACATTATTCACTATTTAGTTTGGTTTTATAGTTTGCAACTATCTTATAGACTTAATAATTGCTTTTGTTATTTCACTCATTTCCAAGTGACTTAATACTCATATCATTAAATATAATCCGATAATCAAGGGCCAACTTCCAACATACATATTTGTATTGAATAGCACCTCACTCCTTGAGGTGTATAACTAAATTAAGTCCGTTAAGCAAAGTCTCAGACTGAGAAGCCAGTCTGAGTGGGGAGGAGTCCAGTAGAGCTGGCTGCACTTTAAAGATGCCTTACTGAGAATGCAGGAATAAGCCATACCATTGTGCAGAAATTGGAGTTACAGCTAGCAAGAGATATGCATATATGACTATGCAGTAACAACTGTGTAGTCTGCCGCACATGTGAACATGGCCATAGTGACCTACACAAATTGGAGGATTGGGCCAAAAGAAATCTCATGCAGTTCAATAAGTTGAAAGTCCTGCACTTAGGATGGAACAATCCCATGTGCTGGTACAGGCTGGGGGCTGAGTGGCTAGGCAGCAGCTCTGCAGAAAAGGGCCTGGGGATTACAGTGGACAATAAGCTGAATATAAGCCAGCAGTGTGCCCTTGTTGCCAAGAAAGCTAATGGCATACTGGGCTGCATTGACAGGTGTGTTGCCAGTAGGTCCAGGGAAGTGATTATTCCCCTCTATTCAGCACTGGTGAGGCCACATCTGAAGTACTGTGTTCAGTTTTAGGACCTCCACCAGAGAAAGGATATAGATAAATTGGAGACAGTTCAGTTCAGAGGGCAAAGAAAATGGTTCAGGGGCTGGGGGACTTATAAGGAGAAACTGAGGGACCTGGGCTTATTTAGTCTAGAGAAGAGAAGACTACAAGGGGATATAACAGCAGCCTTCAACTACCTGAAGGGAGGTTCGCAAGAGGATGGAGCTAGACTGTTCTCAGTGACAGAACAAAGAAAAACAGATGACAGAACAAGGAGCAATGGTCTCAAGTTGCCGCAAGGGAAGTTTAGGGTAGATATTAGGATGAACTTTCTCAATAGGTGGGTGGTAAAACACTGGAACAGGTCACCCAAAGAGGTTGTGGACTCTCTGTCTTTGGAGGTTTTTAAGACATGGCTAGTCAAAACCCTGGCTGGGATTATCTAGATGGAGGATGATCCTGCTTTCAGCAAGGGATTGGACTAGATGCCCCTCCCTCAAATTTGCTGCCAACTCTAATTTTCAATGATTCTGTGATAAGGTGCTATGAGTTAGATTTTCAAAGGACAGCCTCAATCAAATAAAATAAAATGACAAAATATGTCTTCGTGGCCAAGACACTGTAAGCGGTAGACATAGTGGCAAAAGACAATCTAAAACAGCTCTTGAGTATTTTAATTCTGATCCCCTTGCTCCATCAAAGGCAATGAAAGCATCTCATAGCCTCTATGGACTACAATGGTGGTAGTGATAAGGATGATTGAGAATGGTGCTACTTAGTTGAGAGAAGTGCAACATATATGGGCTTTAACAACCTCATCAAGGTGCCCAAGGGACAGGTGTGGGGAAGAAGAAAGTGGGACATGTTTTGAGAGTGTACATAGACAAAGCGGGTGTGGGAAAGGGTATGATGCTTTCTAAGTGTCACTGAAATAAACATGTCAATTAGTGCAGGAGATAGTACTGTATGAACTTATATCAAAGGGACCAGAAGAAACATTATTAAGAACTTTATTAGTATGTGTTAAAACTAGTTCTTGGAAAGTAAGAAATCTCTGAGTGTTTAAGGAGTTGGCTTTCACTGAAAGAGAGTGCCTGAAGCTGGAGCTGCTGAAATACTGTATGCATCAGGCCAAGGACGAGATTGGAGAGGAAGAGGTGAAGGAGAAGTGGGGGCAGAAGGACCGAACATGCTTGTTTCACCAAACCAACAGCGAGGATTGATGGAAGGGTAGAGCATTTCAGGATCCGTAGGTAATTGTTTTTTCATGGGGTTCTGTATGAAGAAAAAGATTTTTGTAAGGGTTTGGTTTTTGTGGGCAGTTGATGTATGTTGTTTAATGGTTTAATACAGGGGTGGGCAATTATTTGGGCCTGAAGCCCACATAGGAAGTTTTTCTGAGCTGTCCTGAGCTGGGTAAACATCCCCCTCCCCCTTCCCACAACAATGGGCTCTGGGTGGGTATGGGACAGGCATGATCTACTCCCTGCATGCCCTGCCCTGTGGGAGAAGGGTGGTATAGGGTATATGGTGGTGTGTGGAGGGGGTGTGTGCATGTGTGTGTGTGTGGGGGCTGCCTGGGAGCCAGCTTGGGATGAGGTGGAAGTGCATGCAGCTTGGGAGGTGGGGAGTGCATGCAGCAGAGCTCACCGGGTTCACAGCTGGCCCTGTAGCGCTCCACATGGGGCCAAGCCCTGCCCAGGGCAGCCCATACTATACTCTCATCCACATCCACTGGCCCTGGCCTTGACCAGTGCACAGCTTCTGGTGAGGCTGTTCATGGTGTGACTGTAGCTGGCCAGGTGCTGCTCTGCCACCCTCATCTCCAGTGGGAGCTGCACCTCCACCTGCTCACTTGGAGGTGCCGAGCAGGCAGCTGGCGGCCGCTCTGTCTGGCTCTGCAGAGCCCCCCAAAGCGTGGGGCCCGGGGTGGTTGCCCTGATTCACCACTCTCACATCCCTGTTAATGACAGACAATGTCCCTAGTGAGATTTTCTTGTATTTGAATGTAAGTTGAGGAGCTTTCTTCCCCATGCTGATTGGCAGTAAAAAACCTCATCTTATACCCAAATAAATACAGTGATAAAATAACACAGTTCTTAATGGAATGAATGGAATGAACCTGGAATGAATTCATTTTGGGATTTACCCATCTAATGAATGAATAATTTACACAGATCTTTAGATCACCCATGAAAATGATTATTTTTTCCCTTGCCAATTTCTCCTTTAGAAAGAATGTAATTTTTTATGAATATGATAGCACAAAATTGACATATCTTCTATTAGCAAAAAGCCCTGCATTTCTTTAAGATCCAGCAACATTAAAACAGACAAGCTAAGACACACTATGGATTACTCTCTATATCCTAAATACTAGGTTAAATATGGTTCAAATAAATATCACGTGGAATGATTACAAAAAGGCTTCTGAAAGCAAATGAATTACCAGGAATGCAAAATTATTTTACAACCTCCTTTAAAAATAATGGTTTTACAAGAAAGAATCTGTGTGTGTATGTCCATACATATATCAGAGAAAATAAGAGAACCTTTAAATATAATTTCTTTACTTTGGACTTTGTTATTCTCTGAAGATTTAGAACCCAACAATAAATCTTTGCTTTGCAAAGGAGACAACCCTTGATCAATCCTGACTACGGTCTTTGGACTACTCCCACATAACAAACGGGCTATTAAGCAGACTGGTCTTTCTTTCATGATATGCAGGGGGAAGCTGGTGCTGATTGGCTCCCTTTTTACAGGTCTCCTGCACCATCATCAAAAAGACTATTCCCAGGTTTGTTGACCCAATACCTTTTCTCTCTTGTTGCAGAGGATAGAACAGGGACCAATGGCTTCAAGTTGCTGCAAAGTAGGTTTAGACTAGATATCAGGATAAACTTCTTCACAGTGAGGCAATGAAACAGATTAGGGGAAGCTATAAACTCTTCCAGTAATGGAGAGGCCAAGAAGAGGTTGGACAGATAGTGGTCAGGGATGATCTAGGCATAGCTATGCCTGTGTTTTACTCTGGGTATTTCTCATGCTTCTGGGCTTTGATGGTTGCCACATAGGGCTTGGAGAAAATCTCTCCCTCCTCCTCACAATGTTGTGTGTGTGAGTTTTTTTTTTTAAGCCTCTCTTAGGGGCTCTGGGTGTTGGGTGTTAATTGCAGCCAAGGCTGGGGAATTTGATAGGTGATAGGCCTCACTTCTATGATTCTAAGTGCTCTTTCCAACTGACAGTACGTGACAACCTGGAAAATATGTGGACGGTAGTTACCAAAGTTTGACTTCAGCAGCTGCATATACCTCTTTATTCCACATACCTTATTCCTCCTTAGTTTGTTTTCATCCAGAGCACTGGCAAATACTCCACAACAGTAGCAAACAGAAGAGCTTCCTATCGCCCTATTTCTATACAAAACTATATGCTGCTGAACTTCACTTGAAGATTACAATGAGGCAATAACTTTTTCTTTTTAACCAAATATCAATCTGGTAATTTATAGGGTTCACTTCTGTACAGCTTAAGTGAAGCAGCATCTTATTATCTTTTTTTCTTCATTCCCAGAGCTAGGCAGAAGGCAAGGTAGAAGTATGGATTAACTGAATCAGAGATGCACAAGCTTTCATAAGCCACACCTCAGTACATCAAGGCTGTACCTTGCCTTCTGCCTGACTTCAGACAAACAAGGATGGAACCTCTTTCCATTTCCAGAGTTGTGAGCATTATTCTTCCCCATAAAGCCCTTAGCTACTGTTAAGGATACAAAATCTGACTTTACATCTACATTTCTTGTCTGTGGTAAGCAATGTGTTGATAGGTCACAAGACTTCCTCAACTTCTAAAAAA
>JAGPOW010000261.1:85995388-86007044 GCA_030014935.1 Caiman crocodilus | reverse complement strand
AGTACCCTGGACAGCATTCCAGTGATGTGGATCCATATCTGCAAATGCACAGCATCCAGTATGAACAGTACATGATTCCAATTACTCTCTGACATTAAAAATAAGAGTCCTGTTCCACTGTGTATATCTCAAGTGCCTGCTATTACAAGGCAAATCCTTATTTTAGACTGAAATTTAAATTCTTCCCCAAAAAAGCTAGACTTCTCACTACTTGAACTGACAGCACAAAACTCAGATCCTAGCACAAGCTGGATATTTTTTCCTTGAGAAATTAAATTACACAACATTATTTTCCCCTTGCACCAACATTTTCTCACTTCCTTCACAGTTTGTTTTTGTCCCATATTTAGGCTACACCAGATAAAGTGGTACTGTACTGCTGTTACTATCATAAAAACCATCTGAATCTAATACTAGAATGCAGGCCTTATGGAAAAACATCAAATCTGAAACAACTGTTACAAGAATTTGATAGATACCAGCCAGACTTCTGTAGCATGAGCAAAAACATCCACTGGACTCAACCAAATAAACTTAAGATGAACATAAAGTTTTTACACCCCATATTCTTCTGTATATTGCCTAATGCTTGAATCTCAGCAAAGCCCCTATTCTTTGTGCTTTATACCAAGAAAACGTCTGGAGCCTTTTGTTATGCCAAATTTCAGTACTTAAAACCCTAAATGGCTCAAACCACTGTTCCTCACTCACTGTTACATCTGGGGTAAGTGAAGAGACAAAGTGAGAGAATGAATGTTTGATCAATTCCACTTACAGCAAAGTGACTTCATTCCTATTATCTGTGTATTTCCTCCATTCTTCAGAGAACAGCAAAAGTGCTATAAGCAAAGGAGAGAAACACTACAGCAGAAAATCTCACTGTAACTACCTAGGATATGAATTCTACAATACCACACAAGAAAAACAAAAATTAAACTCATGCCACAAATAGCATCATTATCAATATAAGGGAGAAAAAAGGAACCATCAAACAACTGTTACAGGAAATGGTCCTTCTTTTCAAAACAACGTAATATCAAAAGCAACACAGAAACAATTGCTATGTCCAAAGCCTTTGGTGTTCATAATGATAACTATGTTTTTAAATGACAATAGATGTTAGGAAGTCATATGCCATGCTAGGAGAGAGTATGGATGGAAGGACTGAGGTCCAGATCCCCTAAGGGACACCTAAAATAGGGAGATTTACACTGAGGACTTGAATGTAACAGAACAATATGTATCCTGCCTCTCTGCCAAGAAGTAGGATACATATGCAATAATTAGCTTTCTCTGGCTGCAACTGTACCTAGTACCTGAACTAGCTCATTTAAGCTAGCTCTCATATCTCTACAATAAGCTGCAGTCTGCAATGCAGAGCTACCTATAGACTGAATTAAGTTCTTACGACCAAGAGTACAATCCACAAATTTTTCCCAATCCTTAGCCAAAAATGCCTGGTACCCAGTAAAGTGGTGTGCAGGACTAGAAATCCTTCCATTTTGGCAGGCAGAACCTATCTTACATTTAAGCCTCTTCATTTTTTCAGATTAGGCCTTCTTCCACTTATCTCTCATGATAGCTATGCTCAAAGAATATCCACCAAACGTATTGAGAAGTGAACTGCGCACAAGACACAGCAACCACTTTCCTTCAGTAATAAGGCCAACTATATAAGCTCATCCTGAACACTTGAAAAGAATGCAGACAACCTGAATTCAAGCCCATATCTCTTTGCTCCCAGAAGAGTGCCCTAATGATCTTGCTTCTGGCTCGTAAGGGAGAGGATACTTTATGTAATCTCTTGAAATGGTGTTACTTTGCAAAAAAGAATTAAAAATGAATTAGGCCACAGAGAATGAGCATTTCTCCCTATACCAGTGGAGCTCAACCTTCCAGCCCTGTGGGCCAGATGAGCATGACAGTGCCTGTCTGTGGGACAGATCTCACAGCCAGTCAGTTGGTGGGCTGGATCCAGCATATGGAGTTGGGCTGTAGAGCAACCTGACATGCTAGTGTGATTCAGTGCTTGACCATGTTAGCTGGTATGGTTTAGGGCTTTCCACAAGTCCAGAAATTTGACAGCAGGGGAGTGGTGGCAGCATTCAATGCTGCAGCTCTGGAAGCCATGTCAAGTAATGCTGCCACCGCTGCCCTACTGCCAAACTTCCAGACCTGTGGGGAGCCCCATGGGCTGGATGACATGACTTCCTGGGGCGAAGGTTGATCACTACAGCTCTATACCAATAATTAGGGCACTCGCGTGGGAGAGGAGACACCTGCTCCAAGGCCAACTTATGAATTTTATATTAAGCAAAATTTGAAAAAAAGTGTATATCCATCATTGCATCATAATTTCAGGTTTTTACAAATCTGCTTTTTCTTCCCTGAGTTTGAGAAGCTGTTTTGAGTTATCTTCAAACAGAGGATGCTTACTGAATAACTTAATTTCTTTATGTTTTTCTTGCATGTTTTATTATCTGATCTGTTCAGGTTCATTAAAGAACTTAGGAAAACTGTTTTCTTCCAATAAAAAGAGACATAAAAAACTTCAGAGAGATTGTTTTTCCTTACCCATAAACCTGTGGCAATTACCCTCAGGTCCACATTCAGATTTTGCAATGCAGTTTTATGAATTCTATTTTTTATATTATTTTATATAACTTATTGTATTTAATGTTAGGTATCTGAATATTTGTCCCTGTGATATTTGTTACAAAACGCTCATTAGTGCTTTAAATTACATACACTTTTCAAATTGGATATCATGGGAACTGTTTGGTTAAAAGCAAATACCTAATAGAAGCACTTCTCAGAAAACAGGACACCTTCCCCTAGACAGAAAGGAAAATGAAAATACTCTACTTATTTGATTTCACAGAGAAGTAAAATGTAGCTCCTGGCTTAAGAATATCCTAAAATAAGACTTTTATTATTGTTTTCCCATTCCTTCCCCTTCCCTCTGCAAGAAAAAAGAAATCTCAGTTTAAAATGACTTAAGGAATTCCAAAATTACCCCTTTTGAAATTAATTTCCCTTATAAACACGCTAAGGTTTTAATTTCCTTTTAAAGAAAACACGCATCATTAGAAAATTAGTTACAAAAAATGTTTTAAAAAACCTTAAATCCAGCACTATTTCTATTGTAATGTTTATTTGTCCATATTCTTTATCTAAATATGAATATTATTCGATATTTCCTGATGTCATTTCTATGTGAATAGTGAAATATTTTATGTAAAAATGTAACAGTGTCATTGGGTGCTAAAACTAGTTACTAAGTTCAACATTATTAATACTAATCAGGGAATTAGTTATCTGGTGATATTTAAGCAATTTCTTACCATATTCAGAATGACAAACACCTCTCCAAGCTTAAGAAGGAGAAATAATATAGTCATATCTTATTGGATGACTATATTAAGAGTATTTAAGCTTAAAATACCCTGCTTTCACAGCTGAAAAACATTTCTGATGTAGTCATTTTTGGACTCACTTAAAACAGAATTTCAACTCCTACTAAACTTAGATGGAACTGAAGGGACACTTTAGAGCATGGATTAAATGAAAATAGTTAAAACTCTGAACCTGAATAATGCTCTGAGAATTTCTCACCACCACCATCAGAACAATAATAACAATAAATTGTAAAAGGTGCTGAAATTTGAATCTAGCCAAGCAATGAAAGAGGTACATCCATCTAAGTACAATTATGAAAGAGAGAAACAAAAATCTCTCTCAACTGAGCAAGAAGCAACATTGTGCTCCCATACTCCAAAAACAAAGGGCATTTATACACATACACATACCTTTTCGTGCTGCGATGAGCAGTCTGCTCTGCATATAAGCTGACACACCCGGTGTTGCGTCACATGCATTTGTATAAATAGTAAAATGCGCATCAGCGCTGAGAAAATGGCAGTGGTGCAATTTTGAACTAAAACACCTTTGATATGTTTTAGTTCAAAAGTGCACCAGTGTCATCTTATCAGTGCTGATGCACATTTTGCCCTTTATACAAATGCATGCAATGCAGCACCATGTGCTTTTAAAAGTGCCCAGAGCTGTGTTGTGGGCATGTCTAAAAATGCTTAAAGATACTTTCATCTATAACTTTACCTGTCTTTGTTTATCTCAAGCAAAGAACAGCAAAAAGTAAGGATGGGCCTTCTATGTCACTGTTTCTGCAATATGATTTCAACACACATTGGTGAGATAAAATTTGTAAAAGCACTGACAAGATTAGATTTAAGTCTTTCTAGTAATTTATTCTAATAAGATGCTGAAGTACTACTCAGTTTAACATGGAAACAGTTTCTCCTGTAAAACACTATTTAGATTATGTATTCCTGGAGAGGAGACATAAGCTAACCTTGAAAAAAAGAGAGAGATGGAGGAGTTTAATTTAGATTTAAGATTGCTAATATTCATTAATTTTACTGTCTCAAGACAGCTCCTTGAATGGATTATTTTGAATAACTGAAGTTAAATACTTCCTTGGTTTCATAAGACATAGATCACCTATCTTTGCCTATTTATAAACTGTTAGGTTAATCATTATGGGCCAAATGAATTTCTTGCTCATCTATAAACTGTTTAGATAGCTATGATATGCTAAGGTGACACTCATAGCTAATTCTGAGAATAATAGACCTGAATGTTAATTTATGTCCAGATAGGCCCACTTCCAGAGGACAATTTTCTGTCTTAATAGCTACTCACAGAGAAGCAGTCAGAAAAGACAATTGAAGTAATCCGTGTTTATTGTGTGTTCAGTTTTGATATGAGCTGCAAAGGATTTTTTCTGGGGTGATATCTTTTATTGGGCCAACAGTACACTTGAGATAAAGTTAGACAAGCTTTCAAACACAAAGCATTCTTCTCCAGTTCTGTAATACCTAGGAACAATTTCAGGAACCAGGGAGCTTATAATGCTATGAAATCAATGTGTATTTTTGTTCCCAAGCCCACCTTTTAAAGTTTTCTAGATTTTCCTTGAGCACAAGGATAGTGAACTCTGAAAGGATGTGGTTGTTCTGTGAAAAATGTTCATGTGCTACTGATATATGCATGTCTCTGTTCTTTATTTTATTCTGTGAGAGTTCATTTTAGTGCATATTTGCTGTTTAGTTTCACTGATGTAGTTTTCATGCGGGCATCAGGTGCACTGGATCAGATATATCATGTTTTGGGAAAGATGTAGATAAGAACCATGGGTTCTGATGGTTTCATTATGGGGGGTGTTAACTGCAGTAGCAATAGAGAAGCATTGGGAGGTTAAACCTCTATAGTTAATACAAAGCTGTGTCCCATTTGATGTCTGCTGAGCAGTGGGGAGTTTTCTTCTCCAGATTCAAGTTCACTCACATTTCCCCAGCATCCTACGATATTTTGCATGTCCCTTGCAGCCCCCACCCCATGCAGGGTGGGTGTGCATGACTTGGCCCAAGCTGTCTGCCCCAGCTGAGCATGGAGGTGTGCTCTACCCCAACCCGGCTTCTGGCTTGGGCCACTGCAGGCATGTGGCTGCATTTCTGGAATCAAAAGCGACTGTCTGTTTGTTCACTTGCTTGTTGGTTCAGTCTACACAGCTTAGACTAACCTGCAAAGATTGAATCAATCCAGACTCTGACTTTTTGACAGTTTGTACTTAGCCCTGATGTGATGTGCAAGATTAGGATGCTGTTTGAAAACCAGGAGTAGAGAGCCTGGGAATATTTCTCTCAAGGTCTGATTTTTGTTGAGTCTAAACTGTAGTGGTTTTCTAATCAGTTCCAGTGTAGAGAGATAAGTGACCACCAGGGGTGTGAGGTCACAGAGAGTTTCATTTTGTATCATAGCAGGTTACCACCAGATATTTGGGCAGCTCTTTCCAAGATACAGTCTATTTCTCTACTTGAGCGTCCTTGATGCAGAAAGGCAGATTTTAGGCTGGTTAGGTAGGCATCATGAATGTTCTCAGAGCAGATGTAGTGGTATCTGAGGTCCTGATTATAGATTACAGCTTTTTTTGGTATGCTTACTTGGAGCTCTTAACAAGCTGAACCTTCACCTTTTTTTTCACAGGATACATACCTTGAACACATTTAACACCTGCATTGAAGAAAACACTGTCTACCAGAAGAGGTTCCTTCCAGAAAACAAAGCTGTAGACACTTGGGCACCTAATCCAGTTTATCCAAAAGGTTAAACATTTTTAAGCATTACCCAATAGAAATATCTTCCATCATAACTAATACATATTTTTATTCAGTTTTATATTACTTGGCAAAACAATAACATTTCAAATGGACTCCTTTATAGACACATAGAGAAATATGAAGCAAGTGAAATCAAGTGAGGAAGCAAAATAGGAATAATATGACATTAGTGATAGTGGAGCTCTGCTCACAGTAAACGTATGTTGTTCAATTCCACATTTTTACACCATATATTGAAATGTAATGTGCTCAAGAATGTCATTTCACGGTGACATTAAACTGTGTATTGCCAACACCCTATCAGATAACAAATGAAGAGAGCTAAGGAAAACATTTTTCAAAGAGTCTGTGTTTTGGATTAAGATCTCACAACTGGATTTGTAAAGTGCTATATAAGTAACCACTGAGAGAGTAGTAGCCAAGGAAAAATAAAGCAAGAAAACAGATAAGCAGGACTCATGCTGCACTGCCCTGTCCAAGATTTAGCATCTCCTGGGTAAGCTTGTACTAGATCAGGGTGTGAAACTCATCTGACTCCAGGGCCAGATGAATGGCATGGGACCAACCTGAAGTTTGGATGAATGGCATAGGGCTGTCTCTGCAAACTGGATCGGTCCCATGACCTTCCTCCTCAGTTCTGGCTGGTCTGGGATCATGGTGCATGCAGCAGAACCCACACAGTATGTGGTGCCTGCCCTGTACTGGCCAGAACAAGTAATGTGTGCAGCATGTCTTCCAGACCAGCTGAAGCGGTTACTGTGTGTGCTGGATCTGGCATGTAGGGAAGGAGATTCCCAGATTGGCTCTGTGAGGGGCCACCACTAGGGGCCAGATGCTAGCTGGAGCAGGGTGCTAGAACCTGCCCCTTCCCTGCAGCTCTTTCTAAGCCCCATGCCTCGATCACTGGATTGGAAGACAAGGCCCATGACTGGGAAAGCTCCCAACCCTCAATCCACGGAGCTGGGTGGGAACAGGCTGGAGAGTCTGTTTTCTGCCCAGCTCCAGGGAACAGATTCCCCAGCCTCCACCAGCACAGAGTTCCCAGTCTGAGCTCCATAGTCGCAGGGCTCGGGCTGGGAGATTTCTGTGGGATCTGTGGGAGATAAGGATCATAGCATCACAGAAAAGTGGGGTTGCAAGGGACCTCAGGAGCTCAAAGTAGGACCATTCCCAACTAGATGATCCCAGCCAAAGCTTTGTCTAAAATTTGTGCTAATATCTAACCCAAACTTTCTCTGCTGCAACTTCAGACAATTGTTCCTTGTTTTGTCATCTGCTGCCACTGAGAACAGACTAGTTCCATCCTATTTTGAATCCCCTTTCAGGTAGTTGAAGGCCACTATTAAATCCATCCCCTCCCAGTCTTCTCTTCTTTAGACTAAATAAGTCCAGTTCCCTCAGCCTCTCCTCATAAATCATGTCCCCCAGTCCCTGAAACATTTTTGTTGCCCTTCACTGGACTCTCTCCAATTTGTCTACATTCTTTCTGTAGTGGGGGGCCTCCAAACTGAACACAGTACTCCAGATGTAGCCTCACCAGTACAGTTCTGAATAGAGGGGAATAATCACTTCCCTTGACCTGATGGCAACATTCCTACCAATGACCTGACCTGATGGCAAAATTCCTACCAATGCAGTCCAGTATTAGCCTTCTTGGCAACAAGGGCATAGTGTTGGCTCATATTCAGCTTATTGCCCACTGTAACCCCCAGGTCCTTTTCTGCAGAGCTGCTGCCCAGCCAGTCAGCCACCATCCTGCACTGGTGCATGGAATTGTTCTGTTCTAAGTGCAGGACTTTGCAAGTGCCCTTGTTGAAACTCATGAGATTTCTTCTGGCCCAATCTTCCAATTTGTCTAGTTTACTCTGAATCCTAGCCCTACCCTCCAGCATATGTACTGCTCCCCAAGCTTGGTGTTATCTGCAAACCTGCTGAGGGTGCATGCTATGTCATCACCCAGGTCATAGATAAAAACATTGAACTAAGCCGGCCTCAGGACCAACCCCTGGGGTACTCTACTTGAGACTGGCTGCCAACTAGACATCAAGCCATTGATTATTATCCACCTTGCCCAATGCTCTAGCCATTTTTCTATACACCTTACAGCCCATTCATCCAGCCTGTATTTCCTTAGCTTGCCTACAAAAATGTTATGGGCAACTGTATCAACAGCCTTGCTAAAATTGAGGTATACCACATCCACTGGCCTCCCCACATGTCATCTCATCAGATAAGGCAATCAAGGTTGGTCAGGTATGACTTGCCCCTGGTGAATCCATGCTGACTGTTCCAAATCACCTTCTTCTTCTTCAAGTGCTTTAAGATGGATTCCTTGAGGAATCCTGCTCCATGATTTCTCCACAGACTGTGATGAAGCTGACTGGTCTGTAGTTCCCTAGATCCTCGGTTTTTTTCTTTTTTAAATATCGGCACTACATTTGCCCTTTTCCAATCATCCAGGACCTTTCCTGGTCACTGTGAGTTTTCGAAGATGATGGCCAGTGGCTCTGCAATCACATCAGCTAACTCCCTCATCACCCTTGGGCATGAATGGCGCATGCCTCCAGCAGTTGGGGGGGCATGGTGGTGGTGGGAGCACGGTGGTGGGAGCATGGCAGCCACCACTGATGCTGTTGGCAGCAGGGCAGAGGGTTGGAAGTGGCAAGCACCAACCCAGGGTTGGCAACCACCTGCAGCCACTGCCGGCAGCGTTGGCGGCAGTCAGCAAGAACTATGGACTGCCCGCAGATGCTGCTGGCAATGTCCGTGGTGGAGTAGCGAGTGGTGACTGCCCACAGGCACAGCCGACATTGTTGTGTCCTTAAACCAACATGGCTACAACCAACAACCCTGCAACTAAGACCCAAGAGCACTTGGTGACTTGAATAAGAAAAAGTGCAAGCAGGAGCTATTCAGACATTTTCACATTATTCTCTCACTATTTCTCTAGCTGCTCCTTCTGCTATTCTACCCCAAGGCTCTGCTGGAGTATCCTGTTAATCATATTAAAACATAAAGGAGAGTGGTCTTTATGTGGACAAATAAGGACTAAGATGTGACCTGTAAATTCATTTTCATTGTGACCTGAATCAGGAGTCAAGTCATTTCAAATAAATATTTCTGTGCTGATCCAATGCACCACTGTCTTCTCTTTGAGTCAGTCAGTCACCATTGTTGCCATCCAGCTACTACATCAGCAATTCAAGAAGAGCTGTCAAAGAAGCAGGGTCTGGTTGGACCTCATTCTATAACCCCTGGTTAGAGAAAATCAGATCAGATGCTATGGGAGTTTGTGCAAGCCAGAAGTCTGGAAAGAAAACAGGGTAATTTTAATCAAGTCATTATAAATAACTTTCAAGATTACAGCAAGTATCAGCGTCACATACAGAATTTACTAGGTGTAGGCCAAGAAATGGGTTCAGGTCCCTTTGTGGGTTCCTCGTTGTAGCTATGCCATCCTCTTTTTATTATTTTCACTCCTCCTTTCCTATTCCCCCACCTGTCTTTTTTTTCCTTGTTCCATTTACTTTCTCAAGTCATGTAAGATACTACCTGTGAACTAAATATTTGAAAAAAATAGATACAATTGAAGGTAGCCAAATGATCTATTAATTTTTCATACTGACTCGGTCTAATACTAATTACTGACTATTGTTTTTCATTTAAAAGCAGCAAAGTGTTCAGAAGATAAAAGATGAAGATCTTATACTAACCACACTAACAAGGCCCTCACTTATGCTGGTATAAATACAGTGCAATTCCTGTCACCTCATTTTGTCACTTGGAAATTACAAATTCTTGCAACTCCATAATTTAAATAAAACCTTTCATTCCTTCATTTGGCCTTCTAGTACATGTTCTGGCAGGGCTGAATATATTTCTTTATCATTGTGGCATAAGAGAATAAAAAATAAAGGTAATTTTATTCTTGAAATACCAGGGCTCCAAGAATACATTATTTCCAAATTATAGCAGTTGCTTGGCAAGTTTTAAGGCTCATTTTATTGGAAAAAGAGCATAGTAAAAAGTGAAATGAGCAATGTTAGCACTTTCTCAGAACCTGGAAATTGATACTGAAAGAGAGAAAACTTTTAAAAATATAAAAATCCACCATATCTCTAATGTCAGATAAGGTTTTACATATCCTTGGTCACTGTCAAGCCCTTATGATTTTTTTTCACATTGTTGCAATATTGCTAGTATGTCTACATTAGATGCTTTGTTGCACAGTAGAGCAATTAACTGTGTAGTAAGCAAGCACATTTACATGTGTACATGCTTACTGTGCAGGAAACTGCTCTAATCACAAGTAATTTTGCTACCTGCAAAAGCAAGTAGCAAATTAATTTGCAGTTAGTTACTGCGCTCATCTGCTCCTGGTCAGCTGGCCAGCAGGTGGTGAGAGATTGGTCCTCACCCCCAGGGCTTGCTGACAGGGCAGGCCCTGCCACTGGAGCTCAGACAGGAATTGTCTCCTCTGCCCTAGAAGCAGGGCACGTCCAGCCCCCAGCTTTGAGAATATGATCGGGGAGCAGGGGCTGGGACATCCTTATCTCCAAGGCTCCCTCTTCACCATTGCAATTGAGGAGCGTAGGGCTGTGAGATCTTTATGTCTCAACACCAGCTCCATGGTGACCAGGGAGCCAGTGAACAGAGACTGCAAACAGGTAAGCTGTTTGCAGGCAGTTTTCTGGGGGCAAGAGGAAGAAGGGGAAGAGAAGCCAGGCACTAAATCCTTCCAAGGGAAGATAAATGATTGAGAGCTGTCTGTGCCTTTGGTTTGCTGAGTGTTTGCTTGGTGGGCTGTGTATATTTGGGGCATGTGCTCTGAGAATCTGGAAGTGTTGCTGACTGATGAATGCTGTCTGGGCCTGACAGAAGCCCTAATGAGGGGCCATAGGCAGTCCAGGCCCAGCAGGATATAAAAGGAGACTGCCCAGGTGACCAGGGAGCCAGTGACCAGGCGCAGTAGTAATGGGGTTAGCAGTTTGCAGGCAGTTCTCAGGCCAGTTCACTGTGTCCCCTGACTCCCCCACTTGCTTTTGAGGGGAGAGCCTTGCAGCTTTGTGTGAGGAAGCGAGAAAAAAAAGGAACCCTTTGGGGCCAAGGAGTAATAACAGGCCAGCTTCCAGGCAAGTTCACTAGGGAAGTTGTGCTTGGAAGAAGAGCAGTGAAAGAGAAGCCAGATTAAGAGACCCAGGGAAATGGCTAAAGGGTGTTGCAATGCCAGATCCACTGCCTCTGTTTGCACCTACGTAGTTGCAGGCAGGACCACTCATGACAGAGGCTTCCACCCAGGTCCAGGTTTGGCACTGTGGGGACTGCAGCTTACAGGTTCCTTCCAGTGAAGGTGAGGTCGGGGAGTGCCTGTGGTGTGAGCTGTGCCTCCTGGTGGTCTCTCTCAGGGAACAGGCAAAAGAAGTACAGGAGGAGGTGGCGAGGCTCAGAAGCATCCT
>JAGPOW010000261.1:85962712-85995288 GCA_030014935.1 Caiman crocodilus | reverse complement strand
TGGGACTGTGGAGGAGGAGGAACTGCGAGAAGCAGCACTAGAGAAGAGAGAGAACGTGGACTCCCAAGAGGGTGGAAGCTGGAGGCTAGTGACCTCTGGCAGCAAGCAGAGATCTTCACCTCCACCTACAGTGGTTTGTCTAGAGAACAGATATGCAGCCCTTTCAGCAGAAAAGGAGGAGCACATTTTGTTGGTGGAGGAAGACAGGCCAGGCCTCCCCAGGATGAGAAGAATCAAGATGACCACCACCAAGAAAAAGTGACAGGTGGTGGTTGTTCAAGACTCCCTTCTGAGGTGAATGGAGGGAACCATCTGCCAACCTGATCTGTTGTCTTAGAAAGTCCGCTGGTTGCCCAAAGTCTAAATCTGAGACTCATTCAGCCCTCTGACTACTACCCTATGCTGCTCATCCATGTGGGGACCAATGATATTGCCAGGGGAGAGCATAAGCATATCAAAAGTGACTACAGGGTTCTGGGTGCAAGGTGAGGGGGTTTGGGGCTCAAGTTGTGTTCTCCTCAATCCTTCTGGTCAAGGGAAAGGGTCCAGGCAGGAGCAGGTGCATCCTTCAGATCAACACCTGGCTGCGCAATTGGTGTCACCAGTCAGCCTTTGACATTTTCAGCTATGAGATGTTGTTCAAGAAGAACTGCTGGGAAGAGATGGGATCCACCTGACAAAGAGAGGAAACAGCATCTTCGCAGACAGGCTTGTTAACCTAGTGAGGAGGGCTTTAAACTAAGTTTGCAGGGGGGTGGAGACCAAAGCCATGGGTTAAGTGGGGAAGTGGGAGATCTACAGGAAGAGCAAGCAGGAGGGGGGAACGAGGGAAGGTGCTCTCATAATTCCTAAGAAATCGGGGCAATCAACTAGTTACCTCAGGTGCCTGTACACAAATGCACAGAGCATGGGAAACAAGCAGGAAGAATTGAAAGTCCTTGCACAGTCACGGAACTATGACGTGCTTGGTATAACAGAGACTTGGTGGGAGGTTGCATGACTGGAGCACTGTCATGGATGGGTACAAAATGTTCAGGAAGGACAGGCTGGGAGAATAGTAGGAGAGAATAGGAGGAGTCGCACTTTATGTAAAAGAGCCATGTGATTGCTCAGAGCTCCAGCATGAAACTGGAGATAGGTCTATTGAAAGTCTCTGAGTTAGGGTCAGAGGGAAGAGCAACAAGGGTGATGTTGTGGTGGCGATCTGGTATAGACCACCAGATCAGGAGGAAGTGGTAGATGAGGCTTTCTTCAAACAGTGGAAGTTAACTGATCACAAGCCCTGGGGGACCTTCAATCAGCCTGACATCTGCTGGGAGGGCAATATAGCAGTGTGCAGCCCTGGTGGTCCACCCTCTCCAATCTCTCAGTTCTAACCCTCAAAGGGAACATACAAAACACCTTTCATAGATGAACCTACAAACTTCACTCCATAAATCTACTCAATACAAAAAATCATGGACTCAGTACAGACATTGGATTTATAACACATTATGATCTGCCTGACATCTGATTCATTAGGTACTTGCCTGAAGCTTATCATTCCTTTACACATTTGCCCTTCCTCTGCTTTCTTTTCTCCCCTCCTATCTCTACCCATTGTCTTCTGAACTTCCACTCATTTCCATTTTCACAGACTTCTTATCACACTTTTAGCTTCTTTTCTACCTTGTAGACCCCAGAACAACAGGAGTCTCCCAATGCCTGAAGAAATGTACTTGTACCCAAAAGCTTGCAAATAACCTTTTTTCCAACTCTGTACTTAGTGTAATAGAAGATATCACATCTACCCAAAGAACCTGGCCTGTTTTGGGTCTTAGTGAAATTCACCCATAAACTAAAAAAAAGGGAGAACTGCAGATAATGACAGATGACCAATAATATTTTTCAAAATTACCTCAAACTCATTGTATAATTTTGGTTATTATGAAAAATAAATTAAACTGCAACATTTATTCTTTTACTAAAGTAAGCCATCTGAAAAATACTACATAGTATCTGCTCACCCTACCTGTTCATGGTGGTCTCTGAAAGAGGATACAAAATATAATAGAGGTATCAAATACAAGTCAGAAGTCATCAGTGTTTATTTTACTATCACTAATCTTATTCTTCTTATTTTACTTGGTAAAATATTTAAGTAGGATACTTAAAATATTTAACTTAGTAATATTTAACTTAATAAGTAAAATATTTAACTTAGCAGGCCTGATTACACTATTTATTCCAAGGTATGCTTTTCCCCCCATTCCACATGGGGAAAACAAAGCCTTATCTTACTATCAAGTACCAAGTGAAAATGCAGTCAGAAGAGGCAGCAGGAGTGAGGAGTGAGGGCACTTAGTGAGGCACAGAGTGGTGTGGGACCTGGTATAAAGTCACAGGGCATGGCAGGACCTGGAGCAGTTATATAGCAGAGTAAGGTACGTGGTCCAGAGGCACAGGGTGATAAGAGACCCAGTGTGGAGGTGTTGAAGCATAAGGCAGCATGGAGGCATGGGATCTAGTGCAGAGGCAAGGGGTAGCAAGGGACCCAGTGCAAAGACAGGGGGCAACATGGGAACTGGAAGAGAAGGACCTGGCAGCATAGCATGCGGCAGCAGAGGGGGACGCAAGTGGCTAGGAGAGCAGGCAGTGGCAGGAGTCAGGTTGCCTGCTCCTCTCACTTTTGTGCTCCCCCCTCCCTGCTGCTTGCTCCCCTGCTGCCTCTCACTGCTGCAGTGGGTGGTGCGGGAATGAATTTAAGACAACCCTCAAATAATTAGATTCTTTTAGTCATGGAAAATTACAACAAATTTTCCACGTCTACAATTTTTTCCAACTCTTTTTAGTTGGTCTAATAGAAGATACCACATCTACCCAAAGAACCCTGCCTGCCTTGGGTCTTAGTGTAGGAGGGGAGAATCTATTGCAGGGTTGTCTTAAATTTTAAGTCATAATAGGTTTGAATAAATACAGTATATTCCAAAGGAGTACAGTGAAAATACCTCATTTGAAAATTTGTTATTTCTTTATTTTAGAGATGAATGAAAATGCAAATCCTCTAAACCAAGCAACATATAACCCATGGAGCCACTAGATACTGCCTATGAAGCTGGGACATTTTGGTAGCATGTTACCAGTGGTTGGGCTTTTCCTCTACTGGAGTGGGGCAGTGAGGTCATAGTAGAGGGGATAGGGAGAAGCAGAGAAAAGTCAGTATAGATGTGGTAGTTGTTGTTTTGCAACACCAGCCTGCTTCAGCCTTGAGCTGGGTTTTTTGAACTATGGTTCTGAAAAATTGCAAAGTGTGAGCAGGTAACAGATACAGCAGCAAAGAAAAAATATTGGAGATGACCTTAGATAAACACTTTGCATAGTTATTTTACTTTAGTGTTTGTATTTCCACCCATGCCTCACCCACTAGAACTACTCTCTTCACTGTTACCACTGGCCTAAAAAACAGAACTGGTCTGAACATTTTCAGTGAAACAGTTTTGCATTGGAAAACACTGTTTCATCAAAACTGAAATGTTTCATGGGAATATGATGAAATTTTCAATGCAAAAATTTCAAAATGATTCACTTTTGTTTCTTTGCTTTGGTTCAATAATGGTAAAATGGTTCACTAATGCTATAATGCCATAGAAACAATGCAACTGCCTTGGAAAATATGGAATGAAGGTGAAAAGAACAGAGATTTAAAATATTTTGATTTAGAGAAGAGGTTGAGAAAAGTTGTATTTGTTTGTAGAAAGGGAAATTCATTTGGTTTTGAATTCTGAACTTTTGTCCCCCAGCTCACAAAGAGACAAAGAGCCTTCTTATAACTAGTGCCAGGCTTCATAAGCTGCTTGTAGATGTGGGATTCAGACAAATCATAAAAAATTAATTTGGTTTATTTAATTTTGACTTTTATTTAATTAATTTTAATACTATATTTATAAACAATATTTTAAATCACTTATATGGTCATATTTCCATGATATAAATGAGATAATTTGACATTTAACCCCCACCCCCACTTTTTATATTTCTAATTTGAGGTTTACCAGAGCATGGACAGATGAACACATATTCCAGTATAAATTATATCAGTTTTGTATACTGGAATAAATCATAGCAGGGCTGGGAATAGCTAGAAATGCAGATATACTGGCTAGTGAGCTATGCAGATATACAGTATGTGAGCTACAGTATGTGATTCTTCTTATTATGCCTCATTGTTAGGGGGTGAAGAAGCAGGCAGTAATCTATTTGCCTTTATAAAGGGCTGCCCTGCGATGGAAACAGACAGACAAAATCTAAATCAGTGTAATTTACTCCAATAGAGTTTCTACCTCAGTTCTTTCAGTGGAAATTGTACATCTGAGGGAAGTTACCCTAATTTAGGGATTTGTATGGTCTCCCTGTCTTCTTTCAAACCAGTATCATTCCAATTATACCAGTGTAACTACCTCATCTACCCATGCCCTCACACCAGGTGTTTGATGAGGAAATTTAGGCCTTGCTTTTTCTTCCCATATGGATTTTTGTTCTTGAAACATCGGCATTTCCCAGCGGGAAAAACTGTTTTCTGAGCAAGCATATATAAGAATATTAACCCAAACCTTGCATTCAAATCCAGGTGCTTCTTTGTTCACACATATGATTATCTATTCATGTATAAGGAAAATGATTTTTTTTTCTGTTCGCACACTTGCATTTATATAATTTCAGTTTGAAAGATTTGATGTAAAACTTCATTTGAACTTCACAGAGAAATGACAGTTGTGCATGCCACAACAAGCACAAGATTTATCTCCCTGTATTTTGCATACTGTGGGATGATAATGAGAGATTAGAAGCTTTTTTCCCCCCTGGAATATAATTTTTCAAATCATGTATTAAAAATATTTCCCATTCGATGCTGTAAGATTCATTTCCACTTGTCTCAAACCTTTTTCTGAGAGGGTTTTTTGTTGAGATTATGATATCATGTTAATGAAGACAGAATAGATAGACAGAGGAGTATGTAGGTGGGGGACAGTCATGTGATGTGTAGGTGTAAGACAACATAAACATGAAAGGTTTTCCCAGAAATATGCTTATAACAGATTTTGAAATCTTCTTCTTGAGATTAATTATCATTTTAGAAAAAGCCAACTAATGATGAAAGAAGCCACTTGCTTATTCTGTAGCTGTCAGTTGTGAGTGCAGCCTCAAACTCCCAGAGGTGATGTGCGCAGTAGGCGTCCAGACTTCCTTCACTTTGTGAAGTTAGGTAGAAAGGCATGTTAAACTGATGCGAATGTGCTCTGAGAAAATGTTTGCTGTTCTCCTCAGTGATGGAGTGATATGATTTGACAAAAAAAAAATCTGCCCGTAGAAAAATCCTATTCCTTCCCACAAAGAACGAATTTCTAATCCCACAGTATGCCCTGTCACGGGTTTTTACTGTACAACTTTCATGTCATCCTTATAGCATGTCCTCTCCATGTTAAAATACCATGGTTTTAAAGTAGTTCATATCTTGTTGCCCTCCTTCCAGGACTAGAAATCAGACATGAATACCACTGGAGAAAGGAGATTCTCAGAATCTGAATGCTGCCAATAGCTGGCCTAATTTGAGTAGCAGCAAGTAAGCAGAGATTAAAAGTGTGACTTTTTAAAATGTAATTTTAAAGAGGTTTTTAGCAGTTCCTCCAATACAGGTGCAGAGAGGCTGCTCTGAAGCACTGTAATTCCAGTGTGTGCTGGAGTATTCAAGCTTTAGTGCAAAGTGCCCTGCTGCCACTTCTCAGTGCAGGGATGCTGATACATGTGATGCTCCAGGTGGTTTTAATTAGTGCAGCTCTCAGAGATGCACTAATTAAAGCATCTCACCTCCCAGAGCACATGTATAAAAGCCCTATGAGACTGATGGTAATGAAGGTCATGGCTATACTGCTTCCTTCCTGATCCAAGAACAACTGCTTAGGAAATAAGCCCTGCCACACCTCCTCTAGCATACCAAAGCGTGGTAATAAGGCAGCACAGATGGTTCAGGTTTAATGGGGAGCACTGGAAGCACTCCAATCCACTGCCTAACTAAGCATGAGTGAGTGGGCAAAGCTTATTTTCTTGGTGACAGTCACAGCAAAACAGTGGTATAGACATGGCTGACAGGACCTAGATTTGCATGAGCAGGAATACAGTCAAAACAAAATGTTTTAAAGGTGCCTAAAACATTTCTAATATAAATTTCTTGTAACATGCTACACACTACAAAACATATGATGCCGTGGTGGGAAAAAGGTTTTGTGCAATACCACCCATGATTTACTCAGAGCTTTTCCACTTACGATCATCACAAACTTAAGCTCATAAAACTCTCTACAATTCCACACTCTCCCCATAAATTCTTCTCACCATCTTGCCTGTTCTTCTTCTCCCCAAGATGTTTCCTAACATACTAAACTACTCAGTAGCTTAAAATATCCACATTAAAAAAAAGTGTCACAGACTTGTATTTTCCTTTTCTTCCACAAGATATGAAATTTCTCCTATAAAGCTGTAATAGCCTTAAATAAGTGATGGTCAGGAACATGTTACCAATGGGCTATGGCTTCTATGATGGCTCCAAAGATGCTGAAATAAATTGTTGGCTGCTTTACAAAACACCAGGTATATAGGGCTCGTGGGAGAATATTAATATATCTGAGCTCTGCTTTGCTACACACTCCTCCTCCTAGATGCACTATTACTAGTGTAGCAACTGGCAGCTGATAACTGCACTTGGATGCAGGCAGTTTTATGTTAAGGTATTTTAAAGATGTTAGTTTTCTTTCTATACTTCTAGTTTGGACAACGGTTATTATTGAAACTATTGACTTTCCAGGCAGAAGCAGGCAAAGAAACAAGCACAGTTGGCAGAAAATATAGGGAAAGAGTCAAACGGTTGAGAATAGTAGTAGGAGAGTTTGAAGATTACCTAGAGAAGCTAGATGCTTTCCAGTTGGCAGGGGCAGATAGGATGCATTCTTGGGTACTAAAAACACTGACTGAGATAACTTCAGAGCCCTGAGCCATCCTCTTTGACAACTCATGGAGGCTGGGTGCAGTCCTGGAAAAGATGTCTGGGAAAGAGCTAATGTAGAAACCATCTTTGTGAAACAGAAGAAGGAGGATCTGGGGAATTACTACCTATTTATTACCTGGAAAGATCATGCAGGTGTCCCTCAAGTAATCTACTGTAACATTCCTGAAGGGGACTAAAGGTGATCAGGAAAAGCCAGTATGGATTCACCAAGAACAAGTCAAGCCTGATTAACCTAATTGCCTTCTTTGATAATGTGACACTGGCTGCAGCAGACCATAAACTGAACACGGCTCAATAGTGTGCTCTTGTTGCAAAAAGTCCAGCAGTATACTCAGTTATATTAATAGGATTGTCATTTGCAAAGCAAAGGAAGTGATTCTTCCACTCTATTCAGGACTGGTAAGGCTTCACCTGGAATACTGCATCCTATTTTGGGCCCACCCTTAAAGAAGAATGTTTAGAGATTGGAAAGAATCCAACAACAATAATTAGCGGGCTGTGAACGCATGACTTGTGAAGAAAGGCTGAGAGCACTAGGATTATTCAGCCTGGAGAAGAGAAGAGTGAAGGGGGATTTGATAACAGTTTCCAAATATTTGAAGGGTAATTATAGAGAGGATGGAGATAGGTTTCTCTGTGGCTGTAGGGGCCAGAAGTAGTAGCAATGACTTCAAGCTGCAGTGGAGAAAATTTAGTTTGGAGATTAGAAGGAACTTTCTGACTATGAAACACTGAAACAGGGTACACAGAGAGACTGTGGAAGTTTTATCTTTGGAAATTTTCAAGAACAGATTGGACAGATACTTGGTTGGACTGGCTTAGTCAGCTATGATCCTGCCTTGAGCATGGGATGGACTAGAGGAACTTGTCAGGTTCCGTCCAGCTTTATCTTCTAAATCCCCGAAACATGGCAACAATATTTTTCTTCAGAAGTCTTTCTTTTGCTAAAGGTGGTATTTACAATAAAGTTACCTATATTATCTCCTCATTGCTCTGAAGTGTGAAATTTTTCCAATCATGACCTCTACAATCCACTGAAATACTTGAGCAGTAGTATTAAGTAGTAGGAAATGATGGTTACAGCAAGAATAATGAGCATTTTCATAGTGTGTACTGTAGTGACTACCAGGTTCAATAAGCAAATGAGAAGAACTAATAAGAACCTTTATTGGCAGAGCTGCAGACCCTTGGTTTTTCTAACTCACTAACTTGCTAACTGTTCCTACTTGAGGAACCATTTGCCATTTCCCAACTCCTTCAGTCTCTTGTTAGGGAGCTTCTCTAAATTATAACATCACTACATGTATCAAAACATTTTAAACATAAAATGTTACTGTTTAGAGTACCTATATAATGTAGAGGAGTAAACTGTGGCTCAAAAGTCTTGCCTGTCTAATGTGTTGTAAGGAGGTAGCAGCAGAGGTAGAAACAGAAGTCAGAAGGCAAATTGACCTGTTTTAAGCATTATAAAGACGGGTTGCCAGTGCTCTATTAAAAAAAGAGATAAAGGAGTTTCCAAAGTAAATTATGTCGGTGTTAAAATTGACCTCTAAAACACAGAATAAGGATGCAAACTGTGACAACTTCAAGAAAAAAATCATACTTCCCTTACTGAAAAAGTTTAACAGTATTTGATAAGGAAGAAATCTGTACTATTGTATCAAAAATTAATAGAGTTCTACAGACATTCTTCTCAAGTCCTAAATAATTTAATACAGATGAATACTCTTTCTATAGGTTTAGTGACCCATATACCAGGCACATAATTCTCCATAAATTCAATAATATAGTGCAAAATGCACACTATTTTTCCATTAAAATTATATGATTTTTCCATAAAAAGTACATTTGATTTTTAGATAACCTGGTGATAGAATGAGCTAAGAGAGAGATGCATACCCAGGGACTTATTTAATTCAAAAGTTATTTTCTTAAAGCAAACACATCCTACAGCTTACTTTTCTTTATTCACTGGAAACATTGCTGGATATAAGCAATCCTAGTGATTTGTAGAACATGTCCTAGCCCCACATGGATGAACATTTTATAGTTATCCCTAATTGAAATAGCACTATTGCCACAGGAACATGCTGCATTTTTCCAATTGTAAGTCAACTTTTTTCCTTAAAAAAGAACCAAAAGATTACAGATAACTTATACATGGGACTGACCTGTAAGTGGAATAATATGGTAGACTGATCTATAGAGTCTGACTCCTAAAGATAGGCTTTCACATAAGAAACAAGAACTTTGTTCTAATACTTCGTTTTCTTTTGCTCATTCCAATACAAATGATTCTTGGGAATGGCTTTACTTATGAGTGTTGTGCATATTGATAATACCTCCCTCCATATATGCAAAGCTAACTATATTATGTTCATTTTTGTAAGGAAAACTGATTCAGAAGGCAATGGTCAAAATGATGGCTTAAGGAATCTTCAGTTTTTCTTAACTACCAATGTTCTCATTTTTTTCTGCATTTATTTTCATGGGCTGTGGCTGTGACAGGCTTCTGTCCAGAGATAGACAGAAATAAAAGGCAAAGTGGTGGAATTTATCTACATTAAAAAAGAAAGAAAGCAGGTTGAAAAAAACCTGGCATTTATACTCTGCAAAAGAAAATTTAACACCCCCCCCCCATTTTTTAAAGCATTCATTTAGGCTCTGGACACACATTATGTTTGTGGTGCTTTGCAGTCCTATAAAAGTGACCATGCTTATGTTCACGCTATTTGTTGCACTACAAAAATGGTGGATTTGTCATAAAAATGTTCCTCTTTCAAAGAGGAAGTCTTCTGCAGTTTTATGTTTTGTAGTGACACGTGCAATGTGTCCAGTGACACAGGGGAGGGAGATAGAGAGAAGTTGGCTCTCTGACAGCAGCTTGCCCAGTCGTGGTGAACTTTCACAGAAGAAGCTACTACTCCTGTTCAAGCAGTGGCAACAGCTGGTGCATCCAGTGGGCACAGCTGTGCATAACAGCTACCTCTGCTGCCACTGCATGGCAGCAGGGAAGGGGAGGGGCATGGAGTAGAGGGAGTCAGCAAGTGGTGCAGGCACCATGGGGGGTAGGGTGGGCATGCATCACAGCCTACAGGCACCATGGGGCAGGGGCAGGTGAATGAATACTGGGGGGTAGACAGGTTAAAGGGTTGACAAGTGGTGGGAGGGTCAGGATCCCCTGCTGCTTGCCTCTCTGCCCTTGCTTTCCCGGCTGTAGCAGTGAGGTGGATGAATCTAAGACAACCCTTTAATAACTAGATTCTGCATAGAAAATTGTAACTAACTGATGAATTTTGCATGCATAGAACCTAATTATTGGTGGGGTTGTCTTAAATTCTAAGTCACCTTGGATTGGAGTACATGACATATAACACTTGCAAACTTTGTTTACTGTATTTTCTTGCAGGTTGAATGAAGGAAAACAATCTTTCCTTGTAGTAATTAACTGAGTAGCAGCAGCTAGGGAACCAAGCCTACTCATTGTTCCACTCCCTTTGAATTGCATACAGTGTTACTTTTTCTGTTGCCTGATAAGTGGCAGATACTGCTCTGACTGTATTCTTGCACATACTTGTACATCCCAATTTCCAGCAGCTAGCTTTTGGAAAAGAAGTGTGTGTTGTATGTGAGAAAATACGATATTCTTTCTCCAGTACTTCTAGCTCAGCCTATACCCTCCATATCCAGCCCCTAAGATAGGCAGGAAAAGAAGGCCACCTAAAAGAGTGAAGCTCTTCAGGAAAGATTATTTATGGAAGGCAAGTACTGCTACTTTAACACAGGCATGCAGTTTAGCCTAGCTAGTTCCCAGACTTTCCATGGATACTATGATACAAGGTATGGTCAAAAACATATCCTTTCACTTATATTTGTTGAAAGGAATATTATCTTTGCATCTTGTTTCAATTATCCATTCCTTGATCACATTGGCTAGGGAGAGAAATTACACCTAAACTTCTTTAAGTGATCAGAAATTGGTTCAAATCTGTAACACAACAGAAGTTCAGTGCACATAAACCACTTTCAAAGTCACTGAACTCAGTATAAGATGAACCTGGATGTATGTAATATCAGACTTAACTCTTTTCAGATGAGTTGGTTTGTTGAACTGTCCCAGAACCCTCCCAAATTTAAGTTAACTTGCACTAGCATCCCAGGATACTTTACATCTCCCCCACAAATCCCCCCTCGCAGGGTGGGTGGGCTAGCATTGGCCCAAGCTGTCCACTCCAGCTGAGCAGGGAGGTGTGCTCGAGCAACCCCCAGCTTCTGGCCTGGGAAACTGCAGGCATGTGGCTGCATTTCTGGAATCAAAAGTGACTATCTGTTCACTTATCATTCAATCTACACATCTTAGACTAACCTGTGAAGATTGAATTGATTCAGCCTCAGGCTTTTTGACTATCTGTACTTAGCCTTAGGCACTGGGTTACTGTTATGTGCTATACATTAGGGCTACGCATTGCCATAGCTGGGAAACTAGAGTAGGTGCTGAAAATGGCTTACCTGCCTATTTTGTGTGGTTCCATAATAACATTATGACTTCAAGAGCAACAAGCATTTTGTCATTAAGCATGCCTGTACATGAGTATGGAGCCTGGTCTAACACACTGTAATTAGCAGACTTCTACATCTCATATATCAGTGTTGCTTCACTTCAGAATGGCAGTGGGGGTTGAATGAGCTTTAGTTCAAGCACCCCCACTACCATTTTGAAGCACAGGGATGCTGATGCACAAGACGCTGCAGTGCTTTAATTAGAGTGGCTCCCAGAGCTGCTTTAATTAAACCACTTCCCCCACCCCCCACTCCCAAAACGCATGTAAAAATACCCTGAAGTCCTGTGTGAAATTCAAGGTATTACTTTTAACTTGTAAAGTCAGAGTAACTGAAAAGTTCTAGCTATGGGTGAGATCAGCAGACATGTTTAAGTGAAAGTCCCAGGGATCTAAAAGAGAAGGAGCAGCTGGCTGAGCTGCTTCATTGTGAGAGATCCTGTCTAGACTTGGCAGAACCTTGGATTTCTTACCTTTTTAGGCAAATTGTTAAAGACCATTTTTCTAACTTTTAAAGAAGTTGGCTGAGAATTGGATAATTAGCTGTATTTTATTAAAACATTTGTGCTTGCTATAGAAAGTATGTTTATGATTCCTTGTAAAATGTTTGTGGATTTGTTATTTAAGTATGGGGATGTTCATTACCATAATATTTATTATTATAATAATATGAATGTGTATAATAATAGATTCATCATAAAGAAGAATATGTAAAAAAACAAAAAATGAGATATGGGTTTTCTTTGTCTGTAGGTAAGCAACTTCAAAATATAGCCCACTCAGAAACAAGAAAGGCTTGACACAACTCTTTAATGATTCCTTGTTTAACTCAGTTTGACACTTCCTAACTTGTCCAGCCACCTTGTTATAAAGCTACATTTTTTAAATCAATTCTTAGTTTTTACAATGAGAGAAACTCTGCTTACTATCAACTTCAGTGAGAGATTTCCTTGAATGAACATGTCAGCACTGAGAAGTTTCATTGCCATCCTGTGCAGGATGAAAGCAGCTCCCTTCAAAACCAACAGAGAGGTCTACTCAGTCTTTAATTTGAGAAAGATGGAATATACATTATTTATATTTTAATCTATTAGCTTAATGCTTTTCCCCTAATGGAAAGACTGTAAGAGCTTCACAGTGGGCAATTAAAATAGCTATATTACACTTCATACACAAGTTACTGTGTATGGTTGTATAAAAGTCCATTTATAATGGTAATTTCTAACAGTCAGTCATTGGTAACATTTAGGATTATAAACACTACAAGCCAAGAAAGCATTATGCATGTTCTTCAATAACAGTAAATTAAAAACTATTATTTTTCCACATACTAGTGAATTTTTGTGCAGTTACTTAAAGACATATATATGCAGCCTGTTTTAGATATTGTCCTCCTTTAACAACTTTGCTTCTAAAGTAGCTTTATTTTGATAACTCCTTAGTAATATTAAATGGAACCATGTGAGTGCATTTTCTGCCTTGCCCTGTCAATACGAGAATGGATCTTTTGGTTTCTATCAGATGAGAAGTGCTGCAAGTGCCCACCTACTTCTCATTGCAAGGAGTCTTCACAACAGGGAGGAAGCAAGGACTTCTCAGTCTGCTTGGTTTCCCGTTCCCCAAGAGCTAAGCAGACTGAGTAGAGTTGCAAAGCTCCTGCCCACTTGTCACACCAGTGACTGGGAGCCAAAGAGCCTGGGCAGTTTCAGACCCCCACCTACTCCTTACACCTTTTTTTCTGGGAAATCTGTATGAACTGTACACTGTGGTTTCTACTGGGAGAGCTGTAATTCTCCCAGTAGAAACATGAACACCTGTATGTGGCCATGCTAACTAGCACCATGCCCAAAAGGGACCTGGGAGGTCATAATTGATCATAAAATGACTATGAGCCACCAGTGTGATGCTACAGTTAACAGAGCAAACAATACACTGACATGCATCAATCAGTGCATCTCAAGCAAAACTAAGGAAATTATTTTCCCACACTATTCAGCATTGGTGAGGTCACAGCTGGAGTACTATGTCCAGTTCTGGGCACTGGACTTCAAGAAGGATGTGGAGAAGCTTGAAAGAGTCTGGAGGAGAGCCACTCATATGGTTAGAGGCCTGAAGAGCAAGCTATATAAGTAAAGTCTATGGGACAGTTCAGCCTAGAAGAAAGAAGACTTTGGGGGGATTTGGTTGCAGCTTACAAATATACCAGGGGTGAGCACTGGGGACTAGGCAAACAACTATTCACCAAAGCACCCCAGGGGAAAACCAAGAGCAATGGTCATAAACTTCTAGAAAAAGGTTTCAGGATGGATACAAGGAAAAATTTCTTCACAGTTTGTGTGACCAGACTCTGGAACAGACTCCCAGCCAGGGTGGTGTATGCACCTACCCTGGAGATCTTCGAAAGAAGACTGGACACACACCTTGCTGGGGTTATTGACCCCAACAGTGTCTCCTGCCCAGAGCATGGGGGCTGGACCTGATGATCTCATGAGGTCCTTTCCAGCCCTAAACTTCTGTGAATCTTTGGCCATGGTTAGGCTTATATTACCCCTGCCAAATGTGTGAGGCAAGGGGAGGCACAGAAATGAAATGAAATACAGCTCACCACTGAAATGCAGCTATACCTCACATGGATGGTTTAACAGTGCACAGTAATGCTACACTTTAAAAAGGTTAGGCTAGGAAGTGAAAAATAAAAGAATGAAAACGCAAAAGAAATTTTAGTAGGAAGAACATAAAAATATAAATGAATATTTGGTCAAGAAAACTGATCCTCTAAACTTAGAACACACTGCTACGGACTTTAAAATGGCCACAGATGGTTACTACTTCACCTTTTTCATATCATCCAAAAGACAGAATTTAAAGCAGCCAGAGTGCCATTATTCAGAGCACTGAATCAGAGAAGACTCTTTTCCCAGTTCAGCAAAGTATTTAAAGACAGATTTAAGTTCAACTTCAGTTCCATTCAGCATTGCACTTAAAAGTGGTGAACTTTATGCAACCTGATAATGGCTAATCTGTTGGCAAGTAGTGACCACTATTACTGTAGTGCTAAGAATTGAGCTAGTCTTATATTTTTTATCTCATCTCCCAAGTTTCATCATAACTCCCTTATTTGCCTTCTCCACCAGGTATATTTTGAGACTACAAATTCTTTAACAAAAGGACTATCATAGATTATATATTTGTACAGCATCTAGCATGTCCCAACTTAGCTGAGGCCATTTTATACCAGTGTGTGAGAAATATTACATTAAATAACTATAGGCTTAAGTCCAAGTAATGTCTGTAGGACTTACATCTTTAGCTAGAACTAAGCATGTGGTAGGTGTTTTGTTGTGTGGGGGTGGACACCTGTGTCAGATCCCTAAACATCTTAAGATAATGATGGGTACAGTATAAAAACCAAAGAATGGATGCACTCACGGACAGATGGAAAAACAGGCAGACTAGTGAAATATTGGTTAAGTTCTTACTTCAGGTGCAGTTAAAGCATTAGCTCTTCCCTTTGAATGCAAGATAAATCACAATCAGCACATTGAGTATCAGCTTTGTATCACTGTGGCCCTACAGAATGGCGCATGTCCTAAGTACTCTTAAATTAGGTGCAAAGGAACAGGCTGTGTAATTATAGGCAATATTTGCATACAGAGATATGGAATTGAAATTATTTTGATCTGCTTCTTGTTTCTGCTGGTTTTAGAAACCAAACAAAAAGTATGTAATGGTTAATCTATTGTTTATTCAAAACCACCAACAGAAGTTAATAGACAGTTATAAACTAATTGAGTGTGTCTGTAGTGCTATCTCCTCATTCATCTTGCTTATTCAATTTAGCTCTGTTTGCGTTCCATATGGTACAGTGCCCCTGCTGCTTGGAACAGTCATTCACTGCAAAAAACCCCTCTAACAACAGGAAGCTAATAGTTTAACTGTTCCTCTAAATTTGTTTGACAAAACTGACATTTAGTACGCCATGTCACGTTGTCAGTAATCTGCAATTTACCCCTAGGCAGGCAGTGGATGCTCATTTTATTTACCTCTCATAGTTAAAAGCGTAATTAATATTCCACTCTGAAACAAAGATTAGAGATTTGACAAACATTGCAATTTAAATTCTCCATTATAGGAAACATTAAAATCAAGCATCTTCCACATGCACCATTGCATAAAGGACACGTGTAGCTGTAATTTAACTTTTTAGTTTTTAATACCACAAACTCATTTCTGCTGTCACTTTAATGAGCTGGAAAACACAAATCTTGCTACTCTCTGTGCACAGACTGGGACAGTTAAACTAGAGAGAGTGCCTGAGTCAGGGTTTTTTTTTTTTTTACTCTTAAAATCTTTCAGTCAAAATCTTTGCATTATTATTAGATACTGTCATGGAAACATTGTGAAGAGTTAAAACAAAAGGCTTTATTAGACATTTCAAGAATAAGTATAACACAACAACTGTGACCTACCAAAGTGCTACAATATTGTTGAAGAAAAACTCAATGGTCTACATTTGAGATTCTCCACAGCCCTGGGTAGGAGTGGCAAGCAGCACTCCAGACACATGCACCTTGAAGGGATGGAATTAGACACTTCTGTAGTTCCCTCTCTGATTCATCTTAGTCCAGAGAGGGTGTGGATCAGGTAGTGACTCTTCAGTGGCCTACTGTAGGAGCAAAATAATTTGGTTTCTGCCCTGGTACAGCAGAGGGAAACAGAACTAGACAGGGCCTTTCAGTGGCCCCTTCTGGCTTTGCTTTCTGCAAATCAATCCAGCAAAACTCTGTCTTTTTCTCTGACAGCAAAGCTACTGTCCTTCTATAGCCTGTCACAACCCATACATAATCTTTCAGGAACCCTTTCAGTCCTAAGAAGAACTTCAAAACCATACATCTGCAAAAAAACAGGCACCTCTGATAAGACCTCCCCCTGCTTTTTTTTTTACTCTGCCTCAGAATAACTTCTCATCATCCACTCTTTGTTTGCACAGCTGCAGTCTGAAGGCATTTTTCTACATGGAAGCGCCTCAGCTCCAGGCACTTTGAAAAGCGCCCAGTGAGGTCTCACTTGCAGTTGTATAATCAGCAAAATGTGTGTCAGCACTCAGAAAATGGTGATGGTGCACTTCTGAACTAAAACATGTCTGAGGTGCTCTAGTTCAAAAGCACACCGTGCACAGATTAATCAAGTCTTCTCTGAAGGGGCAGATCTCCGGTGCGCTGTGGGACAAAAAAGTATGTGTATAAATGCTCTGAGTTTTTGCAAACACCTTTCTGCCTTAGAAAGCCTGCTAAGATCAGCCACACTATTCTTGGAGCAGCAAAGTCATTCCTCACCTCCAATACCAAAGCACAAATTTGCTACGGCCTTGCAACACAAACGCATGCTAGCACAGTGAACCAAAGCAAATGAACAGGTATCCAGCAATATTGTTCGTTTAACCTATGTCCCCTCTTAGCTCTGCTAGGTACTCTCCAGGGCACACAGGATCACAAGGTATCTGTTTCATATCCCTGCTCCTGTCCTTGACTTTGGGGTGGGGCTGGACACTTCCTGCTCCTCCTTTAACTGTCCCTGAGCTCCCTTGGCATTTATACCCGCACATTTGTCTGCTCCAATGTGCTGGAAATCCAGTGCGTTGGAGCAGAGTTTGTGAAGCGAGTGAACTGACGTGCCCAGAGCTGCATCACATTCATTCGTATAAAGATGAAAACTGTGTCAGCATATAGAAAATGGTAGTGGTACTTTTTGAACTAAAACACCTTCTATGTGTTTTAGTTCAAAAGCATGCCACCATCATTTTCTCAGTGCTGACTTGCATTTCACCATTTATACAAATGCATGAGCTGCAGGGCCAAGCACTTTTAAAAGTGCCCAGCACTGTGCACCTGCATATATACAAATAGTGCCTGAAGCTGTGTTGCTCAGCTTGCCATAACCTGCACCTGTAACCAATGCCATATACACCTATGCATGTTAACAATCTCTGCAAAGCAGCACTGTCCTGTAACCACTTACAAATGCCTTCAAGTTCTAAGGACTCTTTCCCTTCTCATTCATGCAGTCCTGGCTTCTATATCAAACTGGAAATAGGAGGTTATCTTACTTAGCCCAAACAGACCACAACATGTACTCCTGTCCAAACCATGGACCTCAAGCACACTCCGAGATCAGGTTGCGACCCTGTTCCTTGAAGCTGCCGCTCCTGACACCAACACAGATGTACCTCTGTACACTACTCTGACTGACCTGGACAAACAATGTCCCCTTTGATCAGCAGTGCAACAAACCAACTTTTTGCAAAAAAAATTCTGACACATAAATGGTTACTTAGCTTAAAACCCTAGCTGGAACTACTATACGGCTTTATTTTACCAACAGGTCTCCAACCCATGGTTTCAGAGCCTTACTCCAATACAAATCTTGGCTGACCTCAATAGAGAGGTTCACCCTGTATCAACAAATTCCCTGATCAGTCAGGTTACTGCCCTCAAGTCCCAGTCCCAGAGTCCCAGACCCCAGTTGTTGGCACTGGACCTGGTCTCAGTCCCTCAGTCAGAGTCACTGTCTTGGCAGAGTTGCCAATTGTTGGCACTGGATTTATGACCCAGATACTTTGCTTCAGGTGGACCCCAAACCCTCAGACCAACTACGACCTTTCCATTAGATAATAGGTGAACTTTACTGATACACAGTGATAAAAGATAAGAATAATGCAAACAATTCTATATCTACTAGTCCTAGTCCTGTCATCAGATGGAAGGTAAATCTGGCCACTATGCGAACTTCACTCAGGTTCTTTCTTGAATGTCAGATGTCAGCAGCCTGGAGGTTGGAGGCAGAGGCCGAGGCTTACTCTCCCACAGTGGGGTGGGTGAGATGGGCTGGTGGTATGCCCTCCGTCCATGGTGGCCTCGGGTATCCCTTCTGGGAACCTCTGTTGCTCTGAAATCCCTTCTTTTGTATTTCTTTTCCCTCTATGATAATTTTTCATCTTTGGGCATTGCTGATTGGTCTCTCTGTGGTGGTCATACTGTCTACATTCTGTTCTGTCAGCATGTTCCTTTTTTTCACAAATCCATTGCATGCACACATCCTAATTTGGGCTTTCCTGGTCTTCTCCTAATTGTCTGTTCCCCCAAAACCAGAAATCCTAAGGGCCCTGCAGTTGGGCACTGTGCCTTGTTGCCACCTTATTCAATGCTATGGAACAGTGTGGCACACATCTTTAATTTCTCAGCCTGTGTGTCTGCTCACTGATTGCCTGTCAAATGGGCCATGATGATGTCAATGCATACCCCTGGTTGACAACCCCTGTTCTAATGCATATCTACTTTACCTATAAGCCAATTCCCAGAAGCAAACCTCTAAATACTATTTTCTAGCCATCAGGCACTACCACATCCTTATTCCTACCTGCCTGATTCAAAAGTCCAGTTAGCCTACACTGGGGTGTTTTTACTCCTCTGTATATCACTGGGCGGTCAGCAACCAGAATGCAGAGCAGAGCTCTATCTAGTCCTACCCAGGCTTACATAATGAGATAGATATATAGAACTGATATGTACTCTGGTGTACATACACACACGTTTAAAAAAGACTGCAATTCTTATAGCCACAATACTTGCATTCCCGATAACCTAAATGCTTAGTGTTATTTATATTACTGATGACTTAACTGTGTCAGAGCATGTGACAATAGAGCCATGTAGTCAAATTACTAAAGCAGGGGGAGAAATAAATGCTCAGAGAAATAAATGAATGCAGTACTAACTTATGGTAATTTCAACTGGAATTCCAGCTCAATAAATTCTGGGTGACTGATTAAAATTATTAATATGTAGAACAGCTTTAGGCAACCAGACTGGCTCATTAAGCATGGAAGCCCAGAATTATCTACACTACAACAAGTGTGTGTGTGTGTGTGTGTGTGTGTGTGTATACGCACGCACACACATGTATGTTGGAGGAGGAGGAGAGAGGGAGCGGGGGAAAGGGACTTATATCTGGACTTTAAAAAAAATGTTTTCTCCACAGAAACACTTAAAATGCCAAAAAAGAGCACAGACTTAACAAAGAACATCAAGCTAGCATGTCCTGACACACACTAGCATCTCAAAACAGAAAAATCTATAAATATTATTAACCTTGCCAAGATATTAAATGGAGGAGATGTATGTTTGTACAGCAAGGTCTCCAGGAAAGGCTAAGATTCAAACTCTAGATGGATGTTGGTATATGCCACAATATTTCAGTCCCGAACGTCAGATGATTTTTTTCCCTTTCATAATGTATGTTTGCAAAACTCTTAATAGTACTACACTATTTTTAAAGAGTGATGCTCTGTTGATGTTTAATACCAGATTCTACAAAAAATTATTTGAATATCCTTATTAAGAACAAATAATTGAAAAAGTTATAGCATTCAAATGGAAAGTTACTAAGATTCTGCATTTTATTTATACAAAATGATGGAAGTAGCTTATGAAAATTTATAAGCCATGGAAATAAATCAGCACAGTGGCAAACCTCAGAATCAAAAGTGTTGATAAGCAAAATTCTTTATTCATAATAATATAAGAACTCTCATAATGGATTAGCATGTGGGGTAGCTAATTCAATATCTTGTTTCTGACAGTGGCCAGCATCAGATGTGTAAGGATAAAATGCAACAAACAACATAGAAAGCAGATGTGGATTACTGGGCCCAGAACAGTAAGAGATTGCCCAAGCCACCAAACACAAAGTTTGACATAACTTTTAGGCCTTCACTATCTTCGTTCTTTATATTCTTATCATCTATGGAGCTGTCCTATCCTTCTTTGATTCTTGCTAAATTCTTGATCTCTTTACATGTTATTCTCCATCCCATTCCTTACATATTCTAATATGGTTCTGTACTTTGAGTGCAGCTTCACATTGACCTAAAATCTTGATTACTAGTTAAAAACAATGCCTGGGAAAATGTACGAGTACTTTGCATGGTTCCATCCACTGTATGTTACTTTGTATTTATAAATACCAAAATCCATTTGCCACTCTGCTGTCCATTCATTCTGCTTGGATAGGTCTCTCAGGCTCCTCTGAGTCTTTTCTGGACTTAACCTATCTAATAATGTTGTGCCATCTGCCAATTTTACCACCACATAGCTCCCTCACTTTTCTGGGACATTCATTTATATATTACACTGAATACTGTACTAATAAAGAACTCTGTGACAGCCTATCAACTTTTTTCCATAATAAAAGATACATAATTTATATATGTACTGTCTTTTATGATGCCATATAATTGTGGTCTATCTTGATCTAAACAAATCTCTAACTTTTTTTTTAAATGTGGCCTTTTGACAAAAATGAAAAAATTTCTTATCATCAGACTAATGTTTAACACAACTGAAAATAAAACTAGATGCATTTTAGAACTCATCTGAACAATTTTCATTAGAATGTGACTACTTTTTTAAAAATTAAGAAAACAACTCCTACCCTATCCTTTAACATGGTAATGTAATATACCTCCAAATACTGCCACTATGAGATAAACCCTTTTAAATATATCTTTTAAATATAACAGATGCATTCTAATACAGTATATCTGCAGCTTTCTAAAATGATCAAATGCCGAAGATGCTGGCTGAGACTAAAGGATGTTTCCATATAGATCTACTACAAAGGCCAAACAGGAGATCCCTTGGCCGAATTCCTTTAAAAGAGAAGGAGTCACACATCATCATCATCTTCTGTGAAGGATCAGAACTAATTGAGCAGAGTCACTCTGAGTTATGGAGGAGTATCTTGAGTCTAAAAAAGGTTGAGAACCATGGCCCAATCAAATCATGACTTACTCTCCAGGGAATTTTGTAATACCAGAGAAACCCCTCTCAGGTAAACCAAACAGGATAATTCTTCCCATCGAAGGGAAAATGAGAGCCAAACCTCCAGTTAGAACATCTGATATAAGATCATGGATGCTTACTGGTTTTTTTTTAAGTCCTTTCTCCATCAATAATTAGATCCAGTGTGCTCCTCCCTAACTTTAATGGATCTGAGAAGAACTTTTACAGATCCATTGGTTGATAAAAGTCACAAGGTTTTCTGACAGTTGGCCAGAACTGCTCTTCCTGCTTGAGCAGGGTGAAGAGACCTTTACTAGCATTGGAACAGGTATTCTATCGAATCAAAGCTCTGTGATGTATGTTGGCAGCTGGACCATATTTAAGAACATTCTTTATTTTTCTAATCCCTCGTCTTGTTGAAAGGAATTCAGTATTTACTAACTGCTATTGACAAAAGAGCAGCAGGCACAGCACTGTAACCATCAAATCCCTGGTATTAGCTTGTGCTCTTATCAAAAACTGACATGTTCTTAAGCAACAGACCTTCAACATCCAGACAAAGATAAGCCTTACTTTGTCTTATGAAAAAGTTCTATTTCAAATGCTTTTATTTCTGAATAGTGTTAAAGAGTAGCCATGCCAAACTGAATGCAATGTACCTAATCTTAGAAGCTAAGCAATCCAGGGTCCAGTTACTACTTTACAATACCATCTTGTAATACCATTTACCATAGAAGGAAGACAAGTACTTGTGGTCAAAAAGCCGGTAAGTATTAAACCACAGACATAGCATTAGTTTTGAATTGGCTTCATCATTGCCAGTGAACTGATATATAGAAATAAAAAGAATGGATGCTATAACACTAGAACCATGGAGCAAAGATTAATTTACTTAATACAGCATTGGTTTTCACTGATTTTAACTAAAAGTAAAAACATATTTCTCAGCAATCCACTCATTTTATTGCTTTATGTTTGCTACTCTAAAAGCGGTATGACCTACAAAAGTCACCAGAACACACAGATTTATAAAACCTTATTGGTAAAATCTGTGTGACCATTGCCAAAATATTTAGCGTATTTCCTAACAATAAGACATTGCAACTATTTCGCAGAAAATGTGAAAAAGATAATTTCTGGTATTTTGACACTAATCTGCTTCCTATAAAAATGTAGCTTTCTCTGAAAAGGAAACGTTACCAAGATAAAAGTTCCAGTTAGGATGCTGAAACACATTATACACCTAAAATGATATTATATCATATTATACAGAATATATCATGTCCAGATATGAACACGTTGTCATTATACATGAAAGCTAAATGTAGATACAGGTATCTAAAATGTGTAAATAATGTCTAAATCTAGATAAAGATATTTAATAAATATCTAAAAATGAAATGCGAATACATTTTGGCATTGGCAAAATGTAGGGGGTGCATGTGGGTGTATGTGCATCCCCTGAGACTGGCAGTACACCCCCGGAGACTGGCTGCTGCTGACAGTGCTGATGATGCCTGCAGGCCGTTGCCGCTCACCATCACCCCCACCGCCAACACCACTGCAGCCGCCTACGGGTCGTCTCCACTCAGCCCCCCCCACTCGCCACCACCACACCCCCACCACCTCCACCAACTATGGGCGGTCGCTATGCCTCCTTAGCCTTGGGAGGCACAAAGTGTTCATGCATTTTGGTAATCTAGATTTCACCTAAAAATGAGCTTTTTTGTTGTATATGCCAAATTACTTTGGAATATATGTAAACTATATGATAGCATATGTGTGTACCATTTTCAGTTCCACAAGTTAATGGTTCAATATAATCTGTATTTCAATATAATGTAGTAAAAGTTTCTGTATTTCTATAATTTATCCTTAAAACTAAATTTCTCTTACTAAAAACCCACATTATATTCAAACAGTAAACGACACAGTTAACTGACTTGACTACTATGCATTTAATTTAAGGTTGCTCAAGGGGGTTCTTTTTAAAGTGTCTTCATATTAAACTATTTCATTTCATAAACTCAGATGTGCTTTAGCACTTTATTATATTGTAAATTGTTTCTTCATCTGAAAGTCTATTAAGAGTTGACTTGAGAATCTATTCTGCCACTGACGTTTCGGGAGAGCAAATAGACAATTTACATTAGCGACTAAGTACATGAGTGGGAGCTATGCATGTAAATTCCCTGCACAGCTGCATGACTGAGGACCTCAAAGTCTTTAAGAGAGATTTTTTTTACAGTAGTTTAATAAGTATTATTGAGCTGTCCCTACTATACTGCATTATTCATTGGACCCTACTTACAAATCCATTTAGGTCTTTTAGGAATGGAAGACAAATCTGATATGCTTTCTTATATGTCTTCCAGCAGTGGTTGATTTACTAATCTAAGTGTTGGGTATGGAAAACCCAGAAAACTGCAGCAGCTTTTTCAAATCCTAGCAGAGTTGACTCAGGCTTTCTTCCTTGAAATATATCAACTAGGTTTATCAAATAATTATCTATGATCTAATAAATGGAGTTTATCATCAGTAAGTTTATATTCCACTTTGTCTAAGTACGGTCCTAACAACCCCAGTTTATCTACTGTTTTGCACTGTGCAATATATTAGTTAGCTGCTATAACCCATACATTAGAATTTAAGGAATTTAAGGGATGAAAAGTGCTCTAGACAATTCTAACACTTCTCGTACTTCATGTATTGGTGTTTGTTCTTTTGTACTTTTCTTAGATAAATGGCAAGTAATCAGTTAAAAATTTCAATTTTGCAAAACAGATGTTGCTAATAATACCCTATTAATGTATGCTGTGTATAGGTTATGTATATATTACACAATGTTGGTGATGAATCATTGAACAGACACTGCTGATTTAATAGTACAAAATTGTCACATTTGACAAATTTAATTTTGCCTGCTCCAGACAGGAACAAAATGTATTTAAATGACAAATGACTGCTTCTCTGATCATTTAGTACATGGGGTTCCTACTGCAATCTCATTCTTTAATGGCCTTTATATCTCAGTTCTTAAAACAGTACACCACAACCCTCAAAATTTCTGTATGCTGAATATATTTTGTCCCTCTGGCTAGAACATTATCTAATTGACAAACAAATTAAATAAACTGGAACCATTTAACCAGACTATGTTTTGGTCAATAACAGCATGAGAACTGCTCCATAAAAGCTGCAGTCTTCTTAATAGCAACTTTAACAGTCAGATATCTTTTAAAAGTTTTCAGTGTGCGTTGTCAAATAGTGAAAGGAATAAACTGAGTAACGCATTGAAATGATGGCTGTACCACTTTCTCAAGTACAATGTTTGTTACTATTGCTAGACCTGAGCATTAAAGTCTAGGAAAGACTTTGAGGGAATGCAAAAGACTAAAAGTAACTTAGGATGAAAGATGAAACAATGTTAAAAAGAATAAATTAGCATACAGGGAAGAATAAATCATGCACGATTTATGAATATGAAGTTTCCAAACCAATCATTGCTATGAATCAAGTTCAAATGGAGTTTTAGACAAGCTTCAAGTGAAGTGAACTACAGAAAAATGGCCTTCCTTATCACAATTCTTTCCATTCTCGTACCATTAATGGTACACTTCACTGATGCAGCCATTAGGCTGCAGGCCATTTCCTTTCATTTCTGAATCCTTCCCCTCCCACCCCCCCAAAGCTGTTACTGTCATCAAGGTACAGTCTCACTGTTTCCCCCCTTTTTGTATTCTCTAAGAAGCCGCTGTGCTTTCAAACTAATCTTCCTTCTATTTATATATCAATAAAAACCCTTCAACTGCAGCATTTCGCTAAACAACTACAGGGATTTGAAAAAGAAAACAAGCCTATTTCCCTTCAAAATGTCAAGACTCAATTCACCCTACCATGCTATTCAGCACATACAAAGAAGAGGATAAAATACATCTAAAAGTGTTGTGAGTGACTACCAATCAAAAGTGTCACATTTTGGTAGATGGCTATTGATGAAACTCTAGGAAGAACATTAAGAGGTGGGCACTAATGACAGTAATTATACACACACACGTACACAGAGAAGTGTGACAACAGGGAACATAAACAACTGAGCTGCAAAACTACAATGATTATATTAACCAACACAAAATATTAAGAACAAAAAAAAAAATCACTTCTAGATATTTAATGAAGGTTTGTTTTGAAAGCACAGTTTTTAACAGTCTTCAAGTAGGTAAATATGAAAAGGGTATACTCTGGCAGCTAGAAATACACTCTGTTGTATTTAGAGTATTTAATTAGTTGCTTATTTACTACATAAACAAATGTTAGCTGGAAACCTCTGTGGTTTCAATACTGTGGTATTTAGTTTCCATAACATGTTTTATGTACATATCCAATACCATTTAGGAATGTATTCTTTTGTTGTTTGCATTGTGTTGTAATGATTTTCATGCAGTTCAAAAGAATAACCAACCCCCATACTGTAAATCTTTTAAGACAGATGTGTGGTTATTTTTCTGCTGTCAGAATACTTATATTCTAGTTTGCTTTAGATTAACATAATATTGTGTGTGTATAGGCAGGAGTGGAGAGAAAAGACTATTCAGAAGGAAGGGCTCATACCAGCTAAATTAGCTGGGACACAGGTGAAACTGATGTTACTTGACCAATGACCAAGTTACAACTTATTTTTCTCTTATAATGAAAGCTCTTAGTCCAGTATTATTCACAGAACTCCAGTAACTGTGGTTCCAGCCCCTAGCCAGCTGGAGAGCTAGGGAATGAACTCTCAACCAGCATGTTTTAGCTGAGTCCCTTGAAATCTACATCAAACCAAATTGCTAGAAGACATTGATTACTTTAGGAAATTAAGAAAATTAGGCAAATCAAGAAAAGGGCAATTAAAATATTCAACATACTTTTAACATTCTACTTGCATGTTTTATACTCAAGTACTTCTCTACTTCCACCCTTCCTCAACGGAGATTCTTGAAATCTGATCATGTTGATTAGTTATGATGATATTGATATAGGGCAATTATATCAAACATGGGGGCAGAAGCAAGATGTCTGATAGGAATGAAAGTACATAAACGGAAATTATTGCATCCATAGATGCAAGACTTCAAGAACTCAATACACTTCAGCTTGGGCAAGACATACAATCTCCATCCCACCTACAGTTAAGATGGAAGAAAAATGTGATCTGGATAGCTACATGCCTGTTAAACTAACCTCAATAGCATGTAAGGCTTTAGAACAACTTCTGAAGGTGAGAAAAGTTATAGATATAGAGGTAAACAGAAAATGGGATAAATGCAACATGAATTTATCAAAGATAGATCATGCCAGTATCAACTAATATTTTGTTCAATAAAATAACTAATTTTCTACACAAAGAAAATGCAATTGAAAAATCAACCTAACCTTATGTAAAGCATTTGATACACTACCACAAAAAATTATTAGCTCAGATGGAGGAGATGAAATGACTGGAGATAGAGGAGATGAAATGATTGTAAGATAGGTAAGGAGCTGGGCGAAGTTTCAAAGAGGACATAGTAACAGTTGTGTTGTAAAGGGAACTACTGAGCCACATGGAGTTTCCTAGTGGAAATTTAATGGAATTGGTATTGAGAGAGACTGCATTTAATACTGTCATTAATGACCATGGCAAAAAAGTAGGAATGCGCTAATAGTATCTTCTGATGACACAATGTTGAGAGCCATTATCAATGTAGAAGAGGACTGGACACCATACAGTAAGATTGTGATGACTTGGAGGACAGGTACAATAGAAATAGCATAACATTCAATAGTACAATAGGTCACAATTGGAAACTAATAACAAGAACTTGTACTATAAGCTGAGGGGGGCTCATTATCTGGCAATGGCAGAGGAACAAAACCACCAATGTGACCACCAATGTAAAAGGCACCAATGTAACAGGCAAATGCCATTTTATCATATATGGACAAGCATTTCCAGGAGAGAAACAGGAATAATTATGCCATTGTACAAGGCACAACTGAGACCTCATTTGGACATTTGGACACATATATTCAGGAAAGCTGGAACAGATGCAGAGAAGGGCTATTGGAATAATCAGGGGAATGAAGAATCTATTTTATGGTTTGAGTCTAAAGAAACTTGGCTTGTTTAGCCCAACCAAACACATGCTGATAGAGGATATGACTGTTGTCTAGAAATAGATCAGAGGAACAAACACCCAAGATGGAACTATATAAGCTGTAGGACAATATTGGCAAAAGAACAAATGGGTACAGAGTAATCATTAAAGGAGGCTAGAAATTAGTAGACAGTTTCTATCCATTTAAGAATGATGTACTAGAAGAACAAATTTTCAGTTTTAAGTTGGACTATCAGAAATGTATGAAAAAGCTTACATGAAAGAGTTGCCTGTGATAGCAGAGAATTGGACTTGATAATCCCAGAAGTCCCTTTCTGGTTGTATTATCTTGTGGCCCTATATGCTTTGTACTAGTGTCTGTAAGCAAATAAGGCATAATGTTAGTTTGCAAATAAAGCGTATAAGATATGGAAAACTTGCATGAATGAATGACCTATATTTTAATGATTTTTGTAAACCTAGTATTAATTCTGGGGCAGAAATTACTACATTTAAATTTGCATGCATACTTGTAAGCATAGGACAGGGGTTGGAGCTATGTGATCTGGCTAGTGGAGCTCGTCAAGGGTCTGGAAAACTGGTGATGGAGTGCATGGGTTGGAGGGAGCAGTGTCACTGCTTCCCTAATGACAAATTTCTCAGCCCCAGGGGCCAGATGACACCAATGCACGCAGGATCCCACATCCATGTGGGAAGCCAGGGCTGGGGCAATGGCCCTAATCCAGTATGTGTGGGCCTGGGGTTTGGGCAGCAGGACCCCAATCCAGAGCACCAAGGGATGGAACTGGTCTGGAAGGCCCAGCCTGGAATGTGCAGAACTAGGGCTAGGGCCAGGGCTGGGTGGAAGGTGTGATCCAGAGTGTGTGGGGACAGGGTTGAGGCAGCAGACCCAATCCAGGTCTGAAAGGTGTACATTCAAATTCCAACCAAAAAGGCTTACACATGAATTGTAGTGCTTCCCTGGCCCTGCAATGAAGTCATAAGCTTGCTGTAACTGGCACTGCTGACTGACTTGAATCTTCAAACCATCCCAAATACACCTGTGATATGCCGGTGAAATCTGGCTGTGAATGTTTTGTTTCGTCCTTAACTGAAGTGTTTTAATGAAAGTACAAGTATTTCTCACTGACTGCTTATGGCATTTGTAGACGACACATTAAAGCAGGTTAAATGCCCTTTTGCACTGCTTTAATGGTGTTGCTGTTTGCACGAGTTTGCAAATTTGGCAGCATAATGTGCCTTAAATGACTTTGGGGCACAGAAAACAAACACCTCTGAGGAGTTTTAGTTTGCTACCTTACAGCTGGGGAGGGAATCACCAGGCTCTGTGAGGCTCAGGATCTGTGCAGACAGCCCTACCAGGCAGGCCAGGAAGGCAGGCTGCACTGGAGGGGGAAAAAAACCCAGCGAGCCTGGATTTTTGGTAAGTTTTAAGTGATATAAATTTATTTATAAGACATTTACTCCTTCTGTATAAAAAATTCTCTCACTAAGATTTTTTAGCTACATGACAAACTCACTCACTCCATACTTATAAAAATGTATGTTTGTACCAGGTAGTGCTGCATTTCCCCACTTAACGGGGCTTTATTCACCAATTGCAATGGCATATGATTACTCCTCAGGCTTCTTTAATTTTAGTAACAACCAAAATATCTGCCTGTGTGATGCCTGCCTGCATAATGTATTGCCATGAAAGGGTCATTTCTTGTTTGCAGATTAAATGAGTGAAAATGCTGATGTTACTCAAAACTATATTAATGGAATCACAAGATAATATGCAGCCCAATTCATCTTATGAACTCAACATTAACATATTGCTGGAACACAATGCAGATTATAAATTTATGAGCATATCAACTTCCAATAGAGAGAAAAAATATGCCCCTGAGTACCTTCTGAGAACTAATTCTGTTTTGCAAATAAAAACAAAAGCTTCAGAGCAGTGACCAACAGTACCTTCAGGCTCAACAAGAAATAATGCAGTCACATTATTACAAGTCACTATGAATGGCTGCTGTAGTTTCAGATTAATATAGGTTGCCATGATAAAGTGAGAACAAATGAATGACCACAAAATGGCACATGCTACAAAAATATTATCTATACAATCTTTCTTTAAGACGTATGGGACTCAATATGTTGCACATGCAAACATAGATTTGGCACTGCTCCCCTGCTGTCAAATCTCCAGACTCATGAGAAGGGTGCAGGGCCAGGCAGGGAAGGCACTGACCCCCAGGCTCCCATTCAAGTGTGGGGGGCTGAGAGGGGATAGCGCCAGACCCCTGGAGCCCAATCCCAGCATGACGGGGGGTGAGAAAGGGCCATGCCTGCCCCTTGGAACCCAGGCCTGGTGCAAGAGGTATAGTGCCTGTCCCTCAGCCCCAATCCCAAACATGGGCCAGGGAGGAGACAGTGCCAAGTCCCAAACCAGTCTGGGCCACAGATGGGCCTTGTGCTACTTATCTGGCCTGCAGGACCAAAAGGTTGAGCACCACTGGTGTATGTAGTGTAATAGTTTAAGCATTCTGTTCAATACAGGTAACTGATTGCCACATAGCTTCATTGTAATTCTGTTCCTTTTATTTTGGTATATATATATATATATAGTACACATACTGTAATATATATATTACACATATGCATACATATATATGAATATTTATAGGTATATTATTGTTTGAATCACTGGGTGCACTGCAAACCACTAGAGAACTGCTATGGTGTGGGGGGACTCTTGTGAAAGCACAGACAACATAGGAGCTTCTATGGTGACTTCACCTCTAGTGATAGTTTGGAATGTGGATGGACAAGGCCTCCTAACACCTTGCCAAATGTTGGTTACTGATACAGTTCCTTGTGACTGATAAATTAGATTACACATCAGTGTTCTAATGTATGCTAGGACACTAACCCAGGAAAGAGGGAACCAAAAAAGTGTTCCTTAGAGCAAAACTGCATGTGCCCTTACCCTGGGCTGCACCATATGCTCCTTCACAAGACCTGAGGATCTGATCTAGAATTTGAAACACAACTGATAGATGCCACAAGATTCTCAGTGGTACAGTATATAAAAAAACTTCATATAACTAGATGCCCATTGACATTACAAACTGATGAAACTGCCCAGCTTGAATGATAAAAATAAGATAAAGAATGAGGACCTTCTAATGATAGGCAAACTTAAAAAAATTCACACTGGGATAACTATGTTGCACATCTCTGACAGAAGACACCCAATGACTTCAATGAAAATGTATGTGTTTATATTTGTTAAAGCTCGGGTCCAGAGTTTATGTGACCCAAACACAGAAAATGGCCTGAATGCAATGAAGAATCAGCCATGCTTTAGACCACCTAAAAAGGAGAGTTGTGTTTTGAAAAAGGATGTTCGGGAGGAGTCCCCTCTCTGAAGGAGGATGCTCATTTGCATTTCAGCTTTCTTCAAATGCCTTAATAGTCACTGTTTACCTTTTTCTGACTGACTTCAAACCAAGGATTCCTATTTGGCCAGAAAAGCAGCAGAGATCTACCTAGAAAGAGAATTTGTTTTCCTTCAAAAACATTATTTCTATCAGGGATAGCTAGGTAATCAGATGCATGCAATATGTAGACACAGATAGATTAGATAGATAAATAATATACTGACCTTTCCTTTTAGCACCTATGTCAGAATGAAACATGTATCTGAGAAGAAGCAATATCCTAATTGGGTAGGAAGCTATCACTGTTCAAATATTATAAATGAGAAAAAACAATTTAAGCGTAGCAGCACTCTGCACTGCTTCACTTTAAGCACATGACATGAGCACACAGAAGCATAGGAAAAGCACTATTTCAACAGAATGAATGCTTTTTTAAAGCTTCAAAAGATGCAATTCAGAAAGTGGAGTTCTGCATTTAATCTCATCAGATGGAATATGTTGCAACATGCCAACTGTGGCAGTGCTACTTCCTGCCTGTGCTATTTCCAGACTGAGTAGACTATAAATCACTCCTGTGCTAAAATCATAACAAATAAATAAGGCCTAATGAATACCCACTGCCACCACAGACAAGTCAAGAAGTTCCTATTCATAAAGTAGTTTGTTTATTTCTAGGCTCTTCTCCAGCACATACTGCTCTGGTAGGTCATTACAGAACAGATTGAATGCAACCGTTCCTTGCTGTGCTTCTTGTGTATGGGCAGGGTGTTGATTGTGGTATTACACTGGTGTATGAAACGCTCTACATGTGATTTATTTTGTTTTCTTTGCTTTTGTTACTCTTTTGCTGACATCTACCCCCACAGCAAAATACTGTATTAAAAATTCAGTTTCCACTCGGTTGGCATGAATATAGACATCCTTGCTGTGAAAATATCATTTATATACAACTGGCTTTCAAGTGATTAACAGTTTTGCAAGCAATGAAAAAATAATCTCTCTGAAAGCACACTGCAGCCTCCTCATATCGCTAAATATTGTGAACGTCTGCAAAGTGAAGCGAGGTGTTTAGCAAACAAAAAGCATAAGGAATGGGACCAAATATAGCTGCAAACTGAGAGATAGCTGCCTGACTTCAGAAATAGCCTTTTAACTGCCAAGTGTATAAAGAGAGTAAATATCAGGTGAACATGAATTCACTGACAGTTGTCAAGAAAAAAGTAGTTTGTGTCAAAACAAACCAGTGCTATAAAATTGCTATGGTAGGTTGCTTTTCTTAATAACTTGTTCTAGCTGAATTCAGCTTTCCTACAACCTAATCCGTCTTTTCAGAAAGATGCCCAGTTTGTTTGCTAAGAGTAATGGAAACCTGGATGAATGCTAGATTCATTTGCAATTCTGTTTTTCTTACAGCTGTTTAGCAGAATTACTTATGTGAGAATTGTGTGGTTGATTCTAAGCCATGATTATTATTACCGTGTAGTACCAGCAATACAATGAAACCCTTTCCAGAGATACGCAAGGCTAAGAAGGGCTAAACCTAAGTTAAATAAAATGGAGCATGAAGTCAC
>JAGPOW010000261.1:85927138-85959593 GCA_030014935.1 Caiman crocodilus | reverse complement strand
TCACAGTTTCAATTGATGCCTTGATCTACAATAAATAAAGTGTCTGAATACAAGGCATTGACAATTTTCCATCATTTGTAATATGTCAACTTGAATTTCTTATGCCTATATGCTGCTACATGAGTTTCTTATGGTAAAGCCAGCATCATTAATTGCATGTGCACTATGGCTTGAAATAACTTCTTCTGAACATTAGCAACCAAATGAATTAAAATGCTCAGAGTGTCGCCTTCAATATTGTTTATGAAGGGCTTCTAAATTTTCCCTTTAAGAACTGAAGCGCTGAATTACAAGATTGTAATTTTAAAAGGATGAATAGCTTGCTTTTCAGAATTGCCAATAAAGAAAATGCCTAATCTAAAACCAGTAACAATGTCAAACAAGGAACAGAAAGACTGTTTCAAGCTGAAGCTGTAGTATGTCAAGCTTCTTCCTGGAGCAAAATTTTATGGCTCAGTCATAAACCCATGAAAAACAGGGCTTCGAATGGAAATTCTGACATACTCTTAACTATAATGGCCTAAGCAACACTGCTATAATTATATATGATAACGATGTTATCAAAGAGAAAGTGATATGACTAAATTAACCCCATTAATGTTGAAAAGCTGGAGTGTATATGTGAATGGTCAAAATGCTAGCATAAAAATGGCTATTTAGGCTTCTTAAAAGGTTCCAATTTTGTTCCTTAAGTCTGATAAAAAGCCAAGACTCACAAAAAAAGAGAAAAAAGTCCAAAGGAGGTACTTACAGAAAAGTTGTCAAAGTAAAAATTTGAAGAGGTTTATTGAGCAGTGTGTAAAAACATTCATTTAAAGAGTCGCAGTTTACATTTTGTAAAAGATGTGTACTGATATACAATACCCAACACTAGTGTTCTTGCAGTTCATTTCCTTCTAGGTTCATTCTTAAGTAATAATAATAAAAAACAGACTAGAATTATTTTCTGACATGACTAAGGATCTTTAGTTTTGATCTACATACAACTGTATTAATAATAGATTAAGGACTGATATCAAAGCAGAATATCATACTCCGTAAGTAAGAAAGTACAAAGTACAGCTGTCAAATCACTCTTGACAGGTAGAGAAAGGGCAAACTTACAGTATCCAAGCTTCCAGGGCTTTGGCTATTTTCTTCAACCTGTCTTTGACACCATAGTACAAAAACTGAATTTAGTAACCTTGTCCCCCTTGCTAGTTTTGTCCAGATATAGGAACAGCAAAAAGTATGCTTATAAAGAGAACAGCCAGCATGCTGAGAGGGAGAATAATAAGAAATGACAGTGATGAAGGTTCTGTAAAACATATTGTTATCAAGTCGTGCGCTGGTAACACCTAAAATAAGTTTATCTGATCCATGCCTCTTAGAGGTTATTCAGAGCTGGATGGATAAAGACAACTAAACAGATCCTGGACAATTACTTAACGTTTGCTATAGCTGTGTAAAATTGTCTGCCCTCCTAAGCAAGTGTCCTGCTATTGTTTGGTCACTTTGTATTTAAAAATAGTTATTTTGAGCTAGTCAGGGTAAACATGTATTTTGCACTTCTGGATCAGAATGAACAATAAAGAAACTTTGGTCAGACATCCTCAATGAGAAAACACAGCCCTGAACTGTACAGTGAAATTTTCTTCAAGGGAAATAGCACATCTACAACACTGTATCCAAATGATCCATTACTGAAAAGCAAAATTAAAATATCTGGAAAGTTTATAAAAGAACTGGTAAAAGGATTAACAAAGATCACCTTACATAGGGAGATTTATGGTTGAAAAACAAGCAGGGTCCCACAAGCCCTGATGTAGAAGGGCAGAATATAGATAGAGGTTATGGTCTATGCAGACATTGAAGGCAAGTAAGCCCAGATTGAATGATGGTAGATGATAACCAGTCTGTCTTTACTGTGAGCTTTTGGTAACTCCTCAGCAGGCTTGAATTACAAAGTGAGCAATTCTGCAATTTTCTTCCTTAGCTGCTCCAGTGTGTATAGATTATTTGGCTTTCAAGTTAAGAGTGATGAAAGCCTATTACTTCAAATCTGACATTTGGGATTCAGAATGACAGAACCTGGCTTCCTTCAGTCTTACGATATTCAAAATCTTTAAACATTAAATGAAGAATAGTTCTTGCACCTGTACCATCATTTCTATAGGTCATGGACTACATCCTGGATGGCTCCTACAGCAATTTTTAAGATATCGTAAATTAATTTCCACAGCAATTAAAAGGGACCCACTAAATCCAAAGCCTAAATTTAGTGGTCTATTGACATTTAATGGTCTATGAGACTCCCTCAGCTAAAATTTTAATCACAGTGCAAGTTTTCAGGGGCTGAAAAGAGTATGGATAGAATTATTTTGCCTTTGTAAAAAAAGTTTCTAAGACAGAAAGGCTTCTCTTTGACTGAGATGAGTTAACTACCAAAATACCTCCTTTATGTGTTGCTTAGATCAACCAACTGCATAGAGAAATGGGACTCTGAACCATGGTGTGTCCCAAAGGAACACTTCACAAGACATTTTAATGTTTTAATGCCACTCAAAATGATATTTTGTCACTTTTGAAAACAGAGCAGATATTTTTAATGAGGTTTTTAATGATATATTTTTCAGAGATATTAAATGTATCATTTACATAAGCAGGATTTAAATTCTCTTTTTTGAGTAATTTTTAGATTTAAACCACTCTTGTTTTATTAAGCCTATTAAATGTTCATATCAGACAGTTCCACCACAAGTTAATTCAACACTTCTATCTGAGTACTATATGAAGGTTCAGGAATGGTTATTTCACAGCTCTACATGAGAAGTAGAGTTTAATAATATAGGGAAATGTGATATAAAGTCAACCATCTGAATTAGAGGTAGGTGAATATATTACAAAACATCCTGCCTCTTAGCTGTATTCATTTGAGAGGCTGTAGCAAGAGATGCAGAAGTATGCACAAATGCCAAGGAACCTCATTGTCAAACACAGATTGATAATACTTTGTTGGTGGAGTTGTGTGCTTGCTTCCTTATGCTGAAAATTTAATATAAAGATAACTGCTAACTAAATAAATCATTAAATATTTCAGTGGAGTGGGAATGCAGAAAACTTTTTATTTCCAATGTATTTCCATTGTCTATCACAACCTTTTTATTATGCACTTTTCTTTCTTCACAAGAAGTTTTGCTGCTCTTCTGAGAACAGTTTTTGCTGGAATGCTCAAAATGCTTATAAGTGATACAGAGTAGTTCAAATTGCGCAGTATTAATAAACATTCAAAGGGACAGCTTGATGATTTACTGGCATATGGGATGCTATATGAAACTATTTTGATTACAACCCCCTTGCTTTTGATCTGACATATGGGGGATGAGAACAATATGATTAGTGTGATCAAATCATGCCAGAAGAAAGTAGGGAGTAATTTCTAGCCAGCTGCTCCAGATGAGTCAAGGAGTGACTTCACTAGGCTTCAGACATGACTTCTGAAGGGAGACATAGAAGATAAACTGGGAAATCCTTAGGCAACAAAAAATCCCCAAGGAGGATAGAAGATTGCATTAAAGTGAACTAAAACACACTGGAGATTTTTAACCTCTTAGGTCCTGGTTTAGAGGTTAGAAATGGCTACAATAGATTAAATGTAATAGAAAACACCATCAAACAGAGCAATCTGAACAAAATATAAACACAGTGCTGAATTTGGTAAAATGATGGTAACAAGAGTAACAAAGTTGAATTAGGTACAACTTGTGCTACTAGAAAATAAAACATGAATCAAAAGATAGGGGGAAATAGGGGGAAATAAACGTACAATATTTTGATTCTATAGTAAGAACAAGCCCTTTTCTGTGAATAATCTGAGCGGCAGGTATAATCAGGATTTATAGCCCACTGTGAAAGATGCAATTAATCAAGAACAGCTTGTTCAGAGTGCTGATAGTAGATTATAACCTTTTATTTATTGTGGAGGTTAATTTCTCTTTCTGAGGGTCACTAACTTGATCTCATTTGCTTGACTTGCCGCTGGTCTTTCTCTAATCATAGCAAAATCTTTTGTAAGTAATGCCTGTGTGAACATTGCTAATTTCACCATATGACCTTTTCCATCTTATTTTCATCCCATGGCTATTTGACTTGTTCAAATCAGACAGCAAATTATTAGCCTGTAAGTGTTGCAGTATACTTAATGTCTTTCTTCATTTACAAATATGTAGGCTAAATTATTATAGGACTATTATTCATTACTTCTACACCTAAAGTGCCCACCACCCAGTTTTGGGTTTCAATAATGCCACCAAGAACTCATTTAGCACTTCACATGTTCAACATGTAAATACATTAAGGGTCATGTTTGATGGCTAGAAAATAGTATTTAAAGGTTTGTTTTTGGGAACTGGCTTGTAGCTGAAGTAGATATTGCCCTGGACCATTGCTCTAATGCAACAGCAAGGGTTAATTTATTTCTAAAGGTCTGTTTGTAGCAAAGTTTCCTTCAAGGCCCACTGTGTCTGACAGGCAAGCAGCAAGCATACATGCAGGGTGGAAAATTGATGACATGCACTACACTGTTCCATAACAAAGATAAGGGACTCTGCAGCATTAACACCAAATCACAGTGCCTACTACAGAGCTCTTGGGATTTCTGGTTTTCATAGATGACCAAAATAAGAGGCTTGGTAAAAGCCCAAATTAGGATGTGTGTAGGTGTGGATTTGTGAAATAAAGGAATATTGTGTGACAGGACAGAATGTCAACAGTATGATGACCACAGAGAAACCAATCAATGATGGCCAGAGATGAAGAGTCATCAGAGGGGAGAAAGAATATCAAAGGAGGGATTTCAGAGTAGCAAAAGATCCTTGAGAGCGGAACCTGAAGCCACCATGGACCACCCACTGCATACCACCAGATTGTCTCACCCACTGCACTGGTGCAGGGTGGGCCTTGGCCTCTGACCTCCAGGCTGCTAACATCTGATATTCACAAGAGAACCTCAGGGTGAAACTTGTATACTGGCCAGATGTAGCTTGACCCTGTGACAGCTCTACTATATCTAGTAGATAGAACTGCTTGTGTTATTCTTATCTGTTAACTTATCTTATCTTATCTGTGTGTATCAATAAAATATGCCTATTATTGAATGGAGAGGTTGTGGTCGGTCTGAGGGTTTGGGTTAGCTCAGAACCAGGTATCTGGGTCATGAATCCAATGCCAACAATGTTATGAGTACACATACACAGAGACAGTCTCTCTCTCCTATTACTCATATGAAGGAAACCATAATACTTATAATTATGAATGTGGTGAGGTGGCAGTGGTCAAAGCTGGTGTAGCTCCTCTAGGACTAGTAAGTACACAATGCCCCTAGAAGCATTCATTGCTGATTCTGTGGTAGGGTGTAAAATGTTCACAGGTACTCATTCTCTGGTGCACTAGTCATTTCTTTCCTTCTATCTCTGTATGTCGTTTTGGATTGCAGGATTAAAAGTGAGACCTAACACCATGATATTCAGAAGCACTGAAACCAGAAGAATGAATAGAATATGAAATTCATTTCTGATGAGCATGTAGATCCTAATCAATTCTTATAAATCACCTTCAGGTAGATAATATGATCAATGTTTTACAAATAAGGAATCAAAGACATTAAAATATTAAAGTGACACCACCAAGGTGTTGGTGGCAGGGCCATAAATAAAATATAGAACTTCTGATTTTGAGTCCTATGCTCTGTAAGCTTGTTTTAAAGGTAAGAAATATTAAATACACAACTTGCATAACAAAAAGCCCCAAAGAAGAGGTTCATAAAGATGGGAAATCCTAGAAAGGCAATGTTGCAGAATAATCATATAATTGTCCACTCTGATACAAGGGGTCTTGGGGGACTGTAAAGTTGCAGAAAACATAACAGCTGGAGTGAGAGAATCCATAAGAAAGCTGTAGCCATACTGGGGTGGGAGTAAAAGGAGGCAATGAAAGATCTGGCTTTAAAAATGTCAACTTGCTCTTTTCACAAACTGGCCATTTTTCCCTGCAGATGTACTGTATTCATCCAGACCGGCCCTGTAGTTAAAAGCTTCTTTAATCACATCTAATTCTGTCAGATATAACAGATGTCTTGAAATTGGGGTATAATACCTTAGAAGTGACCATCTTTATCATTATCTGGTCTACATGCCCTCTCTAGGTGCATCTACACAAGATACTACTCTGCAGTTGTTACTGCACATTTAAATAAATGCACAGTAACCAGAGTTACTGCACGGTGAATACATTTTAAGAGATGCTACTGCACCAGAGTTACTGCACCAGCAAATATCTTTTAAGTGATAATACTGCATTGTAGTGTATTAGCACTGTTAATGCTGTGACGTGGTACTGCACAGTATTATTCAGCTACTGCGCAGTCAACATCTCATGTAGATGAGCCTTCTGTCTACAGAAGGAGAGGGTACAACATAGCTATGTATGATGTTTAATACTCCAAATAGGGAATAAAAGCAATGTTCTTTTCATGCTGGGAAATCAAATGTACATCTTGATTACACAGGATTTACACTGTTTGTAGGAGATGCAAACAAAGAGGGGATTCAGAACAGTTATTTATTGATGCTAAGATATACCAAAAGCAAATTCAGAAGCTCCCTAATTTTCATTTTATGTCTTTTGATCTTGGAGAGTACCAATGGAAAGCAGCTGTAATGTTTGACTTCATTTTACATTGGACTCTGTAAAAACAACATGTCTGCCACTGAGTAGACTTGGAAGAGATGGAGTCCTGTTTTAACTTTCAATTAGTGCTGAGAGACGTTTTGCATGCTAAGGGTAGGATTAACCATAAATTGCTTTCAGGGGAACTGCACTTACTAGTAGCCTTTGCTTGTCTAGCACATATGTTTCTTTCAGATCTGGCAGGTAGAAATATGTAGTAGAGAGGGCTGGGCAGCATATAATTAAACTTGTTTTGCATTTTAGGTGAGCAAGTAAAGTGGAAACCATTACTTTCTGTCTGTGAAGCAACTCCCAAGGTTGTTAAAGAGAGAACCATAAAGTATAAGTCTTGAAATATTAATTATATGCTGTATATGACCAGTGAAAAATAGGCTTCCAAGTATATCTTGGTAAAGCAAGGCTGGGTCATGTTAATTTAGCCCCTAATCCTGTGGGGAGTTGTGCAGCCTCAATCCTCTTAAATCAAGCATTCAGCACCAAACTGGATGCATGTATCCTGGTGCAGGAAGAGACCCTTGTTTTTGATATTTTTAGGTAATCAAACTGAAGTTGTAACACTCAATTTGTTTTACTCGTGTGATATAGGTTTTAATACTCTAAGATTTTAAAGCAGTAAAGTTTTCCACTGTCTAGTCAGATTACCAGATGTAAATATGACATTTTCTTTAAGGATATGATTTTAAGCAGCATGCTGATTTCATTACGTTATACTGGGGGGAATATATTTATAATCTTATAAATCTCATCTAATACCAAAGCAATCATACATTTAATAAGTAAGGCAACGTGTTCTGTTCAATCTTTGTCCGGAAATATGTAAGGGTGTTCTGTCATTTTACAAATCTGAAGAGATATGCACGGAGTAGTGCTTACTAACTTTCACTGTGAAAAATGTTTATGAACAAATACTTTCTACTTTTAGACTATATCTCATTGAAAAAGTCAAATAATAATGATGGTTATAAATTAATTTATCTTAAGTATGGTGTAACCACCATAATCAGCTATAAATCCTTTTGCCCTATTTGCACTTGCTGAATTTGCCTTCATTATGCTGCTACCTAATTATGAAGCCCAATCTACAAAGAACTCACAAAAACCAATGATGCGGAAAGCAGAAGACAGTTTATTCCACTTCATGGATTTATAACTTTGGAATCCTACTGCAAACTGGTTGGAACAGACTCTATTTGTGAGGTCATTAACATGTAAACAGTGTCAGACTGAAGACACATAGCAATGACCTACCATGCTAATGAAAAGTGATATTGAGTTTACTAATTCAGATAAGAGTACACAGATTGCCTTTTCTCCAAAGCGCAAAGGCCTGTCACAGAAACAAATGCGTGGCCCTTGTTGCAATTAATTTGATTCTTGTTCTTTTAAAGCTTTACTTGTAGATTTAATTAAAGCTTTCACGCAGCAGGCACATTCAGGAAGTATCTGTGTTTAATGGCTTTTTCCCTTGAATGAAAGAAACAGTGAAGGTTATGATTCAAATAACAGACTATCATAAAACAGAAAGGTATTTTAATATGTAGGCATTATCTTACTCTTACATAAGTAAATCTACATTATAGTGGATGCTTGCCTGTACTAGTTTGCCTGTACAAAACCCGCAACCAAGACTCCTGAGAAGACTCCAGCCAAGAACTCTTCAAAATGTCCAATCAAGAGCCTTTCAAAAAGTCCAGAAAAATCACCTCAAAGACATCCTTCCAAATCAATATGATTGCTATTTATAATATAAATGCATTAATGTAATTATATCACTCGTGTATAATTGACTGAGTGCAAAATTCGGGGGTATTTTTGGTGAAAATAGGGTATCAGGCCTTGGTTCAAGAACCAACCCCTCATTTATAACATTGTTTCTTATGAGAAAATTGGTTCTGAGTTGCACCGTTTTGACTTAAGACATGGTTTTCAGGAACCAATTGTATTGTAAGTCTGAGGATTGCCTGTATTACACACTGCAGAGTAAACTTACAGTGAATCTCCCTACTTGCATAAAGGTTCCTGGTGAAATAAATAAGAGAGGAATGGGGGCAGAATCTGCCACAATAAACTAGACTGACTAATATGAGACTAACTAGGCCGGTGATGACACATAAGGGGTGCATGTGCACTCCCTGACAGACCATGCTCCCTGCTCAGGCAACAGGCAGGGAGGGCAGGCGGGAGCACCGGTGAGCACCAGCTGGGCAGTGGGAGTGCCACGGCCACTTCTTGGCCGGTGCGATTGGTCGCAGGGCATCCCTGCCTCCCCAGTCACTGACTGGTATCAGTCACCCATGAATTAGGCACATCTACATGTGCACACATAAGCTTTCCCTAATGCGCATAAAATATAGTATCTACAATGTGAGGTGCTAAATAAATGTGCATTAGGCTACCCTAATGAAAGCACATGTTTTCTAAGTGACACTTCATGCACAGTAGCCTATTTTATTGAGTATTAGTGTAATTATTCCATTTTTTACGTGAGGCCCAGTAAAATAGGCTACTGTGCATTAAAGCACATGTATAGACACACCTATGTATAATGTCCATAGAGTACAAAATGCATCCCTCAGTGCCTACAAGTGCAAATTTAGTCCACAGTACAGAACATCACTGGCTTTTTTTTAAAGGTTTGGGACATGCTCCTACCATTCTTGCCCAATAAAGATTCTATTTTATGAAAAATAAATATTTCATTCACCAATATAAAATAAAAAAATAATAACAAGTTATATTTGTTTGAAGTCAAACATTTTCCGCCAACCTAGAGCTCTTTTCATAACCTCTTCTGTTACAGAAATGACAGTGAGAAGGAGCAAAATAAGGAGAGGAATTAAAATCTTGTGGCTAAAGCATAAAGTTTCTGATGCAGAATAACTGGGTTTGTTTCTTTGCTCTGCTTCAAGCTTCCTGAATAACCTGAGATAAGTCATTTAATCTCTCAGTGCCCCAGTGCCCATAGCACAATTGAAATTTTAATGCTTCTCAACTCCCACCTTTTCTCTTCTCTTGTTTTTTTTCTGCCTTGTCATTTTAGACTGAGGATTCACTGGAGCAGGTACTGGACAAAACGGGATCACTCTAATACACAAGAAGAATAAGTAAAGAGGACTTCCATTCTGATTTAGGTGGCAGAAAGTGACGTGTTTAAAGGAGTGTTTGGTGATGTGGGCAGGTCATACACCAGTTTGAAGGGATCAAGTAAAGACCTGGAATTCAGTTAGTGGAAGTAGCATGAGCAGACAGCACATTCTAAGGCTCCAAGGCAAAGGTGAATAGCAGACGGGATGGAAATCAGAGAGGCAGGTGAATTTGAAAGGAATATTTTCCAGGATGGGATGAAGAGCACTTGCAGGAAAAGAAACAAGAGATAAAGAGAAAAAAGCAGTAGAAGATGAGGAACAGGCTCTTACAGACAAGTTAGAGAAGCCCCAAGTAGCTCTAATTTGTGCCTCTAGAACTAGGAGAAACAGAGGACCAGAAAACAGGAGAAAAAGTATCCCCATCTTCAGGTGCAATGAGTGAAATTCAGATGTACCTAAGTGTCTAGTCCAATTTCAGACAAACTAGATTTTATGAGTAGTATGAGAAACCTCAGCAGAAGCTCTCCTGAAGTTCAGTCACTAAGAAGAAAAATAAATCTACTTCTTTACTGTTCTGCTTCCCAGTCCTAACAGTAGCAGATATTACCTGACACAAGCTCCATAAAACTCTGCTCTATTCTAGCTGGTAGCTCCTTTCATTTGGATCACTGATGCTGTCAGGTTGGCAGAAGAACTAACTAGCATCGGGCAAAGCTCTTGTAACAGCAGTATGGATTTCTGTCTGAAGCTCACTTCAGAATCAGCAGTAGAATAAAAATATCTTTTAGTTTCACACTTCCCATATAAGCTCGATTCCACCAACTGGTAATTCTCTCACACCCATTTATTTCTTTTGGCCTTTTAATAAGGCTGGTGGACAAGCCTTATTAGATATACAAGATATACACAGCACAATACCAGCTGAGTCTTGATTTGTGAGCACATAGCACTATCCTCCTGCTCACCCTGCCTACTAACCAAACAGTCAATGGAGCAACCAAGAAATCCAGTCAACTCAGCATATGCTCCAATCCCACTGGATTAGGTGAAATCACACATGGGCAAATTCAGTCCATTATCTGGACATGTGGAAGAAATCTGCTTGCTAATTGTACAATCTTTGTACAGGCTGCTCACAAATGGAAACAGAGGTGCAGCAAGATGAATGGAAGAAGCAGAAAAGGGCAACAGAGGTATATTTGCATATTTCTCTAATGTCATATTAGGGCACTTCACTGTAGGAGAAAAACAGGCAACAGAAATCTCAGTAAAGAAAAACAGGAAATGGACCACATCTCTAGTCTGGCAGAGGCTATTCAAAGCTGTCCTGGAGAGGTCTGGTAAGTCACTGTATCCTTTTTAGTACTATTAAAGTGAAGAAGAAGCTCAAGGAAAACTGAAGGTGTGAAAAAGAGGGAAAAAGAGATGTGCAATTGCTGAGATTTCCCTTGCAGAAATAAGAGACAAAACTGACAGATGCTACCTAGAGACAGATTATTGTTAATCCAGTTATAACGCCTGCTGATAAGGTCAATAAAAGTACTGCAGCCAAAGCATCTTCTGTGGGATTCAAGAGATATCCAAAGGATTAAAGACTAAAAAGTTCAAACAAAAATATAAATACTCAGTAAAGCTAATGTAATGGTAATGGCTGAAGCAAGTATGATATCATTCACTAGGAAAGAACATCATGTTATAGATGCTTTTACCTGTACAGTTAAATCTGTGGCCAAGCAACATAAAGAACATTTAGGCTAGATTGATCATGTTGCTTTCCTCTGCTATTTTCACTCCCCCTGCTCCACACGAGGCATGCTTATATACAAGGCAGCATTCTATATAGGCAGACACCTGGTGGCATTTGGCTCACTCTGAAAAATTAACAGCTCAATTTATTAGAAACTACAGTGCTTAAGCAACATAAATTACCTCACTGGTTGTGGTTTTACCATGCTAACAAATTTATAGTTCCAGTGCTGTAGCACAGTTTGGGTTTCAGGAGCATGCATTTTCAAGGGCACTACTTTTCTTAGACAGCAAACACCAGTGAGAGATAAGAAAAACTCTCTAACCATGGCTGAGGTTTCAGTTGGACTGGAACTATAAACCTAACATGCAGTGCCAGAAACAAAAGGACAGGAGTTTCTCAGCTCCCCTTTTCACATGGGAGACATTTTCACTTTAGCTTTGAGCAAAGTGAGTGAAAAATATTCATAACATTCATCTTCTTATATCCTTTCTAAAGGTTTTTATTAGCTTTGAAGTTGGTATTTTGTGACAAAGCATCTGGGACTAACTTGCTTGTGGTGAATAAGTGAGGCTCATTTGGGAACCAGAAGTTTTAAGGAGCTATGAACAAGATCAGTAGATATAGCAAAGAATTAATTTGTTGCACACCTTTTCAGTGTTACATACAAAATGAATTAGGCACAAATCCAGGAAGGAAACACAGCCACTGAAAAATAGGGATGAGTTATTCAACAAGTAGTGGGCAGAACCTCACCCTAATCCTCAACCCCAAAGGTATGACCTAGTACATAATCTGTTCCTTTTGGAAAATGAAATTAGTCAGTCAGGAAATTCAGAGACTGAAATCTCCTGTTTTCAGCCAGGCTTCAGAAACAAAGGCAAACCTTGGTCTAACTCATTTAGAAAAACGTAGGTTTTAACTCATTAATAGAGAATAAACTATTTCCCAGGTCCCCTTCATTACATTCATACAAGTATAGCTACTAAAATTATGGTACACACAGAAAATAATAAATGTAAACTGAGACTATTTCTTTTATGGAAGAAAAAAATCCCTCCGCTCATCTGCAAATTTACTGCTTGACACTGAGGGAACACGGACTGTAACTGAAAGTAACTGCGTGACCAGCATAGCAATCAATCAGCTCCGACACCTCACCCCACTCTTTGCAGTTCACACTGATATTGAAAAAAAAAGCCCCAAAGCCCAGCACACTACAGATTAAAGTTTCTCATTCTGCAGATCTGGGCTAAACTTGTTTTGAGAAGTATGAGTGGCTCTAGAAAAGAGTGCCCACCTACCACTGGATGAAAGGGGGGTAACTTGGAGCATACATTTGAAGGTGTACTGGGAAATAAATGTGCCAAAGCAAAGTTTCCTTGAAGTTAACTCTTTTTGTGACCTGACTGTTATATCAGTTCATAAAAGCTACTTCAGTTTGTCTGACTGTGGCTCTGGGTAGAGAAAAACTGCTAAAATTTCAGGAAAAAAACCTTAAAAGGAAAAAGGTGCTTAGGTGCTTATCTTCTTGTTTTCTGAAGCTTACCAGAGTTTTGCAGGGTTTTCAGGGAGTACATTCTGTGGGGAAATAAGTATGTAATACCATGACTTCAAAACAATTAAGTGACTTGACCGTGGAGATGGTTAAGGGCAGGGAAATAGTATGAGGATACAGGAATTTAAGACAAAAAACGTGTGTGATTGTTTTAATTATATATGTATCTCAATATATCAGTTTTGAGACCTATATGAGCTAAATAATGTGTCTCCATATGGCAAAGCACATGGCAATCAGCCCAGCTTTCCTGTGCATTAGACCTGGGAATCTCCTGAAACATATTCCTTGTTATGGCAGGCCCTGTAGACTAAGCAAAGACTTCAGTTTTGTGGCATTGTAAAGTTTTCCATCTGCCCTCAAATTTATGGGGCATCCTCAAATCTTCTAAGACTAGACTACAAGATCATGACAGAATTCTAAATGTATCTGGAGTTACATGACGCAGTGATACAAGGCAATGTAGCTATTATATTTCAGAGATCAGACAGCATCACAGACAGCTCTCAAGTTTCTCCACCGCAGTTCCAGACATGTAATTAAGCATCCAGCCCTAAAATCTACACAGGTTTGGCTTGGACAAATTTGCTGATGACACAAAGATGTGGGGAGAAGTGGGCACACTGGAGGGGAGGGACAGAATCCAACTAGATCTAGACAGGTTACAGAGGTGGGCGGATGAGAATAGGATGGAATTCAACTCAGACAAGTGCAAGGTGCTGCATCTAGGGAGAAGGAACCTGCAACATACCTATAGGCTGGGGAACTCCCTTCTCAACAACACAGTGGCTGAAAAGGATCTTGGAGTCATTGTTGAATCCAGGATGGACATGAGCTGCCAATGCAAGGAAACAGTCAGTAAGGCTAACTGCACCTTGTTGTGCATCTACAGATGCATCACAAGCAGGTGCAGGGAGGTGATCCTTCCCCTCTGTGCAGTGCTTGTCAGGCCACAGTTGGAGTATTGTGTCTAGTTCTGGGTGCTGCAGTTCAAGAGGGATGTGGCCACAACTCAGTAAGTGGCCCTCCATGCAAAATAATTGCCCACCCCTGATTTAAACATAATAACTAATATGCAAAAATTCATACTACATCTGTCCCAGTGACCAATGTAAACTACATAAGTATACCAAACAGATATTAAGTAAACTGGTATAAATGTGTCATAGTATCATAGTTTCTAGGGTCGAAAGGGACCTGAACAGATGATCAGGTCCAACCCCTTGCCCTAGGCAGGAATGAGTGCTGGGGTCATAACCCCCCAGTCAGATATCGATCCAGCCTCCTCTTGAAGACCCCCAAGGTAGGGGAGAGCACCACCACCCTTAGGAGCCCATTCCAGAGCTTGGCAGACCTAACCGTAAAGTAATGCCTCCTGATATCTAGCCTGAACCTGTTCTCAATCAATTTGTGGCTGTTATTTCTTGTTATTTCAGGTTGTGCCTGGGGGAACAGAGCCTCACCTATTTCCCTCTGGTCACCCCTGGTGAGTTTATAGACAGCCACCAGACCTCCTCTCAGTCTTCTCTTGCGGAGGCTAAATAGATTCAGGCTGTTTAGTTTATCTGCATAGGGCCTGTGGCCTGCTGCCCCCTGACCATGCGAGTGGCCCTCCTCTGGACCCTTTCATGTCCTGTGATCTGGCTAGCTGGCATGTGCTCTGCAGGCTGTTTGCACAAGGTTGTACCCCTGGGGTTGGGAAGGTCATATCTGTAGGGGCAGGAGGGAAAGTTGTCTTGGTGCCAGAACCACCCCCTGGGGAGTAAAGTTCAGGGGGTGAAAAGTTTGTCCACACAGAACAGGAGGGTGGGAGAGGCGGCACTGTATCCTGGAATGCTGGAATACTGCAACGTAGGTAGCTCATCTGTGGAAGCACGAGCTGGGGCAACACGAATCAGAGAAAAACCTGCTGGGAGTTACATAACTTTAAAGTCATCTAAAGTGTGCTTAAAACTAGTTCCAGGTGTTAACATCTGGACAATCCAGTGGCTAAGGGCTCCAGAAGCTACCTAAAATTAACATGCAACAATGCTCTTAACTTGTTTCCCATAACAAACTGCTACCTTGAGACAGCTCTTGACATGTGACACAGCAGTGTAGCTTGGTGCAGGAATGAATATACACTTGGAGAAATTTCAAAATGGGAACATCAGCTGCTACTTAGAATGTTCAGCAGCTGCATGCTCTTTGCTATGAGTTCAAAAGCCTGTAGAAGTACAAGTGAGATCTTACTGTAACAAATTTAAATGGTCAGCTGAATATACCCATGTGGGTGACTTCTCTAAAAATCTCTTTTCACAGGAATGAGCTTTACACATATTTAGGGGAAAGCAATCTTAAGTAAATTCCTAACATCCTCCAGAGTTCTTGCTTCTAGTGCTATCCTCCACCTCAGGGGCAGGAAAAATAAGGCCTGTGGGTCAGATCCATCCTGCCAAGCTATTCTATCTGGCCCGTGAGGCCCCTAAAAATTTAGAAAATTACTTATCTGGGCGTGGCTGCCTGGCAAAGATGACAAGGCTCAAATCGCAGTAGAACCAAGGGAGAGCTGGCAGCAGAACCCAACAGCTGAGCAGCAAGACCCATTTGCTTCTGTCCTGGCCCTAGCCACTCCCCTCCCAACCCCCAATCAGAAGCCTCTGGCTTCTGGCCTGGTGACCCTTTGGCTGTTTCCCACCCTCCCTCCAAGTAGAAAGCCAGATGAGATCGGACGGAGGAATGGGGTAAATCTTCACGATCAGCCCATGCAGCTGGAAACCATGTGGTGCTGGCCAGGGCAGGACGGAGCCAGAACTGCCAGTGGGCAGGGGGAGCAGCGGGGGGTCAGCAGGTGGGGGGAGCAGTGGAGGAGATGGGGGGAGCAGCAGGAAGCAGCGGTGGAGGTGGTTTGGGAAGTGGTGGGCAAGCATGCAGGAGAGAAAGCAGGGAAGCGGCAAGAGGTGGCAGCAGCAGGTGGGAGTGCAGAGCCCATGCTGGTGCCCTAGGGCTGGTGGGGTCCCAGGGTGGGGCAACAGAAGCATGGAGCCTGGGCGCAGGGTCTGCCTGGCTGTATCGCATGAGACTTGCACGGAGTCCACAAGAGATGCACATGATGGAGCTGGCAGCCCGGCCCCATCTCTCCCTCCCTCGGCTTTCCCACCCCCCCATAAATCCACACCCTCCCACAGCCCCAACCCCAACCACATACCCACACTCCTCCACACTGACCTACCATACCCACACACCCCACCACACCTTCCCACTTCCCAACTGCATGCCCCACATACATCCCCTTACCACCCACACACAATATATGATAGGGCCGTTACTTTGAGCTATTTTGCAATTGCCTTTAGATACACTATGCTGGCACACACTTGTCCTCCAAGGAGATGCTCAGGGTGCTGGGGCACATTTTAATATTTCAAAGCGGTTTGTGGCACTACAAACCATATGTCCCTGCTCATCTGGACGTGGCCAATTAAGCCACAGAAGAGAACTGTGCCTCTGTTTCTATTAATTTTGAGTTGAAAGTTTTTGTTTCTATAATTTGCATTACAATGCTTGTGAAAGTGAATGAAAAAGGTGAATTTTACACGTGAATAGTTCTGAATTTTGAGCCAAACGAAGAACATCAGGGTAAGGATAATCTCAAGCAGATTTTCAATGATGGATTTTGTTCTCTTGCATAAAACCTCTCTGCGGAGGATGAATTCTTCTCAGTCCTAGGCCCAAACCATCAAACCAAGCATGGCTGGTTACAGAAGCAGCCACGATAGATTTGGTAATTTCTAGAAACTAATATGATGTATATTTTCTAGGCATACTAGGACAAGATTTTATTTCACAAGATGAAATAACGTGAAATGGACCTGTGTCCTTCACAACAAAGAAAAATATAAATGTCCAGGGTTGAGTAATCTTGCTGAGTAAATCAAAAGAAACCATCTCAGATGCCCAGCTCAAGCTTTGGGCAACAGTAACCAAAACTACTTTTGTAATTGTGACATTTTACCATATTTTCTCATACCACACACCCTTCCCCCCTTCTCTCCATGCCTTGTTTTGGGGAAAAAAAAGTTTTTCCCAAGTCATGGCTGAGAGATCTGAACATTTGCAACAGGTCACTAGCCTTAGCAGTTCCTCAATTGCTGTTCCAGGAACAAGCTAAAGGGTTACAGAGCACAGTCAAAAGGTACTGCCAATTTGGCAGTGGCTCTGACAGGTTTAAAACTGTACTCTGCCCCTGCTGTGTGCTGACCTTTGCTTGGCAGCCATTAGAGCACAGTATCTCCACACTTCTATTGCTTCATTCTTCTCTTCTGGATAAGAAACACAGTCTCCTTGTATAAGTTTGGAAATCTGATTTTGACATTGCAAGATGTATGCGGTATGTGAGTAAATACAGTACGCTCTGTTTGTAGATACCTGGCAAAGTTATTTCCTAACTTACTGCAGTTGGTTACTGTACCTGTTAGAAGTCCATCGAAAAAGTCAGGCCCTGTCTGTAACTGGAATAACTCCAATATCAGTAGCTACCAACTGGGTTAACCCAACCTGGTTCAAAGAGTTCCTGCTGCCGCCCCCCCCATTTTTGGCATTTACCCAAGTGATGTTATTGAGCTGGATACTGATTAATAACATGAAGGCCTCTGTCTAAATCTCATTCAAAATGAATTCTTACATAATATACAGGCTATTCTAGTTCATCAACTAAACAAAGTGACTAAATGCACTTTTGTTTCTCTGACCAATATCACTGGGTTCTGACCATCAAAAAACAAGTCAGGAGAAAGGAGAATTATGTCAGTACTAGTTGCCATGCTGAGAAAACAAGTCATTATAAGTGAACGTCACTAATGACATCTTGTCTATTCTTCCTTCTCCCACCCAGAATGAACTGTTAAGTCCAGAGAACTGCTGCAGAGCTAACAAGAATTACAGGAGAATTACTAATATTATGAACAAAAAACCCCCCCAACAATTCAAGCTGAAATAGCTACCCACTCTTGCTTCTAGCCCAAACAATCTACTACTTGACTGGAGTAAGTGGTATAAAATACGACAATGACTCAGTCAAAGTGGGGTGGGAAGTAGGAGGAAAGGCTCTGGCATAAGCACTCAAAACCATTTTAGAGAAGGATTATTATTGATGCCAGTGCTCAACTCCCTTTGTCTAACATCTCCTGACTAACTAACAAATACAAGATATAATGAAATAATTGTCTGCCAAATATGCACAGCTGTAGGCCCACCTCTAATAATCCATCTGCAGTGCAAGGCATCAGCCAACATTTTTTTTCCATTTAGGAGGGATTTAGAAGTGTCATTTAATGCAGTCCAGTAGGAAAAGAGCACCCACGGCACTTTAGAAAGCCACTGAATACAAGACAATGGCAACCATTTTAGAACATAGATTCTTGGACAGTATAACTGACTGGATGTCACACCTAGTGTCTCTAGTGATTAACCAGTAAACTTTAATATGATACTCAGAAGAGTGACAATGAATTAAGGACAATACTACATTGCAACCCAGATTCATGAAGAGCTTTCTTAAAAATAAACAATGAACTACAATTCATATCAATCTCCTCCTTTCTAAATCGATAAAGAAAAAGAGGAACAAATTCTGCATGGATTTACAACAAGCCATGCAAGTTCCCTGATTATAGTGGGTTTGAATGGAGTCAGGATCAGTATAGAATTTGACCCAATATGTTTTTCCTTTTCATTGCCTGCTTTTGAATACTGTTGTTTGTTTATTTTCTTCCCCTTCTTCTCATGGCAAAGGACAACGAAAGCTAGTTCTACTTGAAAGACATGACTCCTCTAGACTGCCAAACAGTTGATCTAAACTTCATAAATTTTGAGAAGAGCAGATGATCTGCTTTGCCTGGAGCTATTTTGATAGCAATCTGAGGAATCAAGAGAGACCTCACTATAACTATTAATAAATTGTTCTCTCAACTGTGTTGCTGGTTCTAGTGCAGAACTAAGCTCAAATACCAAAGTTGTTATTATCATTTCTAATACTGGATAAAGATTTTGAATGGGACCATTTTTCATTGGGCAATGCAATTTTATTCAAATTGATTTATACCATGGGAACTTGTTGACTGTGCTGATCTTTTTCTTGATCCAAAAAAAAAAAAAAAAAAGAAAAGTCAAAAGAAATCAAAGTTAGACTTTTTTGTTACATTTAAACAATGTCAAATCAACTAATTTTGAAAGGTAAAAACATAGGTTTGATTGTTGTGTTTTAATTAATTTGTTGATATTTAGAAAGCATTAAAGTATTAAATTTAATCTATTTTTCATGTTATTTAATACTGCCTGAAATACATTATAGTGTTTGACATTCTGAAAAGACAATGTCTAACTGGTCCCGTATAAATATTTTTCAGAATTTCTGTTACATGGAAAATGTTGAAGTTTTGCCTTTTAATTCTGTATCAGAACTAAAACAAATTTAGAATATCCCACAAAAAATAAATTATTTTTCCAGACATCTGTATTCACTATATATTCTTCCATAATATTGTCTTAAAAACAGTTCAAGACAAGAGTGACTGCTATATTGTGAAGCTGAACACCAAGCAACAAAATAAGAAAATTTGAATTATGAATTAATTAGCAGTGCTCTTCTACTTAGAAAGTTTGAAGAAGTTTCAGTTGATTAAGAGGATTGCAATTTGGTGTTTTAAATTCATTTGATTATAAAATTTCCAATCTTGGAGCACATTTTTGGTAAGTTACTTAAAAATCCAAAGCTTATCCTTCTCCTTTTTAAAATACGTAATTTAAACTTTTATGTTAAAAATGGTTTAAAATAGCTTTAATTGAACGAAACCTGAAAAAATGATAGGATTTTCTAGGGCAAATATGCATATCATTTAATTTTCTTTAAATGACTTGTCACTTACATTTACTCTGTTTACTTAATTTTACTAACATTTGTTCATTATAACCTCCATGACGAAGCATCTTGTATAGGTAAATCCTTGCCTTCAGCAACTACTTGAAATTATTCCCAATCTTTCCACTGCATTTTTATTTGACTTTTAATTAATATGCATTAGCTGATTTTACTTCTCCCGTGGCTGTTGAAGACTGCTATTATTGTATATCAACCAGCTTTGGAACAAATTCTCTAAATACTGTACTCCTAGAAAGAGGAGAACCAGCATGCTAGAAAGGATTCTGTATCAGTCAAATTCTCTTCTTTTCTTGTTTTAATGTTATTGACTAATTTCCAAACTCCTTAAGGCAATAAAGGCACAATCAGGGCAAAGAAAGAATAAATCAAATAAAGAACTAAACCTTTTCAGTGTTAGACAGTTTACATCAATACATTAAAATGATGAGATGAACATATTTAAAACCTTAAAATAGAACAAATGTCTTCAGCCAGCCCAACACAGCCTTAAATCCCCAAATTCAAAATAATTTGGAGAAGCCTTTGTTGAACTCTCAAGGTAATAAGCACTATGCTGAGTAATGAATGTCACCAAGATCAGGTTCCAAGTGAATTTTATTATATCACTGGACATATTCAAAAATCACATTTAATTAAAAAAATGTTCCATTATATGAGGGAATGTATCTGCTTTCACTTCCATTAATAAAATACAAATAGCTATTCATATTAGCATGTTTAGTATTAAGCTTATGAAAGTACAAAAACTCCAGTCGTGCGATTCATTGAATAATTGCTAATGTTATAAAAGTATCACATCATACCATGGGAGTTTATTTCTGCTCTGTCTAGTTTTCTGTGTCGCATTTATAACATTTTTACCACTCGCCTGTGAGATGGAAAATATTATTTTTATATCCTTTTTACAGATGTGGGAATCTTGCTACAGAATCTAGTCACAGAATCAAGTTCTCACGAGCCTTGGTCTATGCCTTAATAACCAATCCCCACAGCTACCCTTTGCTTCAATCAAAACATGTCTTCTGCTACCTTTAGCAGGTAAGGCAACATTGCTAGATGCCAAAGCTACCTCGCCTCATTCACTATGCAGTAGAGGGCAGTAAAGGGTGGGGCCCTTTGCAGAAAAGTATTTTGTGATTAACTATTGATTTCTCTATCAAATAATTTTACCTACAGAAAATGTTTCTTTGTGCCCATACACTTTATCTGAAATCACCTAGTGACCCATGATATCTTTGTATCATATTTATTTATGGAACAGGAATGAAATGTATCAACAGAGACCACCAAATCCATGCATGTTTAAACAATGTTGTATTTTCAAAAGAAGAACAGAGAGAGAACACCAAAATAGATTCTAAAAATAGTTACTTTATATTCTGAAAATATTTTCTAAAAATTCTAGTGGGAATGATGGTGCCTCCATCTGTCAATATAAAAATTAATTGTAGTAATGTACTCAAAATACTCCAACACAGCAAGAAGCAAAGAAAACCATAAGAAAATATGTATTTCATTAAAATGATATAAAATTATTGGCCATGTTGTTTCAGGTCTGTGAAACAAACTATGTCTGATTTTCATGAAGGAAGTTGTCTCACTGGCATTCACAACTCATGCACAGAAAAACATGGCAGAAAGCATGTCTCTGCTGATGCACAAAGAAGTTACTTACAGGTAATAAGTGTAGGAGTGATAGCTTCTTCTGCCATGATGGTGGAAGGATTTAGGCAGTGGTGGAAAAGATGAAATGGAAGGAAAGAAAAGCCAAATATTAATGTATGAAAAATCAAGATGAACTGAGACCAGAACTGGTGACACAAATGAAAGGTAGCAAGAATGCATTTCAGGCATATCATGCAATATATTCGGAATGGACGGATGACATATCCAATCTTCATAAAACTCTAAGCAGAAACTCACTGAGATGTTAAATTATAGATGGTTTAAAACATGCCTAATAGCAAAGTAGTATATAATTAGACATGTAGTATATATAACTATACAGTATGTACAGAAATACATAAATATTCACATGTAAGGTATAAAAATATGCTTTTATTTTACATTTTAAATGGTTTGGGAAGAGGGGAATGGCTTCCCTAATGTGTTAGCCAGAATTTTAGGAATAAAAAGTTTCAGAATGCTTATAAAGCAGCCTCCCTTCCTGCCAGTGCAGTATGAAGTTTTTTGGATGTCTTTTTTTCTTGCTTTCCCTACTTGGACATGTTAAAAAGTAACTTAGCTGACCACAGAGACTAGTAAACTAAAATGTTCCCTAAAACGTATTTCCAGAAGTCCAAATTGTCAAACAGAAGCATGGATCAGTTTTTCATTGGCTTTTCACTTCAGAAGAAAACCAAACCAACTTACTTGCCTTTTTGTCTCTGAATTGTTTTTTATAAAACTTGCTTATGTATTTCATATGGAGGGAAATCCCATGCAAATTCCAAATAAAAGGAATAAAAACTGAAAGTGGGGCTTACTGCTGGTGCAGATAGACTTTATCCCCATTCTGTCAGCAGAAGGAAGAACCATCCCTACCCTTTTATTGCTTTTGATTATAGAATTAGTAGGCTCTTTGGATCCCCTGCTTCTCTGTCCATACAAGAGTGGATCCAGTGACTTCCCCAACTCAACTCCACCCCAGTAGTCTCATAGTTCATAGTAGGTAGGGCTGGAAGGGACCTGAGCAGATCATTCAGTTTGACTCCCTGCCATGGGCAGGAAAGAATGCTGGGGTCAAACGACCCCAGGTAGGTGATTATCTAGCTTCTTCTTGAAGACCCCCAGAGTAGGAGCCAGCACCACTTCTCTTGAAAGTTGGCTCCAGATCCTAGCCGCCCTGACTGCAAAGTAGCGTCTCCTGATATCTAGCCTGAATCTACTCTCTGCCAATTTATGGCCATTATTCCTCGTTACTCCAGGTAGTGCTCAGGAGAACAGGGACTCTCCCATAGCCTGCTGGTCCCCCTTGGCAAGTTTGTAGACGGCCACCTGATACCCTCTCAGCCTTCTCTTGTGGAGGCTGAACAGGTTCAGGTCCTGTAGCTTCTGCTCATAGGGCCTGCCCTGCTGCCCCCTGATCATGCGAGTGGCCCTCCTCTGGACCCTCTTCATGCTATCCACATCTCTCCTGAAGTGTGGCGTCCAGAACTGGATGCAGTACTCCAACTGCGGCCTGACCAATGTCGAGTAGAGGGGGAGGATCACCTCCTTGGACCTGCTCGTGATGCACATTCTCCTTCATGATAGCACAGTCAAAGCCAGTAAGGAACACCACCTGCAATGTGCAAAGTGCATAGGCTCTCTAGTCCATCTCCTCTGCCTAGACCTCTTCCCTCCCCACCTTGAGGCAGAATCCTGAATGTTGGCAGATGCAGCCTGCAAAAAGGGGTGATTTTCACCCTAAATAATTTCCAACTACTGATTCTAATTGGAAAGAAGCTTACTATCCTAAACATAGCTACAAATAATGTTCATGTGGTGGTAAGATGAAAGGCAGAAATAAACTATGCACGTATTTGCAATTTTTACAACACATACATATATATCTCTTGAATGATGGGAAAAACCATGTAAACAGGCCTTGCAAAGGATGCTAACTATGTTAACTTGCCTCTAGCTACATGCTGCAGGCGCTTTTCTCTTTAAAAACTAGGCTTTCATCAAATTTTCTTTCATCTTCTTTGTTTGAGGATGCCTTTAGAAATATTTCTCAATTTTTATTCCCATTTTTCTGATTCTAGCAGTATTGTTTAAACACAAGAAGGCAAGTACTGAATATTTAATCACATGTGGCACATTTGCTAAATGCACACCTGTTAAAATTCAGTTTAAAATGACAGCTAAGAATAGAGTAGCAGGAACGCTGTGGATACAATCATGCATTTCTTCCTCAGGTACATCTCCTAATATATTTGGTGCCTGAATAAGAAGGGTGAGACTTGGCCTTATCAAAAATAGTTCTGTTTACCCATATTGTGATGGCAGAGGGGTGTTTTATATTTGGTATAATCATAATTACCCCTTTTCTCTTTTAAAAAATTACTCATTCTTTGGTTCTCATTTGGAATCTCATGATACTGCAAACCCTATTCCTTGCCATATGTTGCCATGACAGGGATTTAATGTAATTAGTACAAATGTTCCCATACTTCTAAAAGATGCATAGTAATTTTAGAAACAACAATAAATATAATTAATCAGTGAAGCACTGCTGGTACTTCCATACAAAATTCTTCTAAACATGTTATTGAGATAAATTATTCTGTACAGGAAATAGTTGAAAATTCAGGTGCTTTAATTTGTGTGAATACATCAAATTATGATTTGATAAAATAGGAGAAAAATTAAATCTCTCAAGCTCAGGTAATTTTTATATTAAAAAAATTCGTTCTTATAATACGATCTTGAGGTTTTACACATGACTATCCTTGAAAATTAGATGCTGTTGCTTTTTTTGTTCCAAGTAACATGAAGCACCAAGCAGGGAAAACACCCAGAAACCTTAAAGAAACAAAATGCTAAGACTTATGAAAACATTAAAGGTGCCCAACCTTTTGATTTTCCAGGTCAGATGGGTGGTGTGCGGCCAGATCCCTTGCTGGGTCATGCATGGGGTTGGGCCCTGCATGTCCACTTTCACCCTGGCCCAGCCCCATGGTACATTGGCTTGGCCCTATGTACTTGGATTGGACCTTGTGCATCCCAGCCCAAATCTGCACACCCTGGCCAGCCCAGTGACTCATGGGTCAAGCCCTAAACTGCCCTGGCCCTGCGAGTCCAATCTAGTGTGCAGGGTCATGCTGCTTCACCCACAGGTCCAGAACTTTGACTGCAGAGCAGTAGCAATAAATGCTGCCACTTTTTGGGGCCTGTGGGGAGCCTGGTGGGCTAGATGGCATAGCTCCAAGTGCCAGATTTGGCCTGCAGATTGCTAACATTTTGAAGCAATTCCTTAAATATCTGCACCCTCCAGCAAAGCATAGTAGGGGACTGCTTGGCCCTCTATCTTCCCATGGCAGGGGTAGGGAGTGCAGGTGAACTCCCCTGTCCTCAGGCATATCAGGAGACTGAAAGAGGACAAACATGCAGGAAGCTGGAATGCACAGCGACTACATGCTTTTGTGGCCAACTGGAAGTGCTCTGGAGGAGTGGGTGCTGCCTGTCTGCAAGAAACAGAAGCACTCTGAATGCGAAGAGCCCCAAACTGGAGTGGGATTTGGAATGCGTCAAATGCATGTCTGGCCATATCCTGAGTCAGCTCTCTTCATATACTTTTCAGAGAAGAAGGATCTTAATCCAGTGGTTCTGGCCAAAATTTTCATGCAGCGGTTACAAATTTTCTGCATCCGAGGTGGCAGTATGCACTGAATGGATTCTTATGGGTACTGAGTATGTTAAACAACTTGAAGTTCTTAGGGATAAAAAGACTTTGTAGATAAAAAATAGGCTCCCATGAAAAGGATGCTAAAATAAGTGCAGTTAGTCACAGGAGAGTCACCCTATCAGGGGATTTTCCTGGTAATGTCAAGCTAGTACAATGGTTTCTGTCCCACCCATAGGAGGCACTGCAAACAACTTTCCTTATGACCCAGTTGTTCCAGTTTCTTTACTGACTGCTAGAAACCATTGGCAGGTAGTATAAAACAGTACTGGCCTGACCTACAGCAAGGGATTAGCCTGGTATACTGCCAGCCCAGTACTATGGAAGGAAAGGGCACTCCTGAGGGGCACTGAACATGGTGCTGACACTGCACAGAGCCTGTGACTTAAACAGATATGATAGATACACACATCAAACCTATTTGAAAGCTCAGGCACACAGGCAGTTTAGAAGAGAACTAAAGAGATGCACAACAAAACAATGTTTTTTTAAAGAAAGAAGGACTGATCACACACCTCACTCTCAATCTGAAACAGATCCCAACCCAATGAAATATTAATAGCTACTGGTGTACTGCACTCCCACAGCAGCAGCAAGATGGCAGCTGAAGAAGGAACTGCTGCTCCACAGATAAAAACACTCTCAAGCAAACCTTCTTTCATCAACTCTAATTTTTCAACCTCTGTATCTTTTGGAGACGTAACTGAAGTAAAAAGAAATAAAGAAAAGTAAAGAAAAAAACACCAAACAGGTAGACAACAACAGTAAATTGAACTCTCTCCCTAACATATATCTCCCTGATGTTGTTCCATAAGCCTGAAAATAATTATGGAAAGCACGTTTATATGTTGTTTACCAAACTCTGTAGAATCAGTGCTCTCTCTTTCAGTCCTTTTTTTTCTAATTTGGCAGACAAGACAAACTTTCTTGCTGCACTTGGTGTTCAAGGAGATCCTGAGATTTCAGCGTAGTTATTCTGGAGGTAGGCAGGAGACTGTGGGTGACTTGCTTGAACTTGTGCACTGAGACCAGATTCAAAATCCAGTCAGTGGAAAAATACCATTGATGTGGATCAAGTCCTAACATAAACAGTTTCAGATCATGTTGGAGAGTGGGAAATCCTTATGGGCCAGCCCGTGGTTGTACTATTAACTAATATAGTACAGCCAGCTGTGGCAGCCGCTGCATCTGAATCCTGAAAGAAGTACTTAGTGACTGGAGCATCAGACATAAAGGTAAGAGGTTAGGTACTATTCTGCCTTCTGCCACAGACTCCTGGTGTGACCTTGGGAAGGTCACTTTTTATCTTCCTTTCACAAACTAAGACACAGAGAAATGTATTACTACTTCATAAAGGCATTGTGGATGTTGATAAATGGATAGGAGGCTTAAGTTTTAAATGGTTATAATGTCTGGGTGGTTAAATGATCTATCTAAGTACAACTGAAGAGGATTCTTGAGGTGTACCTATGGCAAACTGCACATTTCATTTTGAATGCGTCTTTGCTTCTACACGGAGTTAAAACTAGCACAAGGTTTGACCAGAGGCATTCTCCAGCTTGCCATGGAATTAACAAGGTGTGGATACTGAATTTTAATGATCAGCAATAAAAATGGACAAAAAAGTGTTTGGGAGGATGGGAAGAGAGGATTTGTGGTAACTAACCAACAGATCACCTGGTGGAGCTCTGGAGAAAGGCTGCATTTAAGTTATTGGTGAATCCGGGTAGATTAACAACAGTTATGGGTTAAGTGGACTATGAGGTCCCACTTCTGTGATTGGGTCAAATACAGAACAACAGCCTGTGTCTAGGAAGTCTGCCAAGTGGGTCAAGGAAAGAAAGAGTTCTGTAGTTTATTAAGACTCATTGGAAGAGTGTATAGCTCCAACATGATGGGAACTAATACACCAGCTGGATATGCACCTAGTTGAGGGGATGCTAAGAAGTTATGACAAAAAGGGTTCTCACATGAAAGATGCCACAAAAGTGCAAGTATTATCCAACTCAGTCCTTAATCATAAGAATCCCTTTAATATAACTGAAGCGCAATTACCAAGGCATATAGTAATTACATAGTGATGTTTCCTCTGCTGAGCAGCAGCCACAGTAACCTAACATTTGTAATGTATTGGTATTGCGCTTTACAAGCTTCCTGAGCTCCCAAGACTACTATACATTGCCTGCTGGTGCATAATGCTCACATGGTAAACAAACCTAGAGGAAAATATAGCTTTGACTGGCTCAGTGGTTTAATGCACCAATAATACCTTACTGAATAACCAGTTTGCCTTTTGCAACAGTATTTTGTAAAAGGATTCTCAGATGTGGGTTTTTTGAGTTATAGCACTTTCAGTTTAGTCACAGATTCAAAAAGTCTCATTGCTTTCAAAATACCTTTCTGGATCTAGCCCAAAAGCAGGCCATGTGGTACCCAGTTGTCCCAATGTCAATAAGTGTTATAATGAAGCCTATGATGAAGGGACAGAACCAATGCCTTCCCCCCAACATTCAGCCCAACAAAATCCTTCCCATTTGCCTATAGCTCTGCCTCTCCCATGGAAGCAGCAGCAGAGCAGCAACAGCAGAGTGGCCAAGCCAACCAAAGGCTCACTTATTGAGTCAGTGATCATGGGCCTCTTCCCACTCTCTTAGCAGCTCTTCTTGGGCTACAGAAATAGCTGGAGTAGAAGGCAATCAAAAATGAGTTTATTCTGACTTTTGGCTTGATTTGTTATGAGTGACAATCTAGACTTAAAAGTGGAATCAGATGGGTGCTGCAGGCAGGTCACGTTTCAGTATGCAAGACTGGCAAGGCAATGTAGAGAGCCTTACTGACTGCATGCCAGCATTGTGCTGTCCTATAGCAAGGATTTGTCAGTCTCAACTTTTTAAGGTAAATTGGAAAATACGATTGCTGCAAAAAATCAAAAGTGAATATACAGAAAGAGAAGGTAAAGCTTTTGAGAAAAGATCTTACCCTTGCTACACCAGATAAACCCAGCAGTATACCGGGATGGTCTGGGTTCTGCAGCACTGTTCCACTGTCCCAGATAATACTTAGTCTGGTGTTCATGTTTCCTCTTTTCTTAATGGAGGCCTCAACTGCCCCTAATCATTACTGTAGAGGTCACTCCTCTTCTTCAGGCCCCATACCATAGTTTCTTCTCCAGAAACTTTCTGTTTACTTCCACAGCCCCATCATTATTCCCCATTAAAAAAAACAAAAAAACCCAAATACCTGTAGGTTGTACACTAATGTATATAACCTACCACCTGCATACCATCTATTTAACTGTACTTTTGATATGTTCCAAACTTAGCAGTGTTGCAGGCTGATTGAGGTTTGAAATATCTCAGATCCATTATGCAAACATGTACATGCAATTAAATCACCACCCTACTATCAAGACACTGGGTCTAGCAAAATAAAGCCTGAGTCGTCTTTAAGGGAGGGAACAGAACCCCAGAGGGTAACTGGAAGACCAAGGCTGGAGCTGCAGGTGACTAAAGGTGGGAAGGCATGGGTTACAGGTGAGGACTCAAATGAAAAACATTCCTAATCCACATCCTTTTAACAGCTGGCAAATCTGACCACCTATTCCTTCAAATATCCCTAACAACCTCCAGAGCTGCAAAAATTCCCTCACCTCAGGATATAGCCCCATTCCTTGATTTAAATTGCTACTGAAATTCTCTAAACCTTGGCTACATCCTTTCGTCTCCTAACTGCCACATTTTCTCTTCCCTATCCATGTGATATTCTATCCTTTACTTTCTCCCTTTATATTATTCAGAAAGACAATAGAGTTTAAAAAGGAGGAGGTGAGATATTTTTATTGCCATAGCAGCATTCAAATGATATTCAAAGCAGAAAGATCCTGAGCCTGCTTTTAGAAACATTCAGAATGATTACAACAGTATCATTTTCATTTGCTTTCTTGGAATCAAATTTATGCAGAACAATATGGACTCAGTTCATACCACAAATCATTTTAGCTCCCCAATCCACTTCCTATTTGACTATGGTTTTCTTTTGCATTCAAGATGGGCAACTTTCTCAAGATGCCTATGGGAAATCAAACTATATCCAACTTTCAACTGACCTACTTGATACAGCAAAGGCTTGCTTTACCAGGAAAAAGATAACTGTTCTTCTTTATTTTGGGTCCATCATGCAGTACTAATGCATAGTGTGAGTATCATTAACCTTGGGTTGTTTTCCTTCTATCACAGAAAGCCACAAATATAAATTCACAGAAAATGCTGCAGGATGGAAAACTCAGATTTCACCATTTCATAAAATACCCTTCAGGGTATTTTTCAGGCTTCGGGAAAAACAAAACAGAATTTCCTTAAAACTGTGGAAAAGGACACTAAGGGGCCTGGATACTTTGGTCTCTATCAAACTGAAAGCTGCTATAGGAGATGCTGTGACAAAATTACACACATAGAAAACATCTACTAATTGCTCACCTTTTCTTCATTACCAGCACAATCCCCAGAAATATAATAACAAACAGCAAGATGCCTGCAATGACTCCAGCAATTTTAACAGTGTGGTCTGTCTGTTTCTCTGGTTCTGGGTCTGGTTTTCGAGTGGCAGCTCCTAGGAAAGGAGTGAATTGAAAGGAGAAGGGAGAAAAAGAAGAAAGACATTACACTTTTTATTTTGTTAAATTTAACAGTCAGTAGTCATAAGACTTGCCAGAGCCAACAAATAGCAATGCTTAGATTTTTCTTTAAATGCATTCATATGTATAAAAAGGAATATCATTGTTCATAGTATTCCATAATATTTTGTTAAAGCACAATACAAGTTGGATACCCATGCCTAACCCTTCTATGGGAGCCTCTTCAGAGATACAATTTTCTATATTTTTATCTGTGCTGGCTCCCTGGTCTTCCTGCCATTTAAAAAAACTTGCTAACAACACAATAACTATCCTAAGCCTGTACCCAAATTTGATTCGTTGGAACATTTTCCTCAATTATTTTTCATAAATGAAGCAGTAATTCCACAACATATTAGCTTAAACACCTGGAAAAGTGAGATAAGCTTATTTACCATGCATTTTACCAGCAATTGTTTTTTTACACAATAGACTTTTTTTTGCCTTTGGAAATCTAAATCTAGGTCACATCTGGTAGGCAAAAGACTCCTTCTAAGCAATTTATTCACAAAGTGGGAAGCAGCTGATGATCACACCACTGGCACCCACATTTAATATCTGTTTAAATGAGATAACCAGTGCCTTACAGCAGCTACTGTCTTAGCTTTTCCAGATTCCCCGTTTAAAAAAAAACACAACAACCCACCATTTGAACTGTTTACTGCATAATGTGATGGAGCGTCAAATCCATGTCTGATGAAATATCCATTTCCCCTACTAAATTAGTTCAGGATGAAAAATGTTAAAGGGAGTTATGTTCAATAAACTGAATGTATTTTTGAGGGCTTCTACCTTTTTTAATCAAAACACTACAATATCCATCATTTGAAGCACCACGTCACCTTTACAAAGTGGACAGATAGTTCTAGAAATAGGAATTCATATAGCAACTTTCTCTAGCAGATTTTTTAGGGAGGGGAAGGAAAGATAAAATCCAATTCTACTATATCAGTTGAGGACCAGTACTCCCATCACACACACAAAGTTCTATCAAAGACTGTGAAAGCCCCAATTATAGTCTATTTCTCCTTTTATTTACTTTGTTGCAAAAAATTTGCTGTGGGGATAAATTTGCATTGAGGCTATACTATCAAGAGAAGTAGGGATATATTTTCAAGCACCATAATCATATTTTAAAGGTGCTCTGTAGTCATCATCTTTCTCGGTTATGATAAGCCAGATTTTCAAAAGAAGTTAATCACTTACTTTGATGCCAAAATGTGAAATGTGAATTTTCTTTTGAAAATTCTAGCCATAGCCTCTGTATGAAGGACAACCTAGAGAAAGTTATTTGTTCTCTATGGGCCCAATTCTACCATGCTTATTCTGGCTAATATCTTACTTCTCAATTATTACCATATCAATACATGCAAATTCTTAAGTAATAAAAGGTATAACCTCAATACAAATAAGGGAAGCAGAATCTGGCTTTATATTTTTGGACACAGACCTGCATAAAATTTTGTTCTAAACTGATCCATGTTTAATGCCCCTGTGTCATATAATGGATTTTTCTTATAAAAAATCTCCCTATTACTGTAATTTATACAGAACACAAAGTATGTTAGGTATTTAGGAGATACCTAGAATACCTTCCTAGTGCAGAAACACAGCTGTTGAGCTGAAATTGGCAGGTGGGAACAGTAAATCAAGTGTGATACAAATGACAACGGATGATATGGAGTTTGCAGTTCTATTTTAAATACACAGCCCAGGCCCGGGGAAATGCAAATTCAACCAATAGCAAGCTCCAAGTTTTCAAATTTCATTTGAAAGATCTATATCCCTTCTCAAACTCTCATCTTCATGCTCTGCTCCATGCTGCCTTGTAGGCCTGGAACACCATTCAGCTTCTAGTGTGCAAGGTGAACACTGGCAGACAAGGCTCCTTGGGTAAATTTGATATCTTTTATTACACCAACCCATATTTCCACAACTAAACTGAACCCACTCCCAACAACAACTCATCCTTTGACAATATTCAGGAAAGGATCGATGCCAAAAAGCCCAAAAAACCATCAGATTGGACACCTCACAGTGGACGAAACCCTAACCTTGACCACTACATTGACTGCTTCAAGGAAAGAATGAACAAAGAAATAATCAGCAACACACGCCACCATAACCACCTCTCTCTACCAGAGAAAAAGGCCACAGAATCTCTAAGATCTAACCACCAAATTGTAATAAAACCAGCAGACAAAGGAGGAGCCATAGTCATCCTAAACCGTGAGGATTACATAAAGGAGCCAAGAGACGGCTCTCTGACACCACCTACTACAAAGAACTACAAGAAGATCCTACTCCCCTTTTCACCAAAAAACTCAACAATACCATCAAATCATTTCCATCAAGACT
>JAGPOW010000261.1:85887032-85927038 GCA_030014935.1 Caiman crocodilus | reverse complement strand
GAGCAAGTTTTGCACAAGACACTACAGACTTTCTATGGAAACTTAAAAAGATAGACCACCTTCCCAGCAACACACTCCTAGCCACTATGGACGTTACCAGCCTATATACCAACATCCCACACCAGGATGGCATCCAAGCCTGCCTTACATATCTACAGGAAAAATTACAACTCAGAATACAGACCCAAAGATATTATTGACCTTATACACTTCATCCACACGCACAACAATTTCACTTTTAATAATCAACACTTCCTCCAGATGCTTGGAACAGCTATGGGCACGAAAATGACCCCACAGTATGCCAACCTTTTTATGAGCCATTTGGAAGAAGACTTCCTCAAGAACAGCACCATCAAACCCTTGCTATACTTAAGATACATGGATGACTTGTTCATCATTTGGACTGAAAACCTGAAACCTCTGATTGAGTTCCATCAGAAATTCAACAATCACCATCCCTCCAGATGACTTTTTTTACAATACTCCAGCACCAACATCTCCTTTTTAGACACAATGATCAGTATCCAGAAGGGTAAAATACAGACCACAGTATACAAGAAACCCACAGCCCAACATACATATCTGCACAGAACCAGCAATCACCCTAAACACACCTGCCACACCTAAAGAAATCATGCTCATGACACAAAAGTATACCACCTACTAGCCAGCCCAAATAAGATGAAACTCGCACTCAATTGGATACTAGTAGTGATGTTAGAACCCCTATAAAACATACAGACACGGAGTCCATTTTGAGAGACTCCGGGGTGACAAGCCAGCCACTTCGCGTCCTCCCATCAGCAAGACAGTGATGTTCCTTACGTAGGCCTCCGAGCAATTATATTTAGTGCTACGAGCTCACCTGTTCGTCCTCGTCGTAGCCAGCCGATCAGATTGCGACATGGTGTCACAAACAGGATCATCGGGAGGTGATCTAAGCTCAGAACTGGCTATGAACTGACCTTGGAGGCTGGGCTTTTGCCCGGTCACCACCAGCGATCAGCCATGGGCTCATATTGCATTCCATCAAGCGGGAGAAACCACTACTACCACAGGTTCGGGGGTGTCAGGTTTTCTTTTTCTTGATTGTGTTACGTCTTCAGAACCCAGTGAAGTGACCCACAAAGAGTGGATGGTAACTGGGTTAGCCCCGGCAGCACTAGGGTGTTTACTATCCAGCCCTAGAGTGCTATACAGACCCCAGTTGATCGTAGAAACTGCGGTCCCAGCTTGAGTAAAACCTAACCCGAAGGAGGGTGCAACCCTGGCCCAGGAATGTGCTTGCTGCATGAGGCATGTACGGGAGGGCGGAGAGCTGACCCCAGCTGACAAATTCAATTGTCCAGCCATAAAGCCAGGGTCTAGGGGACATTAGATGTTTACTAAACTTCGTAAAGACTTGGAAACAGAGGGATGCACTGCCACCAAGTGGCGCGGACTAAAATGGCACAAGGGAAAGATGATAAATGTCTTGTTCTGGGCTCTTATTAGAGCTTGCTGTGAGAAAATGCAGATCTAGAAGCACAACTCCCTCTGCCACTCAAGCTGCATTAGAGGCGAGCGGGGCAGCGCTCAAAGATGGCGCCAGGCGGGAAGAATGGGGCGAGGAACAAAGAACAGCTCAAATAACACCGCCATCCTATGCCTCTGCCCCGCCCCCCGAGCAGCCCACTGCAGAAGAAAAGAAGCTGGAGAAGGAGGGGCTGCCCCTCCTTATCAGACGCAGACAGGGACACTGTATCCTGCCCTGCCCGAGCCTGATTCCCCATTGTAAAGGCACACCCAGTATCAATTACCAAGTACACCACGGATGGAGGGGGGCAAACAACCTAGACCCTCACTTACCGTACCTGCAAGCGAGGAGAACTTAAAGAACTGTATGACTCCTCAAAGCGGAAGCCTGATGAAACCCCCATTCAGTGGCAAGGTCGGCTAGTTGTTGAATTCGGATCTGAGCTAGTCGATCAGGAAGAAGCATCTTACTTTATCCGCCAGCCTGGGTGGAGTGGCGGGACATTTGGGGATACAGGAATAGCCCTCCGTAACACTCGATGGAATATCCCCCTCCCCGCTTTGGTAGCAGCCACTCTAGGACACCGAGCCCACATTTGGCATAGGGGAAAAACCCAGTGTGACCCCTTAGGTCTAGTACATGGTCTGTGTGGCATGCAGTACATCCTCTGGAGCCCACAGAGACACCCCTTAGGCTTAACCCAGGAACAGCTGCAACAAGGCTGGCCATAGCGGTTTTTATTAGACCCAGGAACAATCCCACTGTCTCCAGCCACAATTGAAGCAGCAGTGGAAGTGTATGCACCCCCACATTGTCACGTTGATTTAAAAATCCTTTTGGGGACTTGTGCCAATGAGGTTATGAGCATGACTCTAGACAAACTACACCAAATTACAAGCCTCATGACAGGTGACAAGACCAAGGCCAGTGCATTCCCAGTTTATCAGCACACCTCCCTCGAGGGGCCAAAAATACCTGGTCGCAGAGGCGAATTCCCCCAACAAACACCAGAAGAGCATGCCAGATTCGGGTTCCTCCTTAACCAGTCAGGACTCACCGAACTCCAACTACGTGCATTAGGAGATGAAGGACAAAAAACACTGGCCGATAAGTTGGGGTTTCAATACGAGGACAAGCAAAAAAACGAGTAGTGGCCACCAGGACCGCTGGCAGCCTACAACCATCTGACCCCACAGACCCCCGTCCCTGTGCTACCTTGTACGTGGTAAACCCCACTAATCTAACCACCGGGCGTGAGGTCTGTTTTCTCCTAGATACAGGAGCTCAAGTCAACGTCATTGCCCTGTCAATTCCTCACAAAAAAACAAAGAAGCCTATTTGGGTCCAGGACCTCAATTCCACTGCCACCACGGTCAAGGTAAAGTTCCGCGTTCAGGATCACGAACGACCCCTAGAAGCACTCCTGGGAAACATCAATATCCTAGGCATCCTGGGTCTTAAAGCACTGAAGTTAAAACAGGCCGTTCTCGAGGCGCTCCCAATAGCCATTTTGGATGCGGCGTGACACCAGCCGATACTCAACCAGATGGCCTCTTGGCAGTATAAACCGATCCCCACCAAAATCCATTTACAGACCCCGCTTGAAAACCTCCTCCGCCGGCTTGAACAACAAGGCTGCATTACTCTAATCAGAGCCAGCATTTATCTGTCACCGGGATGGGGAATAGCCAAACCTGGAAAGCCAAATGAAGTCCAACTTGTGGTTGATTATCGAGAGGCCAACAAACATTGCCAGCCACTCGTTCAACCAAATGCTTCCACCTTACCACAGTGCTTACTCGAAATGGCTCAGTTCCAACACACCAAATGGCACGGAACCACCTTAGACCTCAAAGACATGTTTTATTCCATCCCTATTACGGACAGTTCTGGCATTTTAAACATGTGTGTAGGGGGCACCATGTATAGGTGGACTGTTTGCCCTCCAGGTTACCAGAATGCTCCAGCACTAGCAACCAGCACTATAAACCTAACACTTACCAATTTTCAAGCTTCTAATCCCCTGCTGCCACCATCCAAGCTCAAGATTTGGAGCTATGTCGACGACATCGCCATCATGGGATGCGACCACCAAAAGGTAAAGGAAATCATAGACCAATTAGTTACAAACCTCCAAAAGGAAAGGTGGACCGTCAACCTCGACAAGTCAAACACTGAACCATCTATGAACATCTCCTTCCTTGGAACCAAGTTCACTGGAAATACCAGATCCGCAATCGTTCACAAAACAACTCCTAAGCTTGAACCCATTGCCAAGCCGCTTCCCACTGAAAAGAGAGAACTTCAACAACTCCTAGGACATCTCAACTGGTATCGACACTACATCACGCCACAACACCTACCTGTCCTAGCCCGGCTCCAACGCCAAGCCTGTGACAAACTCCAACGACATTCACCGTGGACACATAAGGATCAAAAGGACTTAAGTGACCTGTTGTTCTCCGTCAAACACACACCTCTCACAGCTATTAACTTTTTGAAATGGTTAATGCTTACAGTGGGATACACTGATGCCCACATCTGGTCTACCACTCGTAATAGTTGAGATCAGCTCATTTTCGCCTTGCACAAGGTTCTTCAGACTACGCAACACCACAATGGGGAGTTTGGAAAAATTATGCTAGCCTGCCAACTCACAGATGTCTTATCTCAAGGACATGCAACTCTGCGTGCACTCGCTGCTACGTTAGTACCTCTGCTTGATGAAACCAAACCTGACCCGAGATTCCAAGGAGACCTGTCTACCTACCTGGAATACGCTTGTCTTAAACCACCATTACCGCTGGAGCTGTTGGAGAAACAAGGACACACATCCAGGACCCCCCTCTCAGCCAAATCCAGCACCCACACTCTATGGTACAACTGCTCCCACCTGGATGGCATCTGATGGCACAACCCGCAATGATGGAGGCTACGGGTACTACTGTCTACCATGTAAAGATGTCCAGATATGCACCATGCATGGTCCAGCCTCCGCACAGCTACTTGAACTCAAAAGATTTAAAGCCGTCCTAAAACATTGCCTTCAGTGTCATGATCAAACACTTCCGGTCCCAGTCATTGCCATTGATTCCAAATACATCTACAAAATTGTTACTGGAACAGCTCAGGCCACAGAGAACCTCAACCAATGGATGAAAGTCTGGGATCTTCTATCACAGTTTGCAACCTTTCCCCTAATCAAACACACTAAGTCCCATAGAACAGATACAGACCCAGTACACAAAATCATTGACAAATTACTCAAAGACCCACTTCACAAAGATGTCGACATCTGCATTGCTTCTGTTCCAGAACCAACCGCCAACCCTCTACTAATCTGGCTGTACGAACACTGGGGACACCTAGGTCTGAAACGGGGATACTCCAAGTGGCGATCTCAATTAACAGAACCAAACCAATATGGGCGTAGAGTCGACTGGAACCGAATTTCCCAAGCTTGTCAAGCCTGTGCTAAAGAAAAGTTCCACCCTACCTCTCACCGGATGGAAGCCTTCAACTTGAAAATGTTCGTACCAGGAAAAACTTAGCAAGTTGATCTTCTGGGACCGCTTCCGGGGGCAAAATCCCCAAACAAAGGTCTTGTCATTGTCGACTTAGGTACACAACAGATTCAAGTTGGTCCCCTGCGAAAAAGTAATGCTACTACTGTCACTACAACCCTAACAACCGTCTTCGTAAGTTTGAATTTTGTGGGGTGGGGGGTTTCCATCTGACAGCAGACCTCCCTTCAATTCTAAGGCCGTTGAAAAATTTGCCTGTCTCCACAACGTCACTTGGCACCTTCACCTTCCCTATCACCCCCAGTCGAACGGTGCAGTCAAAAGACACATAGGACTCTACAAGGAACAACTCCGACTGTGAAACGGCGAAAACTTCAAAAACTGGATGAAGTTCAATCACAAGGTTTTGATTGCCCTCAACGCTGACAAAACTCTCTGGCACGTCACCAAGGCACAAAAACCCAAACCTTGGATGCCAAAATTCACTCTGGGATAGGCTGTTTGGGTCACCATTCCAAGCCCACGTACCACACACCCCAAGGTCAAACGTGCCACCATTACACAGACAGAAACTTATCGCAATACGTATTCAGTTACACTTCAGGAGCCATATGACTCCAAAGTATCCTTCTTAGTCCACCACAACTGGCTCTCCTGTCGCCAAAACCTACAACTCTAACTCTTCCCCTAGTTTTCTCTCTCTCCCCTCCCTTGTTTTTTTGCTTCTCTCGTTTCAGGGGTCTCTGAGGGACTGAATAAAGATCAACGGATGCCAGGTCCAAAGAGGCATATTCGTCTACCATCATGCGCTCCAGAACATCATGACGGTGCTTGCTGCATTTCTCCTGTCAAATGTGGCCATCATTTCAGTACACTCCACAAACTCTAATTCTTCCAACTTGGTGCTAACTCTCTTGTCAGTATGGGCCAACATGACGGGCTCCAACGATATGTTGGGACTGACAGCTTGCTTGAAACTCCCTTTATCAGTTACTGACCCGGTGGCTAGATCCCATCATATATCCATTAAATGTTATGGCTTGGTTTCAGGCGAGAAACAGATTTAATATAACTGCCAACTTAGTCTTCCCAAGTGCCAAAGGTCTAATGTACCACACATACACTTGGTCTGTTAACTTACCCTTCGACTCCATGGCCAAACAAAACTTTTTCCGACTCACCTATAATTCTAACACAAACAAAAACAGCATGCAACCATTAATTGGTTCAGAAGTCCCCTGGGGAGTCCCAGGCGAAGGGGTAAATTGGCAACAACCTGACAATTCCCTTAAATGGTACCCAAAGCAGGGTTGGTCACTACCTTGGTATTTATCCCTTCCACTCAATGCCAATTTACTATCCCAACCAACAATGCCAAAGATTCCTTTGGTCCCCCGCCTTTTAGCCCTTATCCCTTGCTAACCCCTAAGCCAGTCACAACATGGAACGTTTCCTTAGTGGTAAACGTTTCAAACCGCATGAGTTGGTACTCATATTATTACCCCACTTTGAGGGCGGCCCGAATTAGTCAATGGTGTCACAATCTCCTGACACCTGCGCCCTACCCCAACTCTGTGCCTGGAGAATTACACCCCAAACTTGGATTGGTCTGAACAAATGTAAGTTCATCAACACCCCAGCGCCTATCGGATTGTTGTGGACCTTTTCAGATGGACGTCTGTACACAATGCTTCCCGGTACCCTTTCAGGAGTTCAATGTTTTCTGGCAATGGTTGTGTTATGTCCACCAGTGTATGCCAACACGGCACAACCGTCTTCTCCCATGTTACGTTATCATTCACGACAAGGCACCTGTTGGAGCTCCCGTTCTCAGAAAGAACAATCTAATCAAGCTCTAAAATGGATTTTCGAGGGTACCTTTTTGTGGGGAGGGCTAAGTATAGGAAAGGCGCGAGTAGCCATTGCTCAGTTAGCAGATGAACTCGAACATTTCATCAACAACACAGCTGACAGTTTTGCCTTAATGGACCAACAGTTACAAGCTACCTCGCGCATGACTATGCAAAACCACTTAGCATTAGATACTCTCTTACTTAGAGAGGGTGGACTATGTCAGTCTTTGAATTTTTCCCAAGAACACTGCTGTGTTGCTATTCCCAATGTGTCTCTTCACCTTCAAAACCAAGTCACCTCCATAAAAAAAATTGCTGCAAGGACCAACAACATTGTGGGAATAGGAAAAAAATGGTTAGCCGACCTGTTCGGTTGGATGGGATGGGACACTTCAACTTGATTAATGCATTTACTTACCCCTCTTATAACCCTTTGTATGCCATTATTTGCTATAGCCATTTTAGTATGTATAGGTTGTTGTATTTTACAGCTTATTCAGAAACACTTAATGAAGCTATCAGCTTTTGTATATACCCGCTGCCATTAGATGAGGAACGCTACTCAGACGTAGAGGACACACTTTAAACCAAGAGTGCCGTGAGCAAGGGGGCATGTCACACCTAAAGAAATCATGCTCATGACACAAAAGTATACCACCTACTAGCCAGCCCAAATAAAATGAAACTCGCATTCAATTGGATACTAGTATTGATGTCAGAACCCCTATAAAACATACAGACATGGAGTCCATTTTGAGAGACTCCGGGGTGACAAGCCAGCCACTTCGCGTCCTCCTATCAGCGATACAGTGATGTTCCTTACATAGGCCTCTGAGCGATTATATTTAGTGCTACAAGCTCCCCATCGATTACTTCCTCCCCTTTTCACTTGTAACTGTAACTAAGAGCTTCCAGCCTCGCCCCCTGGTGACTTAAGTAAACTTTTTTTTTTTTTTTTTTTTACCACACGCGTCTCTGCTTAGTTCTAAACCATCTACCTGTTCGTCCTGGTTGTAGCCGGCCGGTCAGATCGCAACAACACCAAAAAAGCTGTGATATACAGCCAAGCCCTCAGATACCACTGCATTTGTACTGAAGAGAACATCCGGGATTGCCACCTCACCAATCTTAAAAAGGTTTTCACCCAGCAAGGACACTTGTCCAGAGAGATAGATCGCATGTTTGAAAGACCCACCTGGATACCATGTGAGAAACTGCTGCAGTACAGAAGAAAACCCCCCACATATCGCACACCACTGGTTATGACTTATCACCCCTCCCTGGAACCTGTACGAAAAATCCTCAAAAAACTGCAACCCATACTAAAAACATACCCTATTCTTAAAAAGATCTTCCCAGAGCCACCCATCCTAGACTTCAAACAAGCACCGAACCTCACCAACCTCATCACTAGAAGCAAAATTCCTCAAGCCCAGAACACCAAACGGATCCAGACCGTGCCATGACAAGAAATGCAAAACCTGCCAACACTTCTCCACCACCCCCACTATTACTACACCCTACAGCAGAGCCATCAGCATATCCCTGGATCTTACAGCTGCACCTCCAGAAATGTAATATACCTCATCCAATGCACCAAATGCCCTGATGGAAAACATGTAGGAGAAACCAAACAACAAATGCACACTAGAATGAACGCACACTGGAAATCTATCAAAGACAGAAACACTCTATTACCGGTGGGGGCACGTTTCTCACAGGAGGACCACTCTCTCTCCAATTTCTCGGTCCTGATCCTCAAGGGAAACTTACACAACACTTCCCAGAGACGAGCCTATGAGCTCCATTTCAGCAACCTCCTGGATACTAGAGATCATGGACTAAACCTAGACATTGGATTTTTGATACATTATAATCTGCCTGGCAACTGATGCCCTGGCTTCTTTACTTTTCATTCCATCCAGGAAGAGCACACACCAACTGCTGAAACTTCCTTAGCCGGACAAAGGGTTTTTGAACCCGAAAGTTTGCTTAATAATTATTCTCCAACTATTTGGATTGGTCTAATAAAAGATATCAAATTCACCCAAGGAACCTTGTCTGCTTATGTCCTTAGACCAACATGGCTACAATCTAAACCCCTACACGGTGAACACTCACATTTCAAACCCCTCTACACAATTTCCTTCTTTTCATTAAAACTACTAGCTAGAATATGCTGGACTAAAAAATGAACATGGTCAACATGAAAACAAAAGGGTTAGATTTTGAAAGTTGAAACATCTTTTTGGCTCAATAACCTCTCAGCATCTGCTCATTTAGCCCAACAAATTTATTTCTTGCCTTCCTGATTCCCTCTTGGTTCAGTGTCTTCTGGGACTTGATGATTCCCTTTCTAAAATTTAGTTATCACTTTTTGGTTCCTTCCCTTTTGCCTTTGGATACTGAAGGCATTATAGGTATTACTTAGTAGCTCAACTACTGTTCATTCTGAACTAATTCCTGCAGAGCAATTCTGCTACTGCTACATTGCTTGGAGGATAGGGTGGAAAATTCTTCTTTCCCCCAGTACAGCTCTCATTGCTAAGCTACTCTGGCTGGATATGGTAGAAAGAATTTGTTCCTTTTGTGTCCAAATAGGTTTGCCTATCTATTTAAGCTGTAAGGACCTGGGGCAGGAAATGACCCTTCACCTGTGACTTGCAAACATGCATGCACTATGTTGATGGTTATCACATAATGATAGATAATGAATAAAAATCTCCTGTATATAGCTTAAGGGTTCAATGCATGCCATATAACTAATCCTTATTAAAAGTGGAGCTAAACAAATGAATAGAACTAGCTAAGGAAACAGAATTTCATTTTTCTAAATTACATGTCAAGGTTGAGGAAAATTTCCTTCAATAATAAAAGGTACGCTCTGCCAAATCAATGCAAACAATATGAAAACAAGTGAAAGAATAGATCTTATGTTTGTTTAAAAATTACTAAAGCTTGAACCTGTTTGCTTTGGCATTTATATTAAGTGCCTTCTAAAAAAAGATAATTGGGTCGCTCTAGATAAATCAACAGTCATTAAAATAAATCCAGTTCAATGGCCAAGAGCTATGACACATTTTTGCAAATGGGCACAACAGTGGAATAGGACAAAAACAGTTACCACAAAAAATAATTTCTAATTGGTTTGACTGAAGTCCAACTAATACAAAATCTCTGGGGTGTGTTTCTTATTTATTCAAGTTAATAAAGAATACTTTCCTGTATTAAGCCAGAATGGCCTCACTATTTCCACACTCAAAGCTCACTGGTTAGTTGGTTTCTACTTCTGTTCTGCACCTTTAAGCTCTCTGAAGGTATATGCACAAAAAGTCACTTTCAAACTTTTTCCAACTAAATTTCTTTTACATGTGTTCCATTGCCTAATGTAATGGCTAAGTTTAAAAGGCTTCAAGATAATAACACAGTTAGTCTAGACTGCCTTAGTCTCCAATGAAACTTACGTTTCCCATTAGAACCAAGCTATGGCCTTTTTTTGCAATAACTATTGACCTGTGTTACACAGAAACTGGTAAATTTCCATCTGCTTCTCCCTTGGGCAGAGTAAATGATCACACCTACAAGATTTTATACTCTTTTGAGGCATGCAATCAAATTATTATGCAGGCAGCGTGAGCCAAGTATTATCACTTTCAGCACCTACTTTTAACTCATTTCACAGAGCGGGTCAGGAAAATGAAATGTTATACCCCTGTGTGACAGCTGCATTGTGATTAGGCAGCTGAAATCATGCAAAATGGGACAGGGCAGAATGTAGGCACAGATGTGTGATGCTGTCTGATTATCCATCACAAGGGCCCTATCGTTCCTGCCATGCAGCAATAGGATTGAAAAGATCAAAAAAATCCATTTTAAAGGCGCCCTCAAATCTTCCAAGGTCACTGCCAAGTACAGGCGTGGGTGGGGAAGCTACTATTATCATTACTCTCTATTATTTCTATTATACTATCACCTAGGAGCTCCAAATGAGACTGGGAGCTCTGTTGTGCTAGGAGCAGTACAAACACAAAGAAAGACAGCATGTGCCCCCAAAAAGGATACAATCTAATTGAGGAAAGCTGTAATAAGTGGGTGTAACAAACACTCAGAAAGAACAGGAGGAGCACAAGGAGGTAAATACATATCAGAAAACATACTTAAAGAGATTAAATGAGCATCAGAAATCCCTCCTGCCCATCCAGCTACCTGACATCACTTGGCATTTCTTATGAGCATCTCAGCAAAGTGGATTTTGAGGAGGGATTTGTCATGGATGAATTTAGGATGAGTGTTTCATGCATAAAGAGTGTAAATTGAGGGCGTAAAGAAGATTGTTACAAAAGTAGATGGATAACACTGCTTCTGGCTAATGATAAGGTGTGGTGAAAGGCAACATGACAAGATACAAAAGCATAAAAGCTGTCACCTGAGTGATATAGATTGCCAATACAGAAGAAATCATTGTGGTTGAAGAAGTCTTACTTGTGAATACGAAGATACCCACAGGGATGAGATCCACTGTTAGGAGGTCAAATCCTTTGACAAATGGCTGACAAAAAAACTAACTTTGTTCCTAAAGAAGGTGGTGGCTAAAAATTTGTGTCAGTTTCCTTAATTAGTTTTCTCCTCACATGGGTATTTTTTCCATAAGAATGGATGGTTTGGCCCTAATTTCTAAGTCTGTAGCATCAACAGCATTGTTCTGAGAAGACATGCTAGTCTAAAATCCTTTGATTTGAGTTTTGTGTTTGGTCCATATCCCAGGATTTTAGACTGGACCTGGAGAAGACCCAAAACACATACAAATTTGTAGATGAAATGAATTACCACCCCAGCTAGTCTGTTTACATTATAAGTAACTGGCATCCAGTTCTCATCTGCTAGCCAGCATGGATTCTGCTCACAAAAGTCTTTGTTTTATTACTCCTGGTACAGCTCCAGCTAGGGAAGAAAGTCTCCCCTCCTCCTGCTTCCCTCTTGTCATTGTTTGTTTTCAATTCAATGTCCTTATTTCTTCTTTGAAACTGTATTGCTTTTTTGCCCATATGGTGGAAGTTACAAGCTGCTGATGAACCCTGGGCAGAGTATAATTTGTGACAGAAGGTGATTTTTGATCAACAGATCTTTTCCCACTCAAGTCCATGCTTTGAATATGTTAGTTTTGTAAATGCTTTGGCTTAATGGTTCATTTTGGTTTTCTGTTTGCATTATTTTTACCACAAGAGGATTTAGGAAATAAAAAAGGGGGTGTGAGACATGCCAATAGCATGACACTCCCCCCTTGGCACCTCTTCCCCTCAGGCATTCAGTGCCACCTCTTCTCTCTCCTCCTATTCCCAACCCCTACAGCAGAGGTTTGCCTCTGGGTGGAGGGGCTAGGGACAGACATTCAAAAAGCCCAGGTCTGAACTGATTTACTCTTTTTAGGTTAGTCTAAGCTGTGCAGTTTAAACTGATTAATAGCTGGACAGATGTGCTGTGTTAAACCAGGAAATGCAGGCATACGACTTAAGCCAGAAGCTGGGGGGTGCTAGAGCATGCCTGCCAGCCGCTGCCAAAGGGGAGGGAAGAGACCTTGCTCCTCCCTGCTAAAGCAGAATGGGCATGGCCAGGCACCAGCTAGGGCTAGCACACAGAGGATGGGGAAAAAAATCCTCTCTCTGAAACAAGGGATTGAACACAGCAATTTGCAAAGCATACAGCAGGGAACTACCAAAAATCTTTGCCTAAGCTAAGATACAGCCCAGTAAAACTCAGCATACACAACTTAGCCTAACTTAAAATGTAAACCAGAAAGAAAAGAGTTAGTTTTACTAATCCTGAGGACAATGACTCCTTGCAGACAGGCATTGGAAAGGCATTGGAAATTTTGTGTACATATTTTGCTTTATAATGTAAATGTAGCTCTCTGCATTCTTTGGTGCAACTTCTCTTAACTAAGTCTCCAGCCTGTGTGATCACTGATGATTATCAGGTCTTTGCCAACACTTTCTACTGCTCAGTCTGGTCTTGCAAGTCTTAGCTGTGGGCTCAGGGCTGCAGTAGGGCATGGATCTTCAGAGAGATCTGCTTGCTTCTCTTCCCTGCTTTGCGACTGCTGCACAAGCCACATAGACTGAGGCCAAAGCCCTGGAGTTCCAGAGGGAAGAGGGAGTGATCAACTTCGTGCCTACCCGCAAGCCATGGAGGTACGGCTGGGACTGGCAAACAGCAGCTGGCAACAGGGTTTTGCCAGTGGAGGGAGGGGGGGAGAGGGGACAGAGGGAGAAATTTGCCACAGGGGCCATGGTAGGCCAGTGTCTGGCCACACCCTGCCCCTGCTCTGGCTACAAAGCAGAAGGGAGGGGCCAGATCTCCCTGCCCAGCCCAAAAGCATGCTGGGATGCTGGGGGAGGCTTCTTTATCTTAAACCAGCAAGGAGTCTGGGACAGACACTGCATAAATCAGTTTGAGCCAAATCAGTTAATTCTGATAGTACATTCAACCAGGTTTATCTCAAACTGGTTTATGTGCACTGAACATCTGTTCTGTTAAAGGTATAAAACAATTTCTGATTACTTAAACAGGGTTATGTGTAATATTTGTCCCTAGCCAGAAAGTGGGGATATGCTCACTGCTAGCACTGTCCAAGCAGACCCTAGGATGGGAGGAGCCCCAAAGCTTATTTTATCCTACTTCAGCAGGGGGCTTCTGTAGGTAGCATCTTGGGGTGCTGCACTTGGTATGGGACAGTGGTGGCAGGTGGGTTTCCAGTTACAGGAGCTCCTGACCCCTGCCCAATCCCTCTGGATGTTCCCCACTGGGCAGAAGCAGACATTGGAAGTGGCGGGGGTAGGGAAGGGAACCCACTGCCACTGTCCCTGGCACCCCATGTAGCTGCCCCCAGGAGCTGCTACATGGGGTGCCAGGGACAGTGGGGGAAACACAGTGAAGGAAGAAGGAACAAGACCTCATTTGCTGCTGCAACTTAGCTGTCCAACAGCTCCTTGCAGTCTCCAGCTGCAACAGGGCAGGACTAGTCCTGGGGGTTCCTCTGCCCCTGAATCAGCTAGGCATAGCAGAAGGAACAGTCAGGTTCCCTTTCCTCTCTTGTTGCCTGCTTGGTCCCTTTGAGCATCCCACAGCAGCCCAAGGTTCTAGTCATGCCTTGGACTTCATAGGGGACCCGGCCACCAGGCCCATGGGGACCTGGGACTGCTGCTAGATGAAGTACTCTGTGGAAGGGGGGTACAACTGTGCCACTGTAACCCCCTGGAACTACCCCTCATTTCCACCTTCTGTCTTGCTGCTTCCTCACCAAACACTGAATAGTAGATTATACGCTCCAGGGGGTAGGGACTGAAGTGCTTGTATTGCAATTTTTCATTTTTATGACATAACATCTCTCATTCAATCCACTTTCTGTGTTTGGGAATTACATGTATACTGTTCAGGGAGAACAGGCCCCTTATTGTCATAGAATTCTTTCTCCTTTATTTATGCTTATTTTACTGTACATACATAGTATCTGAAGGGTCTTACCTTCCCTAATAGAGTTATGTAAGAGATCCCTGTTAGTGAGAGTACTGTTTATTTTGCATTTTTTATACTCATGAAAATATGTCTTATTAAAAGACCTCAGGTAAAAAGGGTCTATCAAAATAACCATACACTGGATAGCACTATTCATGAATTATTAATTTTGTTTGTGATATTCCTCACTGGTACAAAAATGTAAATAAAACTGACATGGAGAACAGTATGAAAAGAAATGCAAAGAAGTGTCTCTGATGAATAGGTCTAATTTAGCTGACTTTCAAATGAATTGTAACACTCACTTTTGCCTGATTCATTTTAGTGCATGTGAGCAAAAAGCAGGGCCTTTTTTTTTAAATAGCTATATTTTTGTTACTAAGAAGAAATAATACTAATTATAAAAATGCCAAGAGCAAACAAAGCTCCCAATCTGATGTACATCCCTTGGCCTTCCCATGATCTCTACTCTTGTGATTAGGTAGGCTCTCTATCACAGAGTTTTTATTTCATTTATTTAAAAGCAAGTAAGCAAACAATGGCGCAAACACAAATGCCCCACAATAAACAGCTCTATTCCTTCAGGGAAGCAGTTACTTTAATAGTTTCCACCCCACACAAGGAAATCTAGCAAAACCAAAATCTGTGAAACTGCTTTCGCCACAAGCTAAACTAGGTCTTATGGTGAAAGGGAGAAGGTTGGTAAAGGGAGCTTTGGTCTTTCATGTAGATAGATCTCAGATCATTTATAGGGATTTACAGAACAGACAATACTGCATACTATACCTACCAATGAATAAGCATCTGATATATAGTCCAGACTAATAACATATTGCAAACTTGCAGTAAATTGAAAACTTAATATTTCAAATAGTTTAAAAGGCCTTATCTTCAGAAGGAAAAACATGCATTTTAAATACATCCTTGTGTGTTTAAATACATCCAGCAGTGTAACTAAGGGGGACAAGGGTTGGGTCACCACTGATTTAGATGCGAGGAAAAATGTAGGTGCTGCTGCTGGTCTACTGTTACCAGCACCACTTGCTACATGACCACTGCTCTTGCCCTGTTTGCTGCTGATGCCCAGGTAATAGAGCTCTTTAGCTATATCTCTGAATTCATCCGGTCATTAGCACAAAACAAAGTCCTTAATTACAATCCTGAGATAGAAAACAAATGGATTATAGTAGTAAAGTCGATATTTGAAGTGAAAAGTAAAAGCCTTTTGGCCAGTTGCATATGCAAAATCACCATCTGGTTTAGAGCTAAGAGGATATCTGAGCACAGCAGAGGTTTACTATAACTCCATTACATGTAACATTTGGATGGTGAAAACCTCTAATTAAGGCGGCTGACTGATTGGCAATGGGAAAGTATGACAGTCTATTGGAACAGATTCACTCTTATGCAGCTAGTTCTTATTCATAAAGGGTGGACCCTCAAACTGATGGAAGCTAGAAATTTAAACTGGACAGGAAGGCTTTCTGGAGAACAGCTCATTGGTTAAGACCTAAAGACCGAGGGGAACTTGTGCCAATTACACCAGAAACTAAATCCCATGTTCCCAGGTACAGGCAGGAAATGAAGACTTGGGTATTATGACAAGAGGGAGAGCCCACAGTTAAGCCTTTTGGAGAACACAATAAAAAAACACCATCTTAAAATTAAAAGACTGATTTTATATCAGTTCATATTTTCAACTGAGAGTCAAAACTGGGAGGAAATGTCTGAAATGGGGGGCTTCAATGAAAACCATTTAATAGGAATAAACTAACAGTTTAGAGAAACTGTAGGAGTTATTACCATGAGATCTGGTACAATTTTGTCTACAAATGGCCTACTCAAAGGCATCATAAGGGGCTCAGCTGCATTACAGTTACCAAAAGGTTGGTGTTGTCAGTCTACTGGAACCAATTTCTCTTTCCTAGTCTTGTAATAGATTAATATATGCACTCAACAAGAAGAGGTACAAGATGTTTTACCTTGTGGTTAACATCTCTGACTGCATGGACACCTGCAAACAGTTCACTTCTACATAACTCTACAAATAACATGCTTCTGAGCAAAAGCCCTCTTGCTCCATTTGGCTTCTCAGAGAAAAGAAAGCCAATTCAGAATCCAAAGGTTCGAAGGTAAGCCAACACAGTGCTGTAAAAGCAGAGGCTAGATCTATTTGCATCATGGTCCTCTCACCTTGACTCAATGTCAGAGAGCGACCACAAACACCAGCACAGTTTCTGTACCACACCTACACCTGACACCATGTATTTATGTGATTTATATGCTACCCTTTCCAACAATGGCTCAGGGCAGTTAACAGCAAGAGAAACAGAAATTTAAAAGGGCAACTGGAATAAACATAACAATAGCATCATTGAGTCCAGCCCCCTGCCCAAAGGGCAGGAAGTCAGCTGGGATCATAGGATCCCAGCAAGATAAGCATCCAGTTTGCTCTTGAAGGTGTTCAATATAGGCACTTGAACCACCTCTGGTGGCAGGCTGTTCCGGACCTTGGGGACTTGGACAGTAAAGAAATTCCTCCTTATGTCCAGCCTGAAACAGTCTTATGGTACTTTGTACCATTCGGCATAGTCGTCATCCCTTGGGGTGCTCTGGTGAACTAATGTTCCTCCAGATACTGGTGGTCACTCTGATAAACCTATAGGTGACCATCAGATCACCCCTGAGTCTGCGCTTTTCCAGGCTAAAGAGCCCCATGGCTCTCAGCCTGTTATTGTAGGGTCTGCTTCCCTGACCTCTGATCATGCACGTGGCTCTTCTCTGGACTCTCTCAAGCCTTTCCACGTCCTTTTTGAATTGACGCCCAAAACTGTACACAGTTCTCCAGCTGCAGCCTCACCAAGGCCGAGTACAAAGGGAGAATGACGTCCCGGGATTTGCTTGAGAAGCATCTATGGATGCAAGCCAGCGTTTTGGTCACTTTACTAACCGCAGCATTGCATTGCAGGCTCATGTTCGTCTTGTGGTCAATGATGACCCTCAAGTCTCTTTCTCTCATGTGGTTTCACCAAGCTGACTTGGCTTACTGATGAAACTTCTATGAGGTTGCCCTTGGAAGGCCTTAGGGACTGTGTGGGGGCAAACGGGAGAAGGGAGTCCCTTAGGTATGCAAGTCCCAGGCTTCAATACATCAAAACTAGCACCTTGAAATGCACCCAAAAAGCTATGGCAGACATTTGCTGTGCTAAAATGAACATATGCAGCTAGATTGCTACTGCCCTTGCTTCCACTAACATAAAGGACTGCTCAGTAGCCCTACCTTAGGAGTGGTGAAGAGATGGTCTATTATGTTGCAGGCAATGATTAATTGCATCTTTTGAGGCCTGGGGGCTATAAATAGGAAGCAGAACATGGAACTGCCCTCATGACCACAAAAATGCCTAATTATCAGTTAGGGTACTGACAGACGCGCAGCTTCCCACTCTAAATCATGGTGCTAGAAAGGGCTGGAGGGAAGGGGCACAAAATAGGGATTACTCCAATCCAATCCATCATGCACAAGGATTGACAGAAGTTTCCTAAGATGCTCCACTTTGGAGTGCCTTCATCTGATCCCTCGTTAGATTAGGCTTAATTTGTCACGTGATTAGCCCTTTTAAAGTGCTCTGCAGCTGTATACATGTGACACAGCATAGGGGGCCAACCACATGACAAATGTCACTTTTGTCGGTGCCCTTAATGGCAAACAGTTTTCAGTAGCACTAAGCCCCTCCATGAACTTACTGCAGTGCTGGGCAAAATACGGCTGGCAAGCTGCATCCAGTTCACCAGGCCATTCAATCTGGCCCATGGGGCCCCTAAAAATTTTAGAAAATTAATATTTATCTGCCCTGGCATCCTGTCAAATCTGACAAGAGCCAGGGGTAGTAGGACCCAGGGGGAGCCTCAGCAGACTGAACAGCCCAGCCCTGCCCACCCCAAGCCATTTCACTCCCTTCCTGCCCCAGCCCTGCTCCAGCATCACATGGCTGCTGGCTGCATTGCCGGACCAGGGAGCACGGGACTGTGCTGTGTGCTGTGCACACACTGGTATGGGTGTGTGTGTGTGTGTATGCAGGCAGGGACAGTGTGTGTGTTTATATATATGTGTGTGAGCACGTGCGTGCAGGCGTGTGTGTATATGTGTGTGTAGGCAAGGGCAAAGTGTGCATGTATATTCGTAGGCTAAGTCCCACATGCACACCCCACCGTACACATGCACCCACACCCCCCCTGCACTGCCGTACACGCAGACCCCTCCACATCTCCTCATACACGTCAGGCACCCAACCCCCCACAAACCCCATACCTACCTACACCCCATATTCACCACCCACCACATGGTCTCTCACCCCACATAGCTACATACCCACAGCCCCCCACAAACCTATACCCACCCCCCACAATATACAAGAGTAAGAACTAGTTTAAGCTACTGTGCAATCACTTCTATATACACAACACAAACGCATGTAAATCAGGACAAATATTTTTTGAAACAAAATTAAGGAATACTGCAGATGTTCATGTTTTAGAATATAATTTGGTATTTTTCTGGTTCTGAGATGGCTAAAGCTCTTGCTGAAAGAAGTACTTCTGGGGGCAAGGGAAGGGACTTCTGGTGGCAAAGGTCAGGGGTTGGGGAGCAGGATGCCCAGTCACAAGGTGACAACCAGAGGTGGGGCATCTGTCAAGGGTCAAGGCTACTAATGTTGCCCTCAACAGCTTGCCAAAACTTGGTAAGCAGCCCTCTGCCCAAAATAATTGCCTGCTCCTGGCTTACTGCATAGCTGCAGGGAACAAACTCAGTAGCAGCAGGGCTAAGTACTAGTGCTAGGGACAGACATTACACATAAACCAGTTTAAGTGATCAGAAACTGGTTTAAACCTGTAACAGAACATAAGTTCAGTGGACATAAACCAGTTTCAAAATGGCTGAAACTGGTTTAAGATAAACCTGGTTGAATGCAATATCAGACTTAACTGATTTGGGTCAAACCGGTTTATGCAATGTGTGTTCCAGATCCGTTCCTGGTTTAAGTAAAACGAGAGTCCCCCAGCATCCCAGATGCTTTGTAGCCCTGGGCTGTGCTGTCTGCTCCAGCTGACTCTGCCTGTCTGCTCCCTAGCCAGAGATTTGTGGGGACTGCAGGCACAGCAGGGTCTGCCTCAGCTTCCCATCTCCTACAGCACAGATCATAGCCCTATGGACCCTTGGCATGTGGCATGCTAGCTAATGCTGAGAGGTGTCTGTGTGTCTCCAATTTCACTGGGACAGGCAGACAGAACAGTGTCTGCTTAGGGCATTTGGGAGCTAATCAACAGGTCATCTGGTAATGTCACCCTGTTCCTTCCTTAGAAAAAGCTGTTTAAGAAGATCTTGAACTAATGAGAGAGGCTTTTGTTTTGTTGATGGGCTGATAAACATGGTGTTATCAGCTCCCTGCTGGCTCCCTCACCTGTTAGGTTTGCAGACAGTATGATGAAGCAGGGAGAGGGAGATTGAAAAGCTCAGTATCATCAACAGATGCATGCACTGCACCCCCCACTTCCCTTTGCCTCAGAGTGCTAGCTGGGGGCTGGCAACACTCTTACCCCTTGAGCAGCAAGCAGGGAAAAGCCTGGAATGGTGGAAGCAGGGTGGTGGTTTATACCCCTCCCTAATCAGAGGCCCTGCAGGGGCCTGGTCATGCTCCCACTCAGCTCAGCACTATAGAAGGGAAGGAAGGGCTGCTCTAGTACTCCCCAGGTTCTGGCCTGAGCCACTGCAGGCATATGTCTGCATTTCTTCAGTCCAGAGGGAATGTCTGTGCAGCTGCAAACTGGTTCAACCTAGGTAGGTTAGACTAACCTCCAAAGATTGAATCAATTCAGGCTCAGGCTTTCTGAATGTCTGTCCCTAGCCCAAGAGGCCATGGGACAATACTTAGACCTCAAAGTGGATATATTTGCCACTCCAGACCTACACTGCCACTCTTTGATGAGATTCAGAGCTTGCACTCTGTCTTCTCCATAGATTCCCAACCAACCTGCTACCTTCTAGGAAAAGTTACCAGAACCGTTGCATGGTCAATGCCCCAGAGATCCCTTGCCACTTTATCATGTGAAGGTTATCACCAAGAGCATAATATAGGCCACAGCATGAGAAGAAGAGGGATATGTTATCTGTGACAGAATATATAGACATAAGAAACATCCCTATAAAAAGTGTGATTAAAAATGTAAACAAAAAAAAAGTTTCCAATTTCAACTTTTAAATTATAAAGCAAATGTTCCCTTTTCATCTGACACCTGGACAGGAAAGAAGGAAAATGATAAGAGAAAGTTAAAAGTCATAAGAAAGGAAAAATAACTGAGTAGATTCCACTTTTATAGAAATGTCATGCCATAGATTCATAGAATGTAGAGTCGGAAGTGACCACAGAGGATCATCGTGCCCGACCTCCTGCCCCTAGCAGGAAAGAGGACCGAAGTCAGATGACCCCAGGCAGGTGTCTATCAAGCCTCCTCTTGAAGACCTTCAAGTTAGGTGATAGTACTACTTCTCTGAGAAGCCCATTCCAGATTCTGGCCACCCTTACTGTAAAAAATTTCTTCATAATGTCCAACCTGAATCTACTCTCCACTAGTTTGCACCCATTATTCCTAATTACTCCTACGGGTGCTCTGGCAAATAGCACATCTCCAATTCCCTGTTGTCCTCCCCTTGATAAATTTATAGGTGGTTACAAGGTCTCCCCTCATACATCTCTTGGGAAGTCTAAAGAGATCCAGATCCCTCAACCTCCCCATACAGGGTCTTCATTGGAGGCCACTAATCATGCGAGTGGCCCTCCTCTGAACTCTCTCCAGATTCTCTGTGTCCCTCCTGAAGTACGGCACCCAAAACTGCTAATGCACAACAAGGTTCGATTGGCAATCTAGGATTGTGTAAAATGTGACCATTTTGCTGCACCAGAGTTTCATACATGCTTTCTTTAGTTTTGACCTATGTAGGTTTGTCCCTTCTATTATGCAACACTTTGAATTTCAGGTCTTAACTCAAACAATAAAAGCAGAAGTCAGTCAGAAACTGCTACATTTCACTGTTTCTTTTCATAACCATGAGAGACTGCAAATTCCATGTGGATTTCAGGCAAAACCATGAACAGGCCTCGTTTGCTGAGAGGTTGAGAGGTTTCTATTTACACAAATTTCTTAATCAGCGATAGCTGGAAGAAATAAGTTGATGAAAAAGTTTATTAACATTTAAAAATATGGAAAAAATACTTGAAAATACACCATAAACTGGATTACCACCCATTTTACAATGGTGTTCTAATGCCAGCACAGTGTCACTCCCACTATTACTGGGATGCATATTTTAAGTAAATGTCTGGAGAATTAGGTTTGCATTTCCCATTAACAATTTCAATGATGGGTTGCACAGTTTTGAAAAATTACTTCAGATAGCTCAATGCCTTAGATAAACGTATTAACATTTTAATTCTCTTCATGGAATACAGATACTACATTAGCTATGGTATGCCCAAGATGGTATGCACTGTATCATTTCGATTACTGTACAAGAATACTGTTCTTCTGCTTGCTATACCTTTTCATGTACTGTGGCCTCTATATGCTATAGTACATTGTAATGCTTCTCTACATATAGTAATTTAAAGGTCTCCACAAAATGTTATGATGTTTATTTCCTATTTCTTAGTATACAACGACCTAAAAGTTTCCAGATTTGTAATGCCTCAAAACTACATTTTATTTTACCCAAAACAGGTCCCAATTTTTCTTTTAAACTGTGTTTTTAATTCTTAGTTCACAAATTCTTAGTCAGTAGCTATAGAGGGGAAAAATGAAATTTTTATGTGTGTTTATGCATGCATGCATCTGCACCAACCCACACAAACATACTCTGATAACACCTCTTGTCACTCTTCCTGTGTCTCTAACTAATTTTCCTTTTGATGCAGAACATGTTTGACTTTGGAAAGTAAAAATCCAATCAGGATTACCAACCCAAGATGAACATTTTTACCAAAAATGATGAAGATGAACCCAAGATGATACCCAAGATGAACATTTTTACCAAAAATCTCCAAACTTTTTACTATCAAACCTTTTTACAGATATATGCTTTTATCAACATACATTTTACATTCTATAAAATGTAACCCTTCTGCCAGGCCCTAGACAAGGGTCAAGTTCAAGCTATAGCGAAAAAGTTTGGTTGTCAGTAAAAAGTTTTCATATTATCAGTAAAGAAAAAATAATTGGGTTAGCAACCCTGCTTAACTACAGCAATGGTTTTATACCATTTACATCCTATGAATCTTCTGACCTCTCACATATCCTGGTATCCCTGACTTTACCCCCACCATGCTGCCTCTGCCAGCACCCAATTCTAAAAATGCAGGAAAACTGTAGTCATTCTGCTACTGACAGACAATCCACCAACCACTGTTTATATGACTCATTATACTACTTAGCACAGTGACAATCAGCCAGGGTCCCACCAAATCCTTTCAAGAGTGCTGTGAAGAACAATACCTACCCATGATTTGCAAGATAAGCCCAGAAATTTCAATATAAATCCATACTGTCAAAACGATTCTGACCTAATCTTTTGAGTTCTTTACAACAGAAAAAATTGCTCTATTATTTTTCTGTAGTCAAAAATAAGTGAAAGCCAAGAGCTGGCATTTTCTGAGGAGTGCCCTAAACCTAAAAAGGTTGAGAACCACTGATCTAGCACAACAAGGGTTAGGCTCCCCGAGTAAGGTTTCTTGGTATTATTATAATAAAAACAAATTTCTAGGTAAGGCTGGCATTTTATTTTGACTAAAACCTGTAAAACATACTAGAGTAAAATGAAGCACAGTTCTTAATACTGTTGGTGTAATTACACTGTCAACTGACTTCTAATCAATTCAGATTCCTAATATATAGCTGAAGAAGGGCATGAGTTATTTATATTATGCTATAATGGTGCAAGGCCACATATCTGAAGCAATGGCTGTCAATATTATCATTATACTCTCCAAATATAATTGTTTAATATTAACTGCTCTGCTTATAATGCATTGAAAACCTACCTATGTTTAAACTACTATGTGCTTTTGCTGTACTGGTTCTGAATGCCTGACATTTGGCTCAGTAGTTCATTACAAAAGGGTGGGGGGGATTTGAAAAAGAAAAACAGCAGTTCCCATGGCACTTCTGTATCCTCTTAACATTTTCTTGTAACTATACTGTTTTATAGATGAAACTGCCATAGCAAAAATGACAAATACAACACATAAAAGAACAAAAAAGGGCAATAAATCACAAGTGACACTCCAGCCCATTAAAATGCATTTGGCTGGTGTTGCAGAAAGTAGGAAATTCTCTCCTCGCTTTACATTCTGTCCAGCTGAACAGGGAGGATCAAAATCCTTGAATTACCAGTATAACAAATGTTAGAGCCATAATATAACAACAGGCTTGCAATCTCAGAATGGGTAGTCAGATTCTTCCTCACACTATTTCTTGGCTTTGCAAAGGCACTATATGTGACTTTGACATTACACAATAAAAGGTGTTCACTCTCCCCATGTTAATTCTGCATAACTCCTACTGATGCCACTGGGCACTACATAGAATTTTCAAGAAAAGAATAAACTCTTAAAATGGTTGTATTCATTCTGCCATAACATCTGTGCATAACTTTTGTTACTGTACAGAGTGATATCTTGCCAACTGACAAATCATGGATTCCTACTTACCCAAAGCAGTGCTTTAGATTTCATCATGTCAGAATGCATCTAAATCAATGTTATACAATTCAGAAAGGAGAAAAATGAATTCGGATGTCTGCCCATTCCTTCCTTACAATAGTTAAATTACATTTATGCTGTACAGCAGAGGCCACAAATATTGGCAAAGAAACTAAATGGGTTCTGTCCAATAAACTAGATTAATAGGAAAATAAGTCTTCTCAAATTCACGCTGCTGTTGTTTGTACTAATAAACAAAATGCCAAATTGTGTTGTCAGTAATACTGATTCCTCCCCCCCCCCCCAAATATATATATATGGTGGTGCAATGAATGGTACAATAATTCCACTGAAGCCATGGATTGACTAAATTGAAATTGAATATATATATATATATATTAGGGGGGAGCGGGAATCAATCCTGGTTTTAATTTAGTCAGTCAATGGCTTCAGTGCATTTAAATCAGATTTATGCAGGAAGGAAAGCAAGCATTATTTGGCCCAGCATACTCCAATAACACTCATGTATTGAATCTCACAGTTAAAGAAATCTCTATGTTTTATTAGGGCAATAATTCTGTAAGGGAGGAGTAGCGAATTGCGATTATTTTTATGTCAACTTTTAATACGGTTATATATATTGCTCATCTAGACCTTAAATTAAGTTGGGTAAAAATTATTATAAGTTTTAAGCACATCACTGTTTTCTGTTCTTTCTTTTTTTAAACCTTAGTTTTCACACGTTCAAGAAATTCTACAAACACTGATATATCTTGCTTGTGTTTGAATCATAATAGATGCTTCATTTTATGAAGACTGTATAACAGAAAGATTATCTTTCCAGATGGATGTATGATTAGTTGTGGAGATGGATGGAACAAAGTGTGTTCTCTGGAAATCAGTCTCAACAACATCTAGATCAGAAGTGGCTGTGCCACTAAATCACAAATGAAAAGTAGCCAGACACAATTCATCAATTAAGAAAATGAATTCAAGAATTAATTTTGTAATCGTAATTCTAAGCATGTTATTTCATCAGAATGCAGACGGAAAGGGGATGAGGCACGGGTTCAATGAATACCAAATATAGCTAAACTGAAACTACTGAATGAAATGTCTTACAAAATAGTGAAACACAATGTAGTTGCTTACAGTGGCAAACAAACATTCAAGGGTCACTCTCCTTTAAGGCCTGGCTAATTCAGTTAGTTTATTTTAATATAGAACATATGTAATAACTTGCTGCATGCTAATCTTCAGATGACCCATTTTTCATATTGGCCTTGATTTTTTTCTAAGTTTAATAACATATTGTGCATTTCGTCTTTAGCCCTCATTGAAATTGCAAGCCCTTTAGTCAGAAATGTTTTAAGGACATCAACTAATTTGAACCTATAGAGGGGGTTCAGAAAACTGAATTACATTCATATCAAAGGAAATTAATCTAGATTTACATGCGAAGGAGTTTTGGTTAAAAGTCATTGAAAAACAAGATTCTATTATATCATATTTATTTTTCTGAATTTTAAAAGTTCCCTTCCATTCTGTGCTCCCAAGTTGAAAATAACTACTACTGACATCATTTAGATACCTAGCTACTTAATACACAGTGCAATCAGGTAGTTAAATAAATATGATACCAGCTTCACCCACAAGCTTCTGTGAGCACAAGTATGGAAGTCACATGATGGCTAAACTAAAAATTGCGGCAACATAATATTCAGACTGTAAAAAAACAATTTGTTATAGGTTTATGCAGTCTGTTTTATTGATATGAGTGACTGATACAATATATTTAAATAATCTTCCTATCCTTCTGCCCATATCGGTGAATGATGTAGAATTCATATGAACTTTTTTAGGGATACTCTTAAAAAATCCAAAGCACTTTAGTTACTGTATCATCAAATGAATGATGTTAACATAGACACTAATCATTGTTGTTAGCTTTTTCTGCCTGTTAATCTTTTCAGTTATCAAAATTGCACAGCTGCCTCAGCAACATGTTATGTGATACTATCATATTTACTTGCAAATAAGAAGGGCATTTATACATGGGATCTGGGGGTTGGGATTAATTAGAGGGGATCTTGGAGCTGCTGTAATTGAAGTGCCTGGAGTGTGCAACAAATTATTAGCAAAGTACTTTATCATGCATCAGCAGATGCATGACGAATAGAAGCAAGGAGGTGATGCTTCCCTTCTATGCAGCTTTGGTCAGACCGCAGTTGGAGTACTGAGTCCAGTTTTGGGCTCTGTACTTCAAGAAAGATGTTGATAGACTCAAGAGGGTCCAGAGGAGAGCCACTTGTATGGTTAGGGCCTTACAGGACAAGCCCTATGAGGAGAGACTGAGGGACCTGGACCTCTTCAGATTCCACAAGAGAAGGCTGAGAGGTGATCTTGTGGCTGCCTACAAATTCATTACAGGGACACAGCAACGGATCAGATGCTTTGCTCACCAGGGCACCTCTTGGGGTAACAAGGAACAATGGTCACAAACTGTCAGACATCAGATTTAGGCTAGACATCAGGAAAAACTTCTTCACAGTAACAGTTGCCAAAATCTGGAATGGGCTTCCAAGGGAGGTGGTGCTCTTCCTTACCTTTAAGAGAAGGCTGGATAGGTATCGGCGGTGGTCATGACCCCAGCATTCTTTCCTGCCTAGGCAGGGGATCGGACTCAACGATATATTGAGGTCCCTTCCGACCCTAGCATCTATAAATCTATGAATCATGTGTATCAGCATCCCTGCACTGAAAAATAGCAGCAGAGGCACTTTAACTAAAGCTCACAGAACAAGTTTTAAAGTGATTCCGCCATTTTTCAGCATTGGGATGCTGATACATGTGACACTGGAGTTTTCTGGAGCGTGGTAATTGCCACACTCTAGCAGACTCAGTTAATCAAGTCTGCTCCAATGCGCTGTAATTACAGCACACTGGAACAGTCTCTCTGCATGTGTATAGGCACCCCATGTGCCTTTCCTTCCAAAATCAGCCCTCCATCATTGGGATGTATGTCGTAAGTCAGGAAGCTGATCTTCTGTGCTTGGACAGAGTAATGGAAACACGGATGGCAGCTACAATTATTGCCCCACTTCCCTCCCTGCCACCCCAGAGAGGGAATGACCAAGTTTATAATTTGGGGTCAGAGCTACAGTGCTAACCCTGTCACAGTTGCTGCTAGATTGGCAGTAGCTCTGCCTCTGCAGTAAAGACTGATCCGTGACTGAAAAAATCTGTTTTTCCTTGGACCCAATGCACTTAGCAACTGAAGGAAAACTCCTACTTGCTGCTGTGTCTAAACATTTAAGGGACAACGTGTCCAGGTATTTAAGGTGAACTGGGGTTGCTCCTACAGTTGGCAATCCTTTTACTTGGTATACAGGAAGGGAGAAGAGATGAAATACTTTGTGAAACTAATGATGTGAGGCTCATTAACTGCAGGATGAAGGTTTGTCATATAAGTGTGACATCACTGAAGTTCAGAATGGGTTGCTGATGGGATATCAGGAATAGGGTGGGTTTAGATGAAGAATAACAGAAAACACTGCCAGTGCTTAGGAATGCAGACACATTTTACATGGAATGCAGACACATTTTACATTTTAGCTATGGGTGAAGCATTTCTCCAGACTCTCCATTTAGAAACCAAACAGAAATCTTCCCTCAAATGCTAAAATGCTAAATGAAACAAAAATATTTTTTTGGGTCGGATTGGGCTCCCTTCTGGTTTGGAAATTTGGTGGCAGAGAAGTGGTGGCCCACTGCTTTTCTGTTGCAGTGGCCAAGCCCTGCAGGCAGAGGTGACCCAAACAGGGTGTGGGGCCCAGGGCAAATCAGCCCATACGAGGCCCTGCCCCCACTCTGATCCCAGATGCAAAGCAGCTGCCATCACCATTGGCTCCACGGAGCCTCCCACAGCGCAGGGCCTGGGCCAGTAGCCCCAATTCACCCCCCCCTCCCAAGGAAAGCCCTGCCTGCAGGCCAGGTGACATGGCCCTGCATGCAGGTGTAGGAATGTGGTATAATATGATGCATGGGGCCAGAGCCAGGGTTGGACAACATCAGGTGCACAGGGCTGAGACCAGGAGACACTGATATGCAAGGCTGGGGTGCGATCTGGCATATGGAGCTAGGGCAGAAATGGGCAAAATACAGCCTGCGGACTGGATCTAGCTTAACAAATGATTCTCTTTGGCCTGCAGCTACTCCTCTGGAGAACTGTATCTGACCCACAGCTGTCCTGGCTTTTGGTGCCTCTTGTTCTTCTACCTTCCCCAGGCCATAGCCAGCTACAGGAGCAGCAGCAGCTCTGGCTACAGTGGCCAGGCAGCCACTCCCCTCCCTGGTCTGGACTGGCCTGCCCTGCCCACTGTGTATGCTCCAAAGCAGGGGGTGCTGAACTTCTGGCCAGGCTTCTGCCCAGCTAGGTTATACATACCTCTGGCACTGCAGCCATTCTCAGACCAGACAGCCCAGACCCCAGTAGGAGTTAAAGCACAGGTATGGGTCTCCCCACTGGTGGTGAGGGTAGCACAAGGGGAAGAGGGACAGGAGCTGCAGGTTATCCAGGCTGCACCAGCCCAGGCTGGAATGAGGCCTGGTAGGGGTGCAGGTACAGCTAACAGTGCAATGCCATGTTTTTGTGCACGGCTTCCAATTATGCCACATGGACAGATCTGGAGTAGGTCCTGCCTGACCCCAGCATGACTCTCACCTGACCCCAAGTCCCCAGTATGTGGCCAAATCAGGTAGGAGCCATGCCAGCTGCTTTAGCTGCACCCACATGGTCTAAAGCAGCATACAGGAACATGGTATGGCACCAGACAGGCCCAGCTGCATGCTAGGGACTCAGGTCAGCAGACAAGGTGTGGGGAGAATGTGGGAACACAGCATGGCACCAGCCCAGCTAGGCCTAAATAACCCATAGTTCTTTGTTTTCTTCTCCCTGCACCCATTCCCCGACCCCAAGTCCTTAGCATGTGGCCAGGCCAGGCTGGTGCTACATTGTGTTCCTGCATGCTGCTTCGGGCCACACTGGGGTTCAGGGAGAGCTGTGGGGAGCTTGTGTATGTTTGTTTGCACGTCTGCATGTATGTGTTTGTGTGTCTGCATATGCACGTGTGTCTGCACATGACTGTGTGTATATATGCATGTACATGTGTGTATGTGTATATGTGTGCACGCGTGCAAGATTATCAAAACTTATGAAGTGGCTCTCCAGCTCAAATAACTGTCCACCCCTGGGCTGCAGACTGTCATGATCTGGTGCTTGGGGCTGCAGACCTGATATGGCACATGAGGCTTGGCATGATCTACCATAGAGGGCCAGGACTACCATCTGGCCCATGGGTTTTGGGTCTGAACCAGCTCACAGGGTTGAGGCCACGGGAGTGATACAGTGTGTGGGACCAGGGCCGGACACCAGATTAGGTCCATGGACCTGAACCATTCAGCTGGCTCACAGGGCCAAATGGTTGGGCAACACTTGTCTAAGGGAGTATGCATGTCTGAATGAGGAAATTAATCATGGCCCACTTCCTGCAGTAATGAGAATCCTTTTTATATTGAGAGCCACAATTCATCTGGAGGCAGGAAGTGTGACAAATTTCTTCCATTAGGGTCACAGTAGTGTCTTTGTTGAGCCCAAAGAATGGGTTTATAGCTGGGCCAAAGGGTTTATTACTCTCTCATTATTCCTCACACCAGAACAACTGGAAATTAATTTATTCAAGAGAACCTAATAGATGCTTCTCCTTTGGTCTCTCCATGTCCCGCTTTTGAATTTTTAACAGGATAGGTGATCACAGAAGTTAAAAGGAAATGTAGGAAGGACTGGCTCTGCAGCACAATATCAGAAAATATTCAATTTTCAGATATTGATTTATGAAAAACATTTGTAAATGCTGGTATCATTTCATTTCTCTGCTCCCACCGCAGAGATTACTTCTGAGCAATAAAAGGAAACAGAAGTCAGAGATCTGAAAGAGAGTAGATTTATGACAATTTCCAAAGATGGTTTGAGTAAACATTTTGTTGCCACAAATCATCCAGTGAGAAACCAAGTGAGAAATAAAAAAATTAAATATTTTGTTACATAAGGTTGTATCCTCTGCACTATAGCTGTTCACTATTATCGTTTATTACTGCATATCACTCTAGGTTCTGGTAGATATCATCTTTTTCTTTAAAAGGCTGATAAACATGTTTAATTCTCAAAATAGAGGAAGTTTTCATATACTATTTGAATCGTATGCCAAAAAAATCACAACTTTAAGAACTTTAAGAAAATGGAAGAGACATTCCTTGTCTCTTCAAAAGCTTTCCTTTTATTCTCCAAGATTTAAAAAAAAAGAAACTCAACAGCTACTTCACCTAACTATATTATTTCCATTATCCTTAACAGATCTGATAACATGATAATCAGCTAACATTTTATTAAATAATATGAAGATACATTTCACAGTTCTCTTAATTTAAGTAAAGACTTCTGTTTTTCTGTCACTAGCTTCTTTTATTTAAAAAAATATCCACAGTTGGTAAACTATGGTGGAAGTGTTATTCAGCATTGCCAACAGTCCACTGAGGGCAGACTATAAAAAACACCCCTAAAAATGCCTGTCCATAAAGTCTGTAAAAAAACCCCTGAGCTATCTATAAAAACACTAAGTGACTGGAGCTTGATCAAAGATCCCTCATCAGGGACAAGCCTGAAGTATAGACAGAGCTGAGCAGCACTATTTGGTCTGCATGGGAGTGCAGCGCCCTATAAGAAATATTCACTTATGGCTTTGTAGCCCATAGACCAGTGGTTGTCAATATGGTTTGACTTAAGGCATCCCCTCCTTAGACTTGAAACAAATGCCAGCTCATAGTTTTCACTCATTTTTTTGACTACAGAAATATTAGAAGGATTTTTTTTATGTTGTAATGAGCTCAGAATGCCCCCAACAGGTCAGAATGTTTTTAAACTATGGATTCCTATTTGAATTTGCTGTATTTATCTTGTAAGTTATGGTAAAATACCTAAAAGTGCTAGCACTGTGTGGTACCCTGCAGTACCCTCAAAAGGATGTCAAGGCAACTCTTGGTGCCACCATAACCCTGGCTGATGATCACTGCTATAGACCCTCCTCCACCAACCATGTGCTTTTACTGTGTTCCTGATATAACACTGTTTCTGGTAGACAAACAGTAGTCTTCTGTTATGGGTCTGTGGGACAGGAAGACAGAGCCAGCAGAGCTAGGCTGCAGTGGTGAGTGCTATTAGAATAGCTTGGGTGCTATTAGAAATGTGGCAACACGTAAGGAAAATAGATCATCTACCATCTGCAGAAAATTAAATTCAAAACCATTGCTGCATAATATTTTCCTAAAGTTGGTCTTAAACCCTAAATCTGAACCTGCCCTCGTTCACAGCACAGCAATAGTGTTATATTTACATTATGTAAAACATATGTCAGTAAAAAAGTTTAGTTGTTAGTGAAAAGTTTTCAGTTTATCACTAAAAAACTTGTCCTGGCATTACAACCGTGGTGTCATTTGTCATTTTACTTTATATTGAATCATTCAGTTGTCTCTCTGGTAGACAATAACAGCATCCAGATGCCAAGCATTTGAACTTCATTTTTTGCAACAATAAAATTTGGATCCTTCCCAAGTAATTATGCTGGTATTTTTGGAGGTGCCTATGGGTTTATCACCCCACTGGACACTGATGGACTAGATTTAACTTCCTCTTCTGCATATTCCAACAAACTCACCTTGGATTCTGAAGAATTTAATGCATTTTTCTTCTGTTTGAGAATACAACGGGTTCCAAATCCCTCAAAAGCTTTATGAACATGTTCATTTTATGACAAAATGAATCATTTCCTCATGCTCATAAAGATTTTCAGCTACACTCTGAGCTGGCCTTTGAGCAACCCAGAGCCTAATAATGAGCTCACTTGTGTTGAATTTATTTTGTGATTTACCTTTAAAAAACTTACAGCTTTGTGTATTTTTATTTGTCAGTATGTCACTTCAGAGACTTTTTTATTTTATATCTAGTTTCCAAAAATGATGCAATTACCATTCTGTTTTATTTATCTTTAATTTTATGCACATTGAAATACTGTTAGATATTACTAGCTCCCAGTCTGAAATATTTTTTGTAACACTAGTTTGTTTTCCTAATTTGTAAGAGCATCTCTCACTGATCCCCAAATCAATTAACTACATAACCACTATACTTCAATCCAATAATTCAGGAAAAAAGAAATAGATTCATGCATAATCTATATATTTATAGATATATAGATATATATCTATATATTTATACACTTATATTAGAATCCTGGCAGATGTTACAGCTGCAGCAAGGTCAAAAGGCTACATTTCTTTACAACATTAGGCTTGAAGGAACATTCCATAGATCACACACACACGATGGAAACATGCAGTGGATTTATTTTACATTCATTGATATGACTGTGTAGATTTTGATGTCAAGCACACAACTTCATTTAATAACTTTGGAAGCCAAACAAAAAAAAAATCTTAAATGTAGAAAATCATCAATAAGTAGAGAATGAAGAGACTATGAAGGGAAAATTAGCCAAAGGAAATAAGACAGATGGGCAAGATGATTTTTCTGTACTTGAATGTCTGACCTGTTAGTTGGTCGTCGCCTGCAGCAGGGGCGATGCGAATGTATGGTGTTGTAAGCTGAGTCACGATTATCGCAGCTAAGGCAAAGGAAGATTTCCAGGTCAGCATGCATGAGGAAAAAAAAGCCAGACTGAAGCTAGGCCAGCAAGAAGAATCTTGGTCAATACTTATTGTCTCAACTTCTTATAAACAAACAAAAACCCAAAACAAAATAAAGAAAGAAAAAAAAACACAGGTTCCTTTTTTCATCTCTAGTTGTTTTAGTTTGTTAGTTTGGTCACTCTAATATTAATGGACTTTTGTATATTAATTCAGAAAAAGGATTCAAAGTGCATTACTTAGAAATAATGAATCTGAAGTTACAAGAGACTGAAGCTTAGCTCTACTGGCTATAACTTTTTAGTTTAACTAGAAAATTTAATGCTTGCTCAGATTTCCATAAATTTAATCCTGCACAGTAATTCATATCAATTTTATTTATTTATTGGTACTTAAAATGTCCACAGTATATTTTCCCTACATTTATTTAAAATATCATTTTCATGTAGAATATTCTTCGGCCACCCTTAATGTATATTTTTACTTGAACCTACTCTATTGACATCCTAATTTTTCCCAGGCAAACACTATGCAAATGTTTAACTGAGTATGTACATCTTTTCTCATGCTACAGGTTAAACATATCCCCAACTCTTTGCCAGATTGGTTTTAAATAGGTTTATATTTTCCCACTAAGACACAGAAAAGCAAAAAACAGAACTGGCTATATGCTTGTTGTCTCTTGGCTGTTTTTTGCTGGACTGTACCAATTGTTGACTGTTAAAGGTAAGCATTACTGTAGTTCATGTTAATGAAATCTCATGTTTGTTTGTCGGCAGCTTTATGACTATCTTTAAATGGTTAAATGCACTATGGTACATACATATTAAAAATATAAAAATTAAAAGGTCAGATCCAACATGATGCAGCTGTAAAATGATGCAAAGAAAAAAATTGGAAAATTAAGGATAGGATTATATGAAATATCACTAATTTACATAGAACAGCCTGGGTGCTATTAGAAATGTGGCAACGAGTGAGGAAAATAGATCATCTACCATCTGCAGACAATTAAACTCAAAACCGCTGCTGCATAATATTTTGAAATATCCCTCTGCAACAGTGAAACAGTGTTGTTAGTAGCTGCTAGAGTACTGCTGCTATTGGATTTAAAATGTTATAATATCCCTTTCTTTCTCATAATTAATGAAAGCCTCCTAATGTTGTAAGTCTCGAATAATAACATCTCTTTCTTGAGAACTGGTGTCCTTGGAGATGCCAAGATGGGTTCTATCCAGACAGTAATAAGTCATATCAGGAAATATGTTCTTAATATAAATCAAGAATCATTACTAAATTTATAGAGGTATAACTTAGCATTTTTTGTGCATTTTTCAACCTTATCTTCAGAGATTTTTCCATCACTTAGCTTACAGAAAGAGCAGAACTATGAAGGCTACATGTCAAGCAAAATATGCAAACCATTGTTAACTGCATGAAAATGTGGCCTGATTTTTTTCTTTAACTATTAGTCACAAATAGTGGGATGCCCTATCTCCATACATTTGTATGCACACTGAATACTCACAAAAGTAAAAGAAGCTTACTCTAAAACATCAGAACATTCCACATCATACGGATATTAGAAGTATGAAGGAAATTATCCTTTTGCCTGAGGAGGCAATGGAAAGACTTCCTTTACTTCAGTGGGTGCATCTACATGTGAAATTAAATGTGATACAATAAACTCCAGACTTTTCACCCTGGAGTTAACTGTTCCTGAGTGCAGCATCTACACATGCGCTCAGGACTGCATCAGTTTGAGCTGGGGTAGACCAGCCCAGGGCTGGAGGGAATATGGGGGGTCAGCCCTACACTCTAGGTGGTGGTATTGGAATTGGCTGGGGAACAAGGGTACAGAACCTACAGAGCCATTTGGCTAGGCAGCAAGCAGCCCTAGCACTTTAGCACCTTTGTGTCCCAGTCAGCTGATCACCATCTACATGTACATTTAAGTGCAGTTACTTACTCTGGTGTAAGACAGTACTGTCCCCGACAGTATTATTTTATGGTAGAGTTAATTAATTTACTGCACTGTAATACCAGTGCATGTGTAGACAGTCACACTTTACTCCAGAGTTAATTAGTTAACTCCTCAGTAAACTGCCCATTAGATTAGTCCAACAGGAGTAGGACTGAGCCCTTCAAATATGCAAAATTACATTATAATAAGCATTAGGATTTTTATATGATCTCTTATAGTGCATCATTGGATAAATGATTTCTTTTATGTAGGTAATTATAGCAACATGAAATGCAAGGCCAAAACATGTTAGCTTAATTTGTTTACACATTAAAATAGATTGTGTTTAGTAAGAACATTAGTATTAACATTTTTGTTACCTATTGCTTTTATTTATCTATATTTTCTTGAATTTTGTATCTCTAGCTTAACATGAGTAAATTAACTTTATATGCCCTGTGTACAAAAGAGTCTGTGTGAGAGGGTGAATCGTGAAAGAACGGGAATTTTTGCATGAAAGTAAAAGATACAACTGTTTGCGTAAGCAACAAGGTGCAAATGTATGAGTTACCAGACAGTAAACTAATTAGACTAATTAACTGATGACTGAAGAACTCCTCTGTGATCAGATGCAAAAGAAGATAGTGAGAAGAAAGAATTCTGCATATTCTACCATTTGATCTATACAATGCTTGAAGGCTGAGATACCAACTTTACTGGAATGACCTAAAGTTGAGATAACAAGAAGACGGATGAGAAACAACATCTAGATGAGACCTAAGAATGGAAATACCCCGGTGCTGAACAAAGACTTAAAAATCCCTATAATAAAAGTGGGATTCAACAATGCTGAGATGGGGAATCCACTCTCTGCAATCTCCTGGAGCACAGGAGCATCTGTTCACCCCCACTCCCATCACCCTCAATGAGCCTGGACTGGCCACCCAGTGCTAACATCGAGCAGCCTCTGCTGGTAACTATAACATCTTACTGGAGTGGTTTTGTCTGTATGCTTGTGTGTGTCTGTTTGCATGACTGCTGTATCCAAACTTATGTATCTGCTTCATGTAATCAATAAACACAATATTTTGCCTTATTCTCTTTTATAAGGTTTTACTCTTGATTTTAGCAATTGGTAATTTAATGTAACACTTTAATATTCACATTTAATAATGGCTTTAGTTTTGAGGTTGGCAGCTGGAACACACTAGTATTATTCCGAAACTTATGTATTGAGAATTTAAAAAAAAATGCACTTAAAATAAAATAATTTGCATTTGGGTATACCAGGGTTAGCGATATCTTTTGTAACAGAAAGCCTGTAAACTTTAGGATACTGAACTACGTGAGACACAGAGCAATTTGGCTCTGATCAAGCAAAGCTACTGAATACATATTTGTTACTAGGGCTGTGCAAAATGGGCTGTATTCAATTTGGATTCAATTTGGATCTGTCCATTTGAGTGCCTCTGGTTTTGGGAATGTATTGTAACTGGAGCAAGGATTCCTATAGGTCTTTAAGGTATGCATGCTAAATCATGGGATCAGAGCAGATATAGCTGTAATGTAGAATTTGGCTGTAGACAGTGGATCTGGTTTGTGCTGGTAGCGTGAAGTTGGCTGTGAAGGTCAGGGCTTCCAATGCAATCTGGCCATTGCAAACCTTTATCATAAATTAATTATATTAAATACATTCAATTAGTTGATTCAGATCACTGTCCTGATTCAAAACAGCCAAATCCAAATATGAAGATATGATTCTGATTCAGAAAAATCAGCAGTTTGGCCATAGACAGCTTTAAATGTTTTTTTTATATACGTCAAGGCACCAGGCATAGCTCATGAACATTGCAATGGTGGGGTGGATGGAGCATCCCAGAGGAACACTGTGGGGGTGCCATCCACCTGCTCAGTGGTGAACTTAGAAGCAGACCGGGAGTAATTCTGGTCCACTACTGAGCACGCAGGGCCCCCCCAGCTCAGTTATCAGCCACGGAGGGACCCTGGGAGCACCCTCAGACCCAGGGGGCACCAGTCACCAAGCCAGGGCACAGGGGTCCTGCTCCCTGGTGGACTCAGAAGTGGACTGACTGCTGAGTGTGCTGGGAATCCTCCCATGCTCCTGTTGGACGCTTCCTCTGCCCCACCATCTCAGCATTCATGAGCTGCCTGGTACCTTGAGGTATGTAGAAAAATCATTTACATTTGTGTCTATGTCCAAATCATTGACTCTTTCCAAATCTCTCCAAATCAATTTGGAGAAATTAAAGGGTCTCCTGATATGATTTGGTTTTGGAGATTCAGCCACTGAATCAGGTTGAATCTCTACCAAATTGAATCAGCGACCGCTTCACGCAGCCTTACTTAATACTAAGCATGTTTTTATCCCATCAACTTCAGTTGGGACTATACATGCACCTGTACTTATTTACCTACAGTTAATCTCCTGCTAAAGTGGTTTTTTGAATCCAGGGCAAAAGCACTCTGAATTTTGCAGGATTGAGCCCACAGTGTGTAAAAAAAATAAAGGCATACAACATGCCATGGGTAAAACTATACAAAACCCATTGTTACAACAGAGTCCAATGACCTGAATAAGGTCTCAGGAAATGCACAAAAACTTCTGGGTAATCTACTGTTGAGATAATTGCAGGGGGAACAACCAATGGGCTATATTTTTAATGCTCGGGTCAGGTCCTGGAGACCCTCTTAATCCTCAGTACAGACTTCAAACCCTGCTGACGGCATTCCCTCATTACAGAAAACTAGGTGGCTTTGCCAAAGCCAACTGGCTCAGCTAAGCAGCCAGAGTCACCTAGAGGCAATCTGGACCTGGGTGGGAATGGCGATAAAATGTTCTTTGGACTCATTTTAAAATCCATAGGACTAGAGCTGCAGAAGCTTTCTAAATCCAGAGAATTCAATAACAAAACATCAGATAGGCTGAATTATTTATATATTTAAGTGTCTTCAGGATCAGGGCCTTAACACCTATGGCATCCTACATAGGTATATAACTCTAAGTGGTTTCATTAACATTGATGGGACTAGTTGAACAGTGGCTACAGTATGAGGCCTTCATTTAGAATCTGATTGTGCCAACTTTATTCATGATGAACAGCCAAAGGTGTTTTCCTTGAAACTTTAAAATCTTTAAACTTCAGTCTTCAGGGATGACTTGAGTACCAAATAAAAATGCTTCAGAAAGCTATAACTATGTTAAAACCAGACATTTTAATGACGACTGTTTTGCAACCTTTTCTATAAGGAAGCACAGGTTTCCAATGCAACACACATTTTGACATAATGAATACTCAACAGAGCTCTGACAGGTTATTGTCTAATATCTTCATCTATAAAAATAATCATAGCAGTGAGGGTTAGGCTGTGTAATTACTCACAGTAGGAATTTGTACTACCCCAGGGAGTGACAGAAATCAAGTCTTTGGTTTGAAAGTTCTCTGTTCCTCAGAGAGTCCTTCAAGGTGAATGTGCAGAATGCATTATTTGTTGGATGGTTTAGCTTGATGTCCACTGGTTGCTCACCAGCTCAGACCAAAAGGAATGGCACTGATATGGGGCTGTGCTTCCTTTCCCCAGTGCAGCTGAGGTGACCTGTGTTGCAAGAAGGTTAACATCTCCTGCTGTTCTCCTAAGCCTTTGTGTAGAGAGTCAAGGGCTGGGGGAAACAGTCCTCTTCATACAATTTTACTAAATCCAGGCACAGTCCCCTACAACTTAAAATATATACTATAGTTTCCAATTCATTTTGAACTATTAGTAAAAGCAGTTTGCCTCAGCTGTGTCTCCAAAGTTCGTTTACATAGTACCCGACACTTTATGGAAACACTTGATAAAGTTCTCCAACTTTAGGATTCCAAGACACACTGAGGGGAACTCAGTGTTTCCAAGTCCTCACAAGAGGCTCTCTTACAATGTCACAAGCTTGACAAAGACATAAAATAAGAGTTGGCAAGCTGGTCAACTAACTGCATATTTTTGACTGGTCAAAGATTATAGTAATTTTACAAGAAAACTACAAAAAAATGTATGATTTTTAAATTGTTTTTTGATGTATTTCTTAATGGAAAATTTGTGCTTTCTTTTTCTGTGTATTACTTGGACCTGTTGGCAATTTTAAAAATAATTTTTACCAATATGTGACTGGTCAATTGAGTGACTTTTATTTGACTGGTCAAATACCCAACCCTACATAAATTTCTCAAAAATATGTTTTTAAAACAGGAAGTGTACTGAAATTAACAGTTTCAAAAACAAGCTACATTTCCAACACCCACTTCATCAAGCAAGTTACCCTGAAATGGCTGTTGCTATGGAAGCTATGTAACCCTCTCTTCTCAAAATAAGAGGGTGAAGAATATTGAGTCAATCGAGTGATCTAAGTGGTTGAATATCCATTAGTGATTAAAAACACAAATCTCCAAATAATTTAAAAACTGGTTAAGTAATGAAAACACATTCATCTAATCATTTATCATAATTTGTGGGGTAAATTAATCAAGTGCTGGACTCATTTATGCCACTTAAGAATGATGTAGTATTTTGCTTTGAATTAAATTAGTCTCTTCTCCTGAATTTCACTGCCCTATTTTGAAAGCACTGCAAATTTGCTATTATTTAGTAAGCAATATTTTAACAAGTTGAATATAGGGACACTGTCCTCATTTCTAGAGAGTTAGGAACTAGTTCCAAGGAGTCACAAAAAATCTATTTGTCACAGTTAAGGGCTAGGAGCAGCCCATCCTCATTTTAAACTTCTAGACATGAATAAAAGGACCCAAAGCTCTAGCTTTCATTTACTTTGAAAGAGTAAGATTCTCAGCCATTTCATTTAGATATCATAAAAATAGATGCCTGTAGTACTTGCTGCTGAAAAGTGAAATCTATACATATTTGGTCTGCACTGGGATCAATATGTTTCATTGGACTAAGCCACATCAGGTTATGTTCAGTCACTTGATATATGATGCGTCTGAGCCCTAAACAACAGAATTATTTTTTCTTGCAGGGTCTCATAAGGCACCCAAAACAGAAGTACTGCCATCTGTTCCTACCACAACCAATGTTACCCTTCTTCTTACTGTACTTTAATTGCTAAATAATATTAG
>JAGPOW010000261.1:85863870-85886932 GCA_030014935.1 Caiman crocodilus | reverse complement strand
GTCAGGCCTCCTTCCCGTCATCAAGGAGAGAGGCTAAAGAAATGGGGCTACAGAAAAGCCATTCCTATTTCTAAAGATAAGACATATCACCTCAGCAATGTGCCTGATCTTTTTTCTACTTGGGGATCAGGTTTACAGCTACCTCTTTACAAACTTGTGCCTCTTGCATGGTAGTACAATGCCCCTTGATACAGAATTGGCCTACCTCAATCAATGCAAGAACCTTGCCTCCCCTATTTATATTTTACAAGGCAATTAAAATAAGATAATCCCTTATGCATTAAGAATATTTTTTCATTACCCATGTATAAGCAGGTAGTAGCTATTTTGCTACTGGCACTTTTATATGCCTATTATATGTAAAAATGTCAAAAATATTTATTGTGAGATCATATAAAAAGCCACAGAATACATAAAAAAAGATTCAAGTTGACAACCAAAATTTAATAATAAATTTATGTTTTTTTCTTTTTTTCTTCTTTTTTAAAAACAGACTCCTTAATTTCAGCTAGATATGCAAACGATTCATTTTAAAATACTGTTACAGGTTTAGAGGTGTCTTAGCAAGATAAACATTTATGGACATTTGTAAAAATAAAGTATGAAAAAAGGTCAACAGAGTGAAATCTGGAAAACATGACATAATATGAACGTACCTTTTGTGGCCACCCTGACACAGTCAATTTTGGTTTCCTGTGTTAAAGAAAGAGGCAAAAGGTCATTCCTTGTATTTCAGAACAAAGAAGGTCATCTGTGGTTCTGTTTTTTAAAGTATTGATAACATCTGAAGAAAATGTCCATTTGGTATGTTTAATTAGAGATTTAACAGTTTCCTAAGAAACTGTAATACAGTTTGATACTGTGGCTAAGTGAACTCCAATAAACTTGGTCACATAACATAAATACTTCACTTAACATTCCTTTATATGTTGAAATAACTGTATACAAAACAATGTGTGTGTTTTTTTCTTTGGCAGCTCACTGACCTTGGCAGATTTTTCTTTTTCTTACAGACATATAAGTACAGTAAGCACCATACTAGACAATTTAGGAAAGATTGGGGGGAGGGGAAGGGGAGGCAAAAAAAAAAAAAAAAAAATCAATGGTCTTTCACATTTCTGCACTGTCAGTGCACTGTGAAAGAGGAGCCATTATGGTTTCTGGCAGAAAACATTTCCAAGCTGTCAATGGAGACAGCCAAACCTTATCAGGAATTGAAGGGCTCTGAGTAGGTCTGCCTAGGAAATGGAAAACAATTCTAGGAAGAATCAGCCAGATGAAACGTGATCTGCAACAACCTTTTTACACACTTTTCATTTCAGTTGTATCTACTTATTTTTCTTGTACTGTCTGGGGAGTAGGGAGGACACAGGATAGTTCTAATTCAGTCAAGACAAATGTGAAAATGAGAGTTTAAGTTGTTGCAAAGCAGTGTAATGAGATCAGACAGACCAAGAAGAAAGATACTATAAAGCCAAAATCAAGTTTGGCTTAAGCTTAACCAAAGTAGCCACACTATTTCCCTCTTAAAAAACAGAAAGGGAAAGGAGCAGTCAGACAGAATCAGAGGGTTCTCAAAGGCATTACTGAGGAACAAAAATAAAGCAGAATGGCAATAATGCTGGCAGCGATGTGCTGTCAGACTTACTCACCATTGAGAAACAAGTGCTATTTTCCCTCCCTCCCTTTTTCTGTAACCCTTAATCATTATGCACTGCTGTGTTAGGAAAACTGTTATTTTTAAACCTCAACCTGTTAAATTTCATGGTTTCTTCATTTTCTAATTAGCAACTAAATTGGACATCACGTTATCCAGTACCACTGATCTACTTACATACTAATATCACATAAAACTACACCTGTCATAAGACTTACCCCATTGGCTCTGCTAGCAGCTTGGAAATAAATACTGTAGCTTTTATGAGGAAGAAGAGGAGTGTTCCAGAAACCACTATAGGTTTTGTTATCACCAATAGTAAAAGGCTGAGCAGCTTGAAGACCGTTGGCTGGAAATTCTGCAGCAAAGTAGTACTGAGAGTTCAGAAGTGACGCATTCTGGAAATGAATGGGTACTGGGTAGCATTTCAGGATTTCTGTGGTCTTCTTTGTCCTTCGAGGGCGCTCTTCTTCAACCACTACTTGATAGACACTAAGTGTTTTGAAAGGAAAAAAAATGAGAGAAACACCTGGGTTATTATAAGACAGCTGAGCCAGCAAATTCACTTTGAAATTTTAACAGCATTCTGCCAGGTATTTATGGAAAGGGAGATCACAACTGAAAGCAAAGGACAAAGTAAAGAAATACAGGGTGCATTTATACATCTAATTACCTCCTCAGTAAAGCATTACCATCTACATGGATATCTGTATTAGGGCATAGTAAATTAATTAACTCAGCTGCAGGATAGTACTGTCTGGGAAAAGTACTATGGTATAGCAGAGTAGTTACATGCGCTGAAACATGTATAGAAGGTGAACAGGGCTGCGTGGGACATCAGAGTGCTACAGTGTGGGGTTAGCCTCGAGCCTGGGTGGAGCAGCCCTGGGCTGGCAGGCTGACCCACCGGGCTCTTTGCTAGCCTGGGTATGTTCTGCCCTGGCTCAATGTTCTGTGGTCCCAGCTGCACATGTAAACACTGAGTCTGAGAGAAAAACTCTGGTGCGAATCATGCCTGAATCTATTGCTATGTGCCAACTGCATGTGTAGATGCACCCACAGGCTCCGTCCAGATGAGCACATACCACACATTCAGCTGTTCTCCATGCTGCAAGGGGGATAACCAGGGATCAAAAACCCTATGCAAAAAAAAAAGCTGAGTGGTGCACGCAGGGGCTGTGCACGCCGCTCAAAACCAGAGCCTGGGCGGTTGGCAGGAATACCATTGCTGCAGCCTCAGGAGGCCCCTGAGACCTCAAGTAAGGCTGCCGTGGCCAGCCTCCCCTACCCCACTTGGGGTAAGCTGCCATGCACCAGAGGGTGCATGACACAGATGCTCTGTGGGGACTACTAGTGGTGATACAAGGTGTGCTGCCACTAGTTGTCCCTGGGAAACCAAATGTCCATGCTCCTCTGGACACGGCCACAGTGTTAATACTCAAGGTTTAGGAATTTATACTAAATGTTCCTATTCTTTCCAAATGATTCATTTCCCTTTTGAAAAAAAACAAAAGCCATAAATATCTGAGTTTTATGTGAGAAATAATGTAGAGTACTTTCTTTGAACACTCTACATAAAAATGCATATTGGTACTAAAATGTTGAACGAACTATTATTCTGTTTATAAAAAGTAGTTATAAAGCTATAGTTTCAGCCCCTTCACCTGAATAAAACAATATGCGTATAAAGATATAAATAGAAGAAACAGGAAACACACAGAAAAAAATCAGTCCGTTGTTTGGTTGACTGTTGACATTATAATTCTTTATGAAATCATACATACAATAAGTCACAAAGTCCGTTTGAAATCTTGGTTGCAGATTAGCCTTTAAAGAGCATAAACAGTACATGTTCTGATGGCTAAAAATACAGAACGTATGACCTGGATTCAGCAAAACACTTAACATAACTATTTGTTTAAATCGTTCTGTGTTCTGCAAAGCAACTAAATACATGTCTATGTCTTCAGTGAATTGAGGCCTACAGGAAATAGTCCATCTTCCTCAATGTTAAAAGCAGGAACAAAGCAAGCATCATTTCTGCTCATAGCTGCAAATAAAATCATAACTTTCTTGTAAGCAGGATAGCAATCTAAGATTCCAGAAAGGGAGTCAGTAAGGGTAACTGAAGTAGCACTAGATTTCTGTGTCCAAATTTTCTTGTCTGCTATCTATTATATTTCAAACATATAATTACCACAAAGCAACAATATTTTGGGACTGGGAGCGGCAATATAGTATCTCTCTTCCAAAGGCAGATATTGGATATGTTTTTAAATTGGCATAGAATGAAATTATTTTGGACTAATTACTATTATTTGTTGTTTATTTTGTATGACTACAGCTTGGACTTCTAGACATGGACCAACACCCTGCGATCTGGGCACTCTACAAGTTCAGAACAGAAACAGAGTCTCTGGTACAAGAATGAGGCTGACGCATGTAATTATTTTACATGTCCTGAACACATGCACAGTGGGCTATCAAAGGACTAATTTTTGGCTGGTCATTAGGGATCAGATGTTAAAAATAACATTGTTCTGCTTACAATCCAAGTTCTTCCCTGGCTTCATTTCTGATGCAATTTTAACTTCTGATATGGCATGAATGTTTGGAGCTAAATTTACTTTATATGTTACCTTATATTACTTGGAACTATAATTCCAAGCTACTTTGAGTAAAATTTGGCTTCTTAGCATAAGTGATTCATAACATATTAGCTATTAAAACTATTTCAATACTGAAACAGAAGAGGAAAAGAGAATAAGAATAGCCTCTCATTTTGATATTCGGCAGGCTGCTAGTGCTAGATATGCTCTATGCCTTATCAAAAGGTAGAGATCCATGGTTTTGAATGATGTATAATAATTGATGGATGGCTAAGTTTCTCATCCTTCAATCTAGCAATACTATTTTTGCCTTGGTTTAACATTGAATCTAGCAAATCTTAGGTACTGGGCTAAGGTAAGTTTCATTAACTGAGTGGCAATTACAATGAATGTTCTTTTCATTTTCCACACAGCAGTTAAAGAAGAAAATGGTATATGTTTTACAGAGAAATAGTCATAAAATGTAACTCTTCTCTGGCAAGTTTGTACTACTTAAGCTATGTGCACTACTCCATGTATATTCCATATTACATGCCTTCCATCTATTCATCTTTAGATACATTAAAGAAAGAACTAAGTTGACTGGAGGAATTTCAATCTCAAAATGTCTTTTCATCCTTGCTCCATAAGACAAATTAGATTTGCAAGCATCCAGACCTCAAATCTATTTGCTCTTTAATAATTTAAGCACTGAAAGGTCAAGCAGCTCTTTTCCCCTTTATCAAAGTCCAAGCGCTAATGAAAAATAACTAAAACCGGGCTGCAGCCCAGTTTTCTTATAGTGCTGTCTCTTTCAAGTAAATTAACACATTTATGAGTATGTGGGTCAACTGACACCTGATAGAACTTTGTGAGTGATATATTTTAATTTTACATTTGTAAAAATTACATCATCTTGATAATTAACTTTATAAGATCACTCCAATTACAATTCAAAACCTTTCTCTATATCTTACTGTTAAAAATGTCTTTCTTTTATTATGTAACTGAATTGCCAATACTGAAAAGGATTCAAGTTTAGTGGATTGAACAAGCACTGAATCAGAACTCTATTATTCCTTTAATGTATTAGTCATGTTTCCCGCTTGTTTAAAGTTGCAGTCTTCCTTTTCCACAGTTCTGCATTTCAACTACACTAAAGGCCATCTATCTGTAATAAAAAAAATAAAACCCACATTAATATAGAGTGTGCCAAAAATATAGTAGATACTGAACTTTCTTGAGAAAAGAAATGCAAGTTAAATTGTCATTTATGCCTGGCTTTTATACTATAAGATTCGATGTTGTTGGAAGTAGAATATAAAATCTGCTATAAAATCAGAGAAGAATATTTGAGTATTTTGTTTAAATTGGGGATTCAACTGTTTCAAGTTCTAAAAAAGGGAGAAAAAAACTGTTGCAATTTTGCTTTTTATTTTACCACCCAACACTTAACTGAACTTAAACAATTATGAAATAATGAGGACATTTGGACATAGACTGGAATAAAAATTTCACTGGTCCTATCATTTTACTTTACAAGTTATTCATACTAGGCTTCTTATAAATGTGTTGATTCTAGATTGTTTAAACTACAGGGGGCACCTCATACTTCTAAATATCTATCTGTCTGAAGAGAGTAGATGTAAAATACAAGAGAAAGCAATTAAACATATGTGTAACGTATGTGTAAGTATTAAAGCTCTGCTTTAATAAGATACTTACACATATGCCTAATTTTAAGGAGTTAGGGCCTTAAAAGTTAGAAAACAGTGATTAATCAAATGACAATTAATCAAGACTTATTTTAAAATGATCAATAGATTCTGTGTCATTCTATTCAGGGGGATGAATTTTGGTACTAGTGGGCATGTCTACATAAGACATTTACTGCACTAATTAAACTAATTAGCTGTGCAGTAAATGTTGTGCATCTACATATGTGCCCCTATTAGTCTGACGTAAACTAATTTACTCTGTAGCAAGATAGTACTTCTATTAATAAACAATAATCAATATTATTTACAAGTATTTGCAGAGTTTTTTACAACACAGCAGTGCAAGTGTAAATACTGCGTCTCAGCTGGCTAGGGCATGAGGGTGTGTAAAAAAAATATACCAGGAGAGCTGGGGAGGCGGCGGGATGCCGTGCCAGAAGCTGATCACAGTAAAAGTGAAACCGCGGCAGCTCTGAGAAAAGATCAAAAGCAACAGCTGAGCTGGGAGGAGCCGAAAATGGCTCCTGCATCCCCATGGACATGCTTTATAAAAGCATGCCAGGGCCGACTGGTCAGCTGGATGCCTGGAGCCAGGATAAAAGACCCAGCAGAAGATAAGCCGAGGGGACCGGAAGCGGAGTCCCCAACCGGCCCAAAGAAGCCAGAGCTTTAGAGCAGTCCTGGCGAGGGGACTTGGTGGACACCCCAAAAAGGGGTCACAGTGACAGCACAGGGATAGAGAGAGCCCAAGGATCTGTTCACAGGGTTGTCGTGGACCACGGAAACCAACTGCGATGACTGGATTACAGCTGGACCCAACAGGGTCAGGATATTGACGCAACGGATGCGCTTCAGGTACCAAACCTGGGAAAGAGTTGACAGAACGGTGTCAAGATGGGATACCGTGTAAGTATAGAGAAGGGAGGGGCCATAGGAGATGCTCGCCATATAAGTATCACCATTAGACTGCAGCCAAAGATCCCAAGGGACCGAGTACCAAGAAGATTCAGACCATCAAACTGGACGACACAGGTGACAACATCAAGGTTGGTGTTGGGTGGGGTGTAGGGGAGGCGGAGCCCAACAAAGAAGGAACAGTGGGAATGACCACAGGAAGGTGCCAGGGGACGTGAGACCAAAACATCATCCTCCTGATCCAAACATAACCATCATCAAAGATGTGGCAGGAGAGGCCCCCGTGGAACCGACTCAAAATCACCCCAATAACCAGGCTGTTCAGCCCAAGTCACCATGGCGAGGCTCAAGAAGAACACACACTCGAGATGCTCAGGGGAAAGACATGGGAGATTACAGGGTGTTTCAGTGCAAGGGCTGCCTCCTGATTAGCACCAAGTTGAAGCACCCTCTTGCTCCAGACAGCCCCTCTACAGCACATTATGCCAGGGCATGTGAAGATTCAGCACCCAGGAGCAATAAACTTCAGAATTTATTCATGTGCATTAGTTGCATGTGTCGACATGCCCAGTACATGGGTAACTGGTGCCACTACATGCTCCCCCTGCAGCCAATCTCATCAACGGGGTGAATCCCCCCATGGCCAATCACTGTGACCGCTTCCAGAAGTGGTTGTGGTCACTTCCAGGAATGCCACTCCCCAGCTGGTGCTTGCAGGGGAGGCACCGGCACTCCTGCCTGCCCCCCTGTTTGTCACCTAAATGGGGAGTACTGCCAGTCAGGGGGTACATTGACCCTCTCAGGGGATGCATGTGCACCCCAATGCATGCCCTATGCATCACCACTGGCCCAGTATGAACCACTGGATCCTTAATAAGATCTTGGTAAGAGCAGAGGCAGGGCAGTGAGAGGAGGTTTGGGGTGCTGTGGAAGGCTGAGGGGGAGTGGTCCTGATCTAGGCTGGCAGCAGGGAGATGTTTACACTAGGGTGTAGCTTAGAGCAGAGGTTGTCAAACTGTGGTCTGTGGACCACCACTGGTCTGCAAGCTCCATTCAGGTAGGTCTGCAGAAAAGTGACCTAAGGCTAAAGCTGACAAATATTACACCTGACTTCCCAGAACTTTGCTAAAAAATCCCAGGCATATACATGGTATTAGAAAGGTAAGACTACTGATATTAAAATATGCATTGTGTGCTTTGATTTGGAGAACAAAAAAAAGTTTAAGTAGGCCGCTAAGACCTTCAGCAATTTTCAAGTGGTCTGTGAAAAAAAAAGTTTGAGAACCACTGGCATAAAGTATGCAATCTAGCCTTCATAGATTGCACGTTTCTCCTGGTTTTGCAGCGTCAGGGTCTCTATGGCCCAACAGGCAGGACCCAGTGTGGCAGGGCAAAGTGGAGCCAGGTAGGGAGGCTTGGTGACCAAGCCCACAATGGGCAGCCCTCCCCACACAGATCTGGGGGGCCATGTGCTCCCCTTCCCCCCCAGGAATGTGTGCAACAAGGAGCCAGCTCCCCTGCCCCCACATGGGCTGCCTACTGTCATGTCCCACTCCCTACCCAGGCCCTGTGGCCATGCATTCTGGCCCCAAACCCCATGGACCACCTGGGGTGTGCAGCAGCCCCAGCCCTTCCCAGCTCACTCCCTTCCTTCCTCCCTCCACATGGGGGCCTCAATCCCACCACCCCCACCGCTGCCTGTGGGAGCTGCTCTCCAGGATGCCTGCATGTGTGATCATGAACATGCACATGGTGCCTCCTGCCTGAGCACCCTACTCCCATTCCCTTAAGCCCCTTGCAGGCTGGAGCTCTGCCACCCTGCAGAGAGCTCTTTGAAAAGTCTAAAATCCATGTATATCTGTTAAAATGAAAAATTTGTTTTTTTTTCTTGATTAAAAGGAAAAGTCCACATTTTTTTCATTTTTTCTGCAGAAGATAGAAAACCTGGATCCCTGCTCATAACACTTTTCAATTGCGTTAATAAAGTCATAATCCATTTTTTCAATACGTTAATTTGGTTACCTATTAAAATGATTTATACTTTTGCCTTATCTTGCAAGAGGCTCTTATAATCTGTCTTGCAATAACAGTACTTCTATGCAAGCCAGATCTCAAAAATGAAACATAGAAGTTCCTCTTTGTAGAGGAAAGGGGCATTTATAGTTACTAGGTAATACTGAAAGATGACAACTGAAAATGATTTACCTATCATTTTGCTCTTACTGAACCAGGTCCTGTTCAGCCTCCATAGTTGTTATATTCTGTGATGATGATGATGATAACCCTACATTTATGGGATGTCTCTATGGCTATGCAATCCTTGCTCCATAGAAACAGGAAAAGGACTAAAAAAATGCAGTATAAGTGCTAACCACTTGTTGACTCTCAACTAGGATGACTCCACTACCACAAAATACTGAAACAGGAAAATAGCTCTTATTTTCTGAATTTCATGAGAGAGATAAACCTTACTGGCTTGTTAAAGGCAGGCCTGCTTCACCCACCAGCAGCAGTCCTATCTTTATCTTCGGCTAGTACTGATAACGGTATCTGGGCAAGATTTAAATCTCCCTTTAACAGACCTAGAATTGGTGTCAGAGGGGTTAATATTTCAGTGCAAGGAACAAATATTTTAGTGCAAGGAATTCTGTTTCATAAATAAACCTAGAAGAAATACCTCAATATCCTTAAAGTGGGAGATAAATAAAGGATTCGTTTCAGCCCCTAGTGAAACTGCCAAACAAATTCCCAGGTGGGCTGGATAAGCTTCATCTTCACAGACCAAGTCCACTGAGGGATGACATCTAATTTTTAATGTAAAACCCTTAAGCCTCTTTGTGACTGCCCAACTGTTTCACATGGATAGTCAAAAAGATTTAAAAGTCAGTGTTTACAGAGGGGATTTTCAGGAAAAAACAGAATCAGGTAAAGCTTTCCTATCAATACAAACAGGAAATCCCTAAGGTTCTCCTGTAGACAAGAAGTATATCAGTGGAAGGTAAAGGTATTTTACCTGTGTTTGGTCCAAAGGCATTCATTATGAGAGTACTCATCTTCTAAAGGCCCTGAACAAAAATACTTATTTACTTAGATGCTATTTTGAATTGCATTCAGTCAGGGGAGCTCTGAGAGCTTTACAAGTTGTGCGACAGCTTGTCTGTTACAAATTCTAATGGTTTTAATACTCTATTAGGAAAACTCTACTAGCCTCATTTTCATGTTTTGACTTTTGGGGATTCAAAGGAGATGCCAGGACCTTGAACTTAAAAAGTCCAGAAAAACCCCCCTGTAATATGGACATCAGGAAATGATGCACATTTCTTCTGTCTCCCAGAATTATTTAATAAATCTGCTTGGCACATTAATATACCTACTATTCTCTTGGCAATCAGTATAATACAGGTACATAGCAACTAGGGGCTTTTGTTTCATTTACCTATTACCTAGATATATTCTGGGGAAATTTCCACCACTAGGAGAAGGTGGCAAGAATGGGATGTGTAAAGGTGTTTTAGGCTCTCCCCAACCCCAGGGGAGAGCTACAATGGCAAGTTCTCTAGTTACTCAATTTAACTTACCACTTTTTCTTTTTGTTTTAATGCAGAAACACATTGATGAAAGGAAATAGGAATCAAACTTTTAGCATGACAAAGGCTGCACGTTAGCAAAGTTAGGTTTAGTTACTAATCCACTTTGGTTTGGTTACCAATCTGATTACTGGAACATTAACCTTGGCCAAGAGGCTTTCTGGAAGTCTCTCTGAGAACAAACTAATAACACCATATCATCTTCTATTTATAGTCTAGAGTACAGATATCTCAAGGCAGCATATGTAAAATTCTCAGACAAAAGCCCTATATAGTATTCTATTCAACAATTTATGAAGAACCATTTCAAAGTCTATGGGCAATGTAGCCACAGAAGTCTGGATACTTTGCCTAACCAGGAAAACATTTTTCCTACACATTTCAAAGACAGAGAATGTTGTTCTACTGAACTGTTCATGGGTAAAAGCCAACTGGTTGAGGAATCTCTTAATCCACAGATATTTCTCGAGTAGAGTTAACTATGTCAGACTGCTGGATGTTTTTGCCAGCCCTCATAAAACCTAGGTCTGAAACATTTTTCAAGCTTCCCAAGCCCAGTCAAAGTTGGAAGAGATTTATTCTTACTTATGCAATAGACAGAGTCTCCTTTCCGTAACAAAGGTGATGAAAGACAGGACTGACCTCAATGATATCACCCATAGCAGAGTTTAGTTGTTTCCTCTAAATCCTGAGAAATTATCCATCGTTCTGGAGAAGCTTAACATGATAGCTGGGAGGTCAGAGACAACCTTTTAGTCAAGAATTCTATAATCACCTTACTGTGCATCATGGGAAGTTTGCAAAATGGGGCAATTCAGGTGCATACTATCAAACTCCTGCTTTTAGGTTATAGTATTAGTTACATCTGAGTAGCTCCCTAAAATGTATCTGGCCGCTACTTTTACAAGGTTCCTTCTCTGCCTATGGTGACTGAGTAATTTCTGGGCCATTCACTAGACTCATCTAATACTGTCTGCAAATTCCTCACAATATGCAAGAGTTTATCTTCCTTTTCATAGATGTGTTTTTAAACTTTTTTGGTTTTGTGCCATTCATCTAAAACAAACCACCTTTTTCACTCATGGGGGCAAGGACATTCTGTTCTTTGTTTAGCAGCTACTTTGGTCCTTCAAATAGAACTTGTCACAGAATGTACTAAGGATCCTAAGAATAGACTAAGACACAACAATGTTTTTGGTGCAAGAGTCTTAGAAATTCTGTGCAATACTGATTTGAGAAGACAGATGATTCCTCACAAGGTGAAACATAATGCAGCATTATTCCCCTCCAACACAACTACTTATTCTGAAAATCTGAGGTAATGTTTGTTTTAAGGCAATAATGCTGTAGAAAGTTTAAGTACTAGGAGCAGCCTTAGGTCCTCTTGTCCCCAGGGAAGCCTGGTAATTGACAGCCTGTTCTCTCCTCTGTACTTTTAACAGGAAAGGCCTTTTAAATCCTTGTTATAAGGGAGAAGGGACAGAGCCCTTTAAAGAGAACAAGATAGGCTGGAGGCCATGCTCTGTAGAGCAATATACGGGGAGGCCTGAGACATAATAAAGCAGCTGTGTACCCTGGGCAGTGGTGGCTGCCAGCTGTCAGCAGCATGGCCAGCCAGCAGCAACTGCTACTATTATTTTTGCCCCCACCCCAGCCCCTGAGGTCAGCGCCCAGGGGTACTGTCCCCGTCACCCCCTAATAGTTATACTACTGCAGAGGGCTGAAGGCCTATGACTAAGGAGAAGGCACGACAAATCACATTAATCTACCTGTCTCCAGACATTCTAGAGGGAACTTAATTCCCTAACTCAGGTTTGGACAGTCTACCTTAGGAGCCAAACACCTAAAAAATGGCAAGATAATCTTTGTTCCCATTCATAAATCACATAAGTCGTCTATGGCTGATTACAAATCAAAGATGAACAAAACTGAAATATTGGCTTCTCCTGAGCTTTGATCTAGTGTTGAGTATTCTCTAGATCATCCTTTCCTCCTGCATGAAGCATTTGTAGAAAATTATTTGTCCCAGAAACAGAGAATACAGAAGGAATAGGGTCCTTCTGTGGAAGTCCAGCAGTATCCTGCTCTTTGTGCAAAGCCCTGACTGTGGGAAGCCCATTCTTTTCTTATTCATGGATAGCCAGGTGGTGCGGGGCACAAACATGAAATGAGAAAAATGTTTATTGCCAGTGTATATTTTTGAGTGGGTACTTCTGCTGTTAATATTAAAGAACAAACAATCTATTCCCGAATACAGAGCTTCTACTTTCCTGGTTCACCAGTGACCATTATCTTCATTTGCTTTTTTTTCCTAGCAACCACTACTTTGAAGCAGACAAAGAAAGAAGCAGCAGAACCTCTGCAGAAGCTCCCCATAATGGGGAAGGTCAATTTTGCCCAGATTATGTGAGCTGGTTTTATGATGAAAACTACTGATCACTAAAATTGCATATTGTAAACAATCAAAATAACTAATGTTCCCCTTATCCTGTTAAGTGCTATTCAGAGATTTAAAAAATCTCTGTATCTTTCAAAATTTTTTATTTAGAATATCTTTCATTTACTCAGAATAGTCTAGTAAAATGGAAACAATTGCATATGAAATTAATTAAATTAACACTACTAAAATTAATGCTGTTTTCATTCCTTTAAAAATGAACAAAAAGAACAGCACTTAATGTTCAGATTTTTACATTTGTCATAAAGAATTGTTCATGGTTAGCAAGGCTTAGAAAACAGCATGTAACTTATACCACAAAAAGTGTCTGACCTTAGCTGGTTTTGTTCATGAAATGTAATAACAAAAACAGATAAGAGCAGGTCTTGAACAGATTATTTTTGTTAGATGCCATATGCTTGATTTCATAAATAGAGTCACAGTTGTATATTCCATTATTGTAAATTTAATTTCTCTTTGTCCTGCTCTGATCATGATAAAATCAGTCATAAATTACTTTGGAATATTAGCTGGATACCAAGAATATATTTTTGTATTCTCTCATCCACAACTCATTACAGGGAACTTGTTTGGCATCAATAAGCCACTAAAGCTTTTTTTTTTCCTGTGTGTGTGGTTCAATACCCTGCTGTTAGGCTATTTAGTGATAAAATCTGATATAATAAAATATTAATTACAGCAGAAAGGTTGGGTGAGAAATATGAACTCAATTACAGTCCCATATTTTGAACAAAGGGCACAGTGAAAAAATCCTTTAGTTATGGAGGTTTGGGATAATAAAAGAACAACTAGAACATTAGAATCAGGCAGAATGTTCCCAAAAAGGGCGCTTATTATTAATCTTCACATCAGGGATGGTATTTCACATAAATTAGCTCTGGATGAAAGATTTTTTCCTGCTGATTTTTTTCTTGCCTAATTTTAAGATTTTATCTGTATATTTTTAACTTTTTCTCTGAAAAAATAATTTTTGTAATATACACAAGGACACAGCAATTATAACTAAAATTTAGATATTGTACACATGACCCAAAATGGTCAAAGTAAATGGAATGAAATCTAAAATAGAAATAGCAGCCTTCTAATGTTATTGTTGTCAAAGAAGGTTGATGCTCATTGCAACAAACTGGGTTCTGCCTGCTTAAGAAGCCAAATCAGTTTGAAAAATATTAAGAGTAGAACAGTTCAATTTTTCCTCTTTAAATGGAATATTTTCCATGTCACTTGCCCTCACAAATACAATTTCCAGCCTTTTTTAGTAGATGTAGTAGAGTCTAGCAGGATGATCAAATGCCTGAGAACTGGGACTATGTTCTGATCCTGCCAGTGACTTCCTGTGTGGTTTTGAGCAAGCCACAATGTCTCAGTTTTCCCTTATTTGTATGCCAGCTTGGAGCTTGAAAATTCCACTTATCCTACAGAAACTCAATGTTATACTAATATTTATCTGGTAGGACAACATATCTCCTGTGTAGAGCTGGGATTTTAAGTCTTTGCATTGTAAGTCAAAAGCATTTTGTGAAAATGAGTTTACATTTGTGCAGCACATTGAAGATGTCAAAGTGACATGCATCATTGCTCTAATATGTAAATCAAATGATAATCAGTCTCTTGCAAGAAGTTGAGAAAATGGTATTAGGAGCTTGGTGCTTTGAATGTACACTGATGTCGAGAGTGTTCAGCTACTTGCAGGATATGGCTAAGCTTTGACACAGGATCAGGATCCTCACAATTAAAATGTGAGGTGCCACAAAGGCTTCTAAATGATTGGCTTCAATAATTAAATCCCATGTTCTTCCTTCAAGTCATATTTCTGGGCTGTCTTCCAGCAACTAGGTATAATGATCATGATGTACTAAATTCAGGGAGTATCTACTCACTTCATTTAAATTCCTTCTGAAAACGTGTTCTTTTCCCTGGTAGGCCTTCAAATGTGAACTCACGTCAGCAAAAGTTGTGACCATACTGTTAAAAAATACATGCTTCATCTCCCAAAGTGTTCCTGCACTGATTCTGTAGTTAGACATAGAAGCACTACCAGTACAAGCTGTGTTTATAGGTTTTACATTAGGGCAAAGGACAAAAATTATACAAACCAGTATAAGGGACTGGAAACCAGTTCAAGTCTGTAACACAACAGAAAGTCAGTGAATGCAAATCACTTTTAAAATGGCTAAAACCAGTTTAAGATAAGCCTGGATGGATGAAGCTTCTGTGACTGAACTGAAATAGTTTAAATGAAGTCATTTAAAATTAAATCATTTTATAGAACTTCAGTCACAGAATCCTAGAAGTAGGGTCAGAAGGGATCTTGTAGATCTTCAAGTCTGACCCCTTGCCTGGACAGGAGGAAACCTGGGCTCAATTGACCCAAGTCAGGTAGGCATCAAGCCACTTCTTAAAGACCTCCAGTGTAGGACCCAGCACCACTTCCCGTGGAAGTTGTTTCCAGATCCTAGTCACCCTAACTGTGAAGTAGTTCTTGCGGATGTCTAATCTAAACCTACTCTCCAACAACTTGTGGCCGTTATTCCTTGTTACCCTGGGGGACGCTAGGGGAAACAAGGTCCCCCCTAGTGAGTTTATAGACAGTCACCAGGTCCCCCCCCTCAGCCTTCTCTTGTGAAGGCTGAACAGGTTCAGGTCCCATAGACTCTCATTGTAGGGTCTGTCCTGCTGTCCCTGGATCATGCAGCTGGCTCTCCTCTGAACCCTCTCAATGTTGTCCACATCTCTCTTGAAGTGGGGTGCCCAGAACTGGACACAGTACTCCAGCTGTGGCCTGACCGGTGTTGCGTAGAGGGAGAGGATCACCTCCTTGGACCTACTTGAGATGCACCTGTGGATGCACGATAGGGTCTGGTTAGCCCTGCCGACCGTGACCTTGCATTGTTGGCCTATGATCCCTTCCAGATTCAAGTTAACTCACAATCCCTCAGCATCCCAGGATGCACCTCCCCTGCAAACTCCCTCTCACAGGGTGGGCAGGCTAGCTTTGAACCAACCTGTCTACTCCAGCCAAGCATGGAGGCATGCTGTAGTGCACCTTCCTCCCCCTCCACAGCTTCTAGGCTGAGCCACTGCAGGAATGTGGCTGCATTTCTGGAATCAAAAGTGAATATCATTGTGAATATCTGCTTATTGTTTCAATCTATACATCTCAGACTATCCTGTGAAGATTGTCAATGGGTGAGAGACAATAAGTGGGTGACCCCCTCAGCCTGTCTCTCACCCACTGACTCCTCAATCTACATTTTCACTGACTGCCTGTCTTATATGCATACCAGACTAGTCTCTGGCTGCTTTACTTTTCATTCCATCCAGGAAGAGTACACACCAACTGCTGAAACTTCCTTAGCTTGACAAAGAGTTTTTGAACCCGAAAGCTTGCTTAAAAATTGTTCTCTAACTATTTAAGTTGGTGTAGGAAAAGATACCAGATTCACACAAAGAACCTTGTCTGCCTATGTCTTTATACCAATACGGCTACAACCTACACCCCTGTACTTAAGCTAGAATCTCATTACTTAAAAAACTTACTGGAAGTTACTGCTGGCTATGACTGTGGACTACAAATCCAAGAGGCACCTGGAAGCAGGAAGAGGAAGTGATGAGCAACCCTGCAGAGTCCTGCTTCTGTGCTGCTGGACTTCAAATCCCAGAGGACTTGGGGGCAACAGGAAAAGGAAGTGCTAGACAGCCATGCTCTAGTGCCCCCTGGCTTCTGGCCTAAGCCATTGCAAGCGTATGGCTGCATTTCCTCAATCAAAGGTAAATGTGTGTCCAGTTGTTTCTCAGTTTAATCTTTCCAGCGTAGACTAACCTGCAAAGACTGAATTGATTTAGCCTTAGACTTTTTGGTTGTCTGTACTTAGCCCCAGTCTGTCTACACCCTTAAAGTTTAAATGGGTCAAGTGGTCCTAAAAGAAATACAATAACTGTACCAATTAACCCATCCTTTATAATTATTATTATCCAAATATTTAGATACATCTTTCTAGATTTTTTTGCAGACAAATCTGAGTTTCTTATGGCCAAATTTTTCATACTAGGTTCTAATTTTTTTGAAAAGTAAATAATGTTAAATACAATTTAAGCCATGTATATCTAAATTATCTACTCCACTAATACCATGAGGTAAAACAGCTTTTACAGTGTTTCACTGTAAGGCCCAATTAAAAACAGGCTGAAAACATGAACCATTAAAAATAAGTCCTCAAATGCACATACAAGAATATTTTACTCCCCTTCCTTCCCCTACCACACACATTTAATACACATATTTACATTAGAAAATATAGTGTACATTAATACAGGTTGTAATCAGACACCCCATGGTGTGAACCGATCCACAAAAAGGGGTTTTAGGTCTACCCAGAAAATCACGGAAGTCAGGGGGTTATATGTGGGTTCTGGACCCTCCTGAATTTTCAAGGACAGAAATTAGCCCAATCAATTTAAGTAATATGGCATTATAAATCCAATACACAGTAGTAAATTGAAATTATCTTGTACCGCAAGTTAAAATATATCATCTATAGTAATATAAGATTTTTAGTTTCAGAAACATTTAATTCTTGAAGCTTTGAGATTTGAATAATACTTTCTATTTTATTGAAGCTCTGGCAATATTTTTTGGCATTGGGCCAAAAAGTCCCCATATTTTCTGTGAATTTACATTTGTGACATTTGGAACAATCAGAAAGTCCATTTCAAAGCTTTTTAATGAGCTTTACACTCTCCACTTAATTTCTCTTTTAAAGGAGCATAGAAAAATGGTAAGTATATAAATACCAGTAGAAAAATGCACTTTTGTACAGCAAACAAAGTGCTTTGTCAACCAGCATTGCAGTATTTACCTCAAGTTTCTAGTTTACCAAGACAAATTTACAAAACTTATAACAATGGAGCAAGAGACAAAGTCTTTGCATAGATTAAAACCTGGCTAAGCAAAAGGAAACAAGAAGAAAAGGAAAACCTAGGAAAGGAAGAGACTTATTTAGCCTAGAAAGGAAGAGACTTAGAGGGACTTGAATGAAATATTCAGAACTACGAAAGGTGTGGCACAACTGATTGGTCTTTGCTTCTAAACTCTGTTTTACAAAAAGAAATCTTTGAAGTCCAATGCTATTATGTTGCAGATCACAGAAAAAGAAACCAAAAGAACATACTCATAGTGTGCACACAAAGCAATCAAACTGGAACACATCTGTGACATGATGAGGCTGATTGTAACCAATATTTGGCAATAGAGAACCAAGATTAGGCAACAGTCCAGTTGAATCACTTAGGTATCCAAGAAGGTCAAGAGCAGAGTGCAGGCCACGGGGTTGGTTGCTGAATAGGTTAATCATACAATCATGGGACCAGAAGGGACCTTCAAGATCATCATTAGGCTCAGACACGTTCAACAAGGTGTTTGTCCAGTCTCATCTTGAACACCTCCAAGGATGACTGCACCACTTCTGCTGGGAGTATATTCCTTTCAGTTTTTTTCTTATGTCCAGCCTGAACTTATCTTCTATTAGCTTATGCCCATTGGCCCTCATCCTCCCTTGAGGTGCTTTCCTGAAGAGTTGCTCCCTTAGATCTTGATGCTCACACCTGACATACTTATAGACAGCTCTCAAGTCACCTCCCAGCTGTCTCTTACTCAGACAGAACAGGCCCAGTTCCCGGAATCTTTCCTCATAGGGCCTATTCTCCATGCCTCTAATTAAATGGGTGGCCCTTCTTTGTATCCTCTCAAGCTTATCCACATCCTTCTTGAAGTGTGGTGCCCAAAACTGGACACAACTGTGGCCTCACCAATGCCGAATAAAGAGGGAAGATCTATTGGCAACACATTGGCTAATGCACGCCAGAGTTCTATTTGCCCTTCTGGCAACCTCATTGCACTGTTGGCTCATATTCATCTTCCGGTCTATCATGACCCCCAGGTCCTGTTCAGATGCTGTGGCAGCCAGTGTACCATGGCCCACTGAGTAGTTATGGTGATGGTTCTTCCTACCCAGATGAAGAATCCTACATTTCTTCCTATTAAACCTCATCTGATTCCATTCATCCCATAAATCCAGTCTGTTAAGGTCATACTGGATCTTTGCCCTATCCTCTGATGTGCCCACATTTTCCCACAACTTGGTATCATCCATGAACTTGATCATTGAGCTTCTTACCCCTTCATCCAGCACTGACCCTTGGGGGACACCACTGGAGACAACCCTCTAGGATGAGGCCATCCCATTGATTACAACTCTTTGGGATCAGCCTCTAAGCCAGATGTCCACCCACTTCACTGTAGACTTGTCCAGCCTAGTACCCGCTGGCTTGAGAGAATTCCATGGTAAACAGAATAAACGGTTTTACTGAAGTCTACATAAATGACATTAACCTCATGTCCCTCATCCAGATGTTTAGTTACCTGGTCGTAGAAGGCCCAGCATGATCTACCCTCAACAAAGGTTGTGCTAGCTCTACCACGCAAGTGCAATTAGTTCATTTTGTGCTTTGCCAAAAGAGTTGGTAGCATTTGAGGAGTTTGATTCTTCCCATCTACTTCCAACCAGGGAAACCCAGGGAAAGGAAAGAGTGAATAGAAATCCAACAGGTCTCCTTTCTTCCAAGGACAAAAAGACCTTTTCTCATCCTTCAACCAAAGGAAAAGAAAATGGGTTCAGAATCTCCTAAGACAACAGAATGAAAAGATACAACAGTCAGCCTCCAGGGAAGCTACACCATTTTCTCTGGGTTTAACAAGTCAAGTCATAAATCCAAATTCTCTTGACGAATTAGTTTCAAGGTATGAGCACATCTTTAGAAATTACCCCAGCACACTGTAATCAACTTAGGGCAGCAGTCAGCAACCATTTTAGGCTGCAGGAATGGAGCAATGCCATCCAGGTCAAAGGCAGGAGAATAACCTGGCACTAGGATGTAGCTGCAGCTGGTGTTCTTGTCCAGGCAGCATAGCAGAAGCTCCAACAACTGGTACTTCTGCCTATGGCAGCACAGAGAGAGCAACTGCTGCCAAAGACCCCTGCTGCTGAAGTCCCATGTCCATAGGCCAGACTCAATAGATCCGTGGGCCAGTTGCTGACCCAGAGAATTCACTGCTGCTGGAAGTCAGATGGTTTAATACTGTGCTGGATTTAGGAAAGGGTTGGATAATTTGACAGCTAACAATTTTTACATATATGTAAATGTAAACTCCAAGATTTATCGGAAGTCTCACATTTGAAGAAATGAAGTGGTAGTTTTAAGGAATAAGGAAGGTCTCTTCAGTCCCACACTCATGTACAAGTGATTAGTTAAATTAGATTTTCATTTTGCTGGTATTAGACAATAAGTAAGATGCCACAGCACTGGATAAATCAGCAGTGCTGTGTTTCAAATGTAAGATTTTTTGTGCTCATCCATTATGGACAGAACATAGTGCATAACAGCCCTGGCAGATGTTACATTTATAGCAAAAAAAATGCCATAAATTGCAACGTGAAAATGTTGAACCAGCCACAAAGATTGTCCACATCTAATCAGCTGATTATCCACATGAACCTCAAACAGCCCCAGGTCTCAGTTTGAGAACATCTTTGTGGCTGGTTTGCAGATTTTGGAACCACAAACTGACTGAATGCAGCAAAAGTGATTTGTGGTATGAGGCATACAGTTCCTCAGATCCTAACTGTCCCATTATTTTAACGTGTGACAGGGGCCTTTAAAACTCTACTTCTGGGTAACAAAGATTTTAGTAACTGCTGCTTGTCTCCTCTTCTTTTCAACATGAACAAAACTATTGTGGCAACGTGACTTTTTTTTGAGAGGGCACAAGGTTGGCAAATGTAGCAATACCCAAATGTAAAAACTATAGGGAAATTGCACTGACCTTGTTTAAGCAGAATGCAGTTATTAAAATGTACACATGTAAATGCAAATTAACACACAAGAAGATCGATCAAAGTCCTTGAATACTATAACAGAACAGAGCACTAGTCTCTAGAGCAGGAGATAAGCTAATAGATTTACAAATGTAATGTTAACACTGGAGCACTAAGGCTATTCCATTTCACAAAGCTGTGCTGGAGGCTTATCCCCACATTGGGCTAACAAATTAAATAACTGTATGTATCATAATTAGAGGCCACAGCTAGAGAAGAAACTCTTATTTACATGAGATCCCTCCTTTCCACTCCCTCCCCCCCTGCTCCCCTTTCAAGGTTGCTCTGCAATTTGCTGAGCTGTGGTACAGCATAGGAAAAGGGATGCTTTCAGAGACAGTTGAATGAGGGCAGAGCCAATTTCAACAGCTTCTGTGGTTTTTGAAGCTTAGAAGCATTCATTACTGCATAAAACACTCAGAATTACAGTTTACCTTGTATTCAAACCGATCTCTTTACGTGGTCTTTTTTTCCATAATTAGAGAGTATGGAGAACCAGTGGATCCCAGTTTATGAGACTGAAAATAGAGATAGATGTCTCTGTGGCAATATTCTACTTTCCTTTGACTCTTTCAAAATTGCAATATACAGGCTCTTCAGGGCACTACTTGAAAGCAGAGAATGAGATAGGGACAAACGGGCACTGGTTTTATTTCATTTTCTCTTCATTCCCAATATTGCAGGCCTTTGGTGGATATATTGATGCTGCCCTTTTGTCTTGTCTCTGCAGGTAAGTGTAACTTCTTTTTTGGGGTGATTCTGACAGAATTAACCACAGATCAGTCCCTGACAGCATGACTCCTTATAGTTCTTTCCAGGAGAAACCTGACTATAGATGAAAGGTTTTGCTATATTGAGGATCAGAACAGCTATTAAATACAGATGAAAATCTAGCCTTGTGCTGCTACCCGCCCCCTGCCCTGCCAGGCTAATCTTGAAACAGTTTCAGCGTCAGATATTATTATATAGTTAATTTATTCACGTTTGCCTTATGTCCCACAGTAATCTCTTCCTAAATTCTAAATCTCTGCCTAAAACACTTCTATAATGCCTGTGACTTCTATCCTGACAGTCTTAAAGTCTGTTTTAGGTGGAAACATTTATATTGCTTCTTACTAAATACTTGCTGCTTTCACTCGTTTCTTTATGTCACTTACTGTAATCTGGTTGAGCAGATTATCTTTTATTTAGCAATGTTTTACAGTTATGACGCTTGTTGCAAATGCCAGTGATTTTTTCCTCCTGGTTAAATGAACAGAATTACAAAGAAAAGTTTTCATGGCAATGTTCAACAATATGAAAAATGCTTTAGAATAAATACAGTCTGCAAAATGGCAGTTTCATTCAAGAGTCTATAAATTTATTTATGATTGAAGGAGAAATATGGACTTGTTCGCTTCTGAGATCAAACGCTACTTTAGTACAATTATATTTAAAAACTTACACTAAAGAATGTTCTTTAGATTGAAATTAGGAAATATCAAAATTCAGTTTGCCTGGTAATCTTAATGTTATCTCCTTTTGTGCTTGTTCTATTTTACTAAACTAAGTCTTTATAAGTGTTCTGTTCAGTCACAAACACAATACTTGTTCACTAATTACAATAACACTTACTTATAGCAGAGAAAATCTGAGGTCAGCTTCTGTATAAAGCATGTGTTGTAGAATGAAAGTTGGCCCTCAGTAACTAAAACATGACTTGGTAATCTAAAGAGCTGTGTTTTTCTAAGGGACCCTGTAAAGCAGGAGCGGGCAAAATATGATCTGTGAGCCAGATGTGGCATGCCATGCCATTCTATTTGATCCATGGAACTCCTAAAAATTTAGAAAATTAATATTTATCTTCCCCCAGCTGCCTGTCAAATATGACAAGAAGACAGCAGCAGTCGGACCCAAGTGAACCAGCAATAGGACCCAGAGGCAGCAGCAGCAGCAGCAAGGCCCACCTTTCCCACCACCAGGCTCTGTGCCCCAGAAACTTCTGCCTAGCAGAGGCTTTTGGCCTGGGACCCTAGGGCTGTTCACCGCCTCCTTCTGCCTGAGAGCAGAGAATCAGATAAGAACACGGAAGCCCCCGTGGCTTAATAGGGATATTCAGGGGACACAGAGGGCAAAGCGGGAGGCTTACTATCTTTGGAAGAAGGGAGCAGCCTCCAAAGAAGAGTACTCTTCTTGTGCTCAGGCGTGTAGGAAGGCTGTTAGGAA
>JAGPOW010000261.1:85829925-85841376 GCA_030014935.1 Caiman crocodilus | reverse complement strand
TGCATGCCGGGCAACGAATTCAGACTTGGGCTGAAGCATAACAATATAGTCTTTAATTAAATACCTGATATTTTGGTGGTGAATTGACTTGTGATTGGAGGCCCAAACCCCTTAGCTGTGCTGGCTCTAATGGTAAATGAATATGTGGTTCCAGGATTAAGTCCAAAAAAAAAGTAGTGGGTTTCATTTCCTAGCTTTAAGACTCTTCCACTTTGATTGGATAAATCTATTTCTGGATCAAAGGAGCTGACTGCCTTGTAGGTGATCTGCAAAAGAATAAGAAAGTTATAAAGCGTCTCAAGCAGATGGACAAAGATTTCATCTTTATCCAGTAAACCCTTCTGATGTATGCACTGTCAGACATTTTATGATAAGCTATCTTACTCTCTTATACTCTTCAAATCCTGAATCCAATGAAGGGACATAGGAACTCAGCCAAAACTGTTATGAGTTATTACTTGTATAGATACAGGGACTTAGAGGCAGCTAGATTACAACAGTAAAAGATAGGTTCAGGCTTAAACTAATACCTTTAAGTTGTCAGCTTTCACAATGTTATTTTTTCTGAAGCCATATTTCTGCTGAGTTTGAACAAAAAAGACAACTAGGAAAAACAGATAAGCAAGTGACAAAGGTATAGTTTCATTTCTGATCTTTTTTTAGTATAATTACACCTTGCTCTGAATAAGATTATCTTCACTAGATGACAAGGGCAGTTTTAGGTGAATTCTTCACAGAAAAGATGACACATATTTGAGTCTGAAGCTTATGTATTGTAATTGCTATGTAGTAAATTTTCAGGTAGTTCAGTAAACCAAACTCAGCTATTCAATTTGGGGAAAAATACCTTCAGTAATGTATGCAATCCATATGTTGTATTTTTAGTTCCTCCCTTTCATTTTTTGTGTTCTCATTAAAATCTCAAGTCCAGAATAAAATGCTGTACAATTTTTTGGTAGTAAATTATTGACTTCTTCAATATCTGACTTCACTTAAAAAAGAACTCTCAAAAATAGTTAAAATGTAAAAATAACTTAATTTCCCCCTTTTAAATAGGTAGTTGTAGTTATACATTTTTGCATATTAACTTGAGCACCATTAGTATATAAAGGGATAATTGACACTCTCTGTTAGATTTACACCAGATTATTATAATTAAGAAGGCATCTGAAGCAATATTTAGATAGAGACATTTAAGCTTTGGCAAGGAACTTTTACTGTGTATATTAGTTATAGGACTATGTGACAGGTGCAGTATGCATCACTAACCCTTCTTAAATGATTAAATATTTGCAAGTTCCTAAAACCTCTGAATCAATGAAAATATATGTTTACGAGCTGCATCTAACCTTATAGGAACAGAATCCTGGGCATGTGTTAGTGCCCAGGAAAACAGATCAATTCAGGACAAAATACAATACATTTTTGTCAGGCATTGCATTTGGATAAGGAATCTTTAAATTCTTGATGCAAGGACTGATCTAAAAAGCTTTCAAATCAAGCCAACCCTCTTCATTTTTGTCAGGAGACAGACTGAGACAGAGGTAGGGAAGAGTTAACCAGTAAACACAGGGACTCTTAATTAGATTCCTCAATATTTGCTTCCAATTTTATTGAAAATGTAGCCAGGAAGTCGCAAATTCTGTGACCCATGTGCTAGCTGTTAATTATGCTTGTTTCATGAAATTTTGAATTGGCTATATGGCTATTGCACTATAAGGACCTAAAATATTCCACCATAAACAACCTGTTCATTAAAATAAAAAGAGTAACTTGCTTGGTTACAATTACAATACACTGTTCCTGTATATTTTCAGTACGCTCCCCTCCCCATTTAGTAAAGCTTTATCTTCTCCAAACTTTTTTATTTTGAAAATATCTAAAAAAAACAACCTTCCACTGATGCAAATATACACCTTGGAATGGTCAGGGGGCTAATTTAGAAAAGGACATGTGGGCACTTCTATTGCTGTGTATGCAAGCTGACTCTTGGGAGGGTTTACTGGTATTTTGCTTGTTTACAAAGCACCCCTTTCATTGCTACCAACTCAGGAACTGCACTGATGTAAGGAGTGTTGGAAGATGTTTCAGAATAAAGAACATTGTGTAGATCACACTATACCAGTTAACACCAGACCTACTTTTAAAGGCCCGTTTTTATTTGCTGAGTTGTTGTTTTTCAAAAATTGTTGAAACCATTGGATTTGCAGTAGGGACTAGACCCTTGAATTATTTTTTGCTCCACTTTGCACAATAACCAGGAAGTTTCTCACATAGACACAGTGCTTCTGTGATACCATGAGTGCCAACCTCTGGAACCAAGCCACATGCCAGCAAAAACCTGCTGTGACATTCAGCTGGCCAGGTCCACACCTACTTGGCATATTTAGAAAAAACAAGACCTGAGGTGATTGAATCAAACTGATGGTGTGTTCATGAAAAAAAATCAAAGTAATTTTAATGATATCTGATTTCTACTGCGATTACCATCTTCCCTGTGATTGCTTTCTTAATTAACACCTAGCATGAGGAGATAGTCATGTTTTTTTCCCTTTGCACTAGTTTTTCACTGTTAAAGTGTTACTGGAGTACTTTGATGTGCAAAAGATCTTCTGTTCCCAAACACTTTGGAAGGATAGTTAGGCTGTTAATTTCCTCCTTTTAACTGATCCAGTAGGTGCAACACCTACTGGAGTTGATGTATACTATATATGTGTATTGAGAAAAGAGTTTCCCCTCAACTTAGGTACAGACATTTGGGAGTGTTAGAGGGAAGTTAAATCAATTTGAAATAGCCATTTGATATCAGGTAAATTGGGATGGGGGGGCTAATGAGAGTTTGCCAGAGGATGGGTGAGCAGGCAGGTGTGATCCATGGGTGGGGTGGGGAGCAAGCATGACCCATGGAGAGTTGCATGGGTCCAGGAGCATCTGGCTGGATCAACGTGGCTCACAGTGTCTGCAGGAGGGCTTGGGCTATTTTTAGCCCTGTGATCCTCACCAGCAAACCCACCCACATCCCTCCTGACTCTTGCCTAAACATTTACTTGCTCGGCTCTGGCAGTGGCAAACACTAACAAAAGTGGCCGCACCTGGAGTTTAGCAGGATGGGAATTGAGGGGGACTTGTAGGGGGCAAAAACAGCTAGGTGCAGGCAGGGGCAGGGGGAGGGGGTAAAAGGTACAGCCCTGGGAATGGGGCCAGTGACTGGATTTCCCAGCCCTGGGGCTATACAGGGAAAGTGCACATAAGTTCCATGCAACTATTAGACCTAAATCAAGTAAGTTTCATATGATATTGATCCTGGTTTATCTTAAACTGGGATCTGTACTTTCTAAACCGGTTTGTGTTCATGGAATGTCTGTACTGTTACAGACAACAATTTAGATTGATTTCTGGTCACTGAGACTGGGTCTTTAAGTGTAAGGTCGGCACCAAGACAAGCCAATTTTAAATTGGGCATCCATTTTAAACCTGATTTAACATTCCCAAATGTCCGTACTTAGCCAAAAAGCGTAAAATTTCTCAGCAATCAGGTTATGTATGTGTGATTTTAAGCAGGAACTTTTTGCTAATGTATGTTTTTGTACAAATAAGACCTAAGAATCAGCAAAGTAACAATATTTATTAATTAACCATTCTGACATGCAGTTGTTTGAGATGGTTCATCATGGTTTAAAGTTAGGTCTATCAAAACCAACTCGTACATATCCATGACATTTTACCCCTTCATCATAACTCAGCCTACAAAACTGAATCAATAGTTAAAAGCATTAAACTTTTTTCTTGTATCTCATTTAGAGCCTTTTTTTTTTTTTACCATTTCAATACTAATTTAGTAGTAAGGTCAGTTAAGAGGTTTAACTGTGATTACAGTCTGACAGCTTAATCTGTGTGGTCTTTTGTCAGATTTTCTGAAGGTATTCAGGCAAAGGTTCCAGATGAGGAGAATCAGCGACTTTTAGAAACCTAACAACATGTAATTTTGTTGAATTTGCATTAAAAAAAACCAGATTATTTTTTTCAAGTTGCACCTGCTTGTTTCTATTACAATAGGTTTACTGAAATGAGTCTCCCATAAATGTCATGACTATCACTACTGTATTCTCTCTCCTATTTTTTAAACATTTTACTGAGATCTGCTTCGCTATCATTCAAATATTTGATGTGCATTAGTAGACAGAACAATATATCACATAAGTTTAACAGCTGCAGTTTTGCTTATATTGAAAACTGGTTTGTAGCAATTTCCTTCTACAGTAGATTTATTTTTCATTAACTCGTTCTAATTGACTTTTTTTTAATGGCATTTTAAGAAAAAACTCATTATTTTCCTTTTTAATGCTCTTAAGCCAATTATGTACTTTATGAATATTGCTTTTTACATATTTTCCTGTAAATACACAAGCCATTATTCAATTTCTCAATGATAAACTGTGTTTCACCTCAGACTAGGTAATGTTTTGCAGTTATCTAGCAGTCAGTGTGGTAGAGTTGATATCTTTTATTAAACTAATTAGAAAGTTGCAAACAATTTTTTTTCTTTATTTGCAAGCTTTTGGGCACCATACCCTTCCTCAGGCATACGTGAATGCAAAGACTGTAAAATTTCTCCCACGTAGAAATGAAAATGCATATTTTACTGGAGATCTGGAGGATGCAAGCTACAGCCTTAATCCTTGAAAACATGGAAGATATCATAATTGGCCATTTTGAAATTAAAACTTCATAATTTTACAAGAAGGAAGCAAAATTCAACACCTTGAGAACTGAAAGCTAACACCCCTGCTCAAGCCTTTTGTTTCAACCAAATTTACATACTTGCACAGCAACCTCAACATAACAAATTCCTTGACCAGGAGAACATTTCCATCATGAATCCTCCTGTGAAATATGAAACTTCTTAATAAGAGCAAAGCATAATTCAACATTCTTCTTGCCATCAGACACCTCTGCGGTAAAGAGACTGCTCCAACTTTTATACGAGCCTAATTTGCATGGAGTGAACTTTTCTAGCCAGGAGAGCTTGCACCACCCTCCAGCTTTCCTGTAAAATATGAATTCTCATTTCTACCTTGGAAAAATTTTACAATCATTGCATTCTCCTACGACCAAGGAAAGGCACGTGTGCCCGAAAGCTTGCAAATAAAGACAAATTTTGCTTGCAACTGTCTAGTTGGTCTAATAAAAGATATTGCCTCTACCACACTGACTGCTTGTACTTTTAGACCAACATGGCTACAACCTTTACCCATATATATATATACCTTTTACCTTTTATATATATATATATTACCTTTTATATATATATAAAAAACACACATTTATTCTCATATTTCTAAAGCTCTTCAGAATTAATTGATTTGGGAAATTACTTGAACAGTTTAAGTTCTACTAAGGTCTAAGAAAAGGACTTTAGTGCATATTCCTGCATCAAACTTCAATCCAAACATTCATTATCAAATAATGAATGAAAAAGGATACAGCGCAAATGAAAGTCACCACCAAGCAGCTTAAAATTAGAGGTGCACCGATACATTGGTCTGATATTGGATTGGCACCAACATAAAAAAAAATTTCTGTATCAGAAATCAGCCCCATGTGGATGATAATTTGTCTGATAAAAGCCCGTGTATGCATGTAGCCACAGTACAGCACATAGGCAGTGAGGAGCACAGCCATTGGCATGGAGTGCCGTGTGTACCTGGTAAGTGCTGTGTATACTTGGTGGAAGGGGAAGGGGAGGGAGAAAGGGTATGGGGGGTGCAGATCAGGGCCCCTGTGGTGAGGGAGGGGTCGAGGCAGGGGCTGCTAAGCCAGTGCTGGGGCAGGCACAGGACACGGGATGCAGCTCCTGTTGCTGTGCACAGCTCATCCAGTGCTCATCTGGCAGCTCCCGCCGCTGCTCTTGCCCAGGAGGGCACGGCGGGGGGAGGGGGAATGTGCTGCCTGATCTGCACGGAGCGGGGCAGCATGGGCTGGACTGGGCCAGGCTGCAGCCAGGCTCTTCCTGGCCAGGCAGATTTGGGGGACAATGCCCTGCCAGATGAGCAGTGGTAGCAGCAGTTAGAGCCATCAGATAAGCACTGTGCCGCACGCAGAGGTGGAAGCTGCCCCCCTCCCTTGCCATGCTGCCCAATGAGCCACACCTCTGTCCTGTGCCCGCTCTGGCCCCAGCCTGCAGCTCCTGCCCACCATGCAGATCCAGGGGCCACACAGCCCCTGCCTCCCGGATGAGCCATTTATGGCTCCGTCCCGCACCCCCCCACCTCATCTGGTCAGCACCTGCACCTGCCCCAGCCCCATTTTCTCCCTCACTGCAGGAGTCTTGATCTGTCCCCCATATCCCTTCCACCACACCAGACTTACCAGCTGGACGCAGCTCTTCAAGCTGAAGAGCTGCATATTGGAAATGGGATTGGTATTGGCCCATATGCCGCCTTAAAAATCCGCTATTGGTATTGACCCCAAAAATCTCTATTGGTGTGCCCTTACTTAAAATCAAAACTTCTAATACAGAAAAGGAAAGGGGGGGATGGAAACAGAGGCCTAGAGAAGGGAAGTGCCAAGTGTTGGAGCACACTTATTGGTTAGTTTACAATTCACTGCTGTATTTACTGAAGCACAGTATTTTCTTGTGTACCTCAATCTAAACAATTTAATATGCAAGTACTGTAATTACTCTATGAAATATACAGACATTTTTAAGACATCACTTTTTTAAAACAAAGCTCTACATGAAAAGGCAATGTACCTCATACAAAGTGATCACACCATATGTTTGCACTGGCTCTCTCCATTGAAGAAAGATCTTCTCTTCAAAGGTGTTTCCTTGGATTGATTCAAGTGGTACAGCACTTGGGACTAATGGGAGGAAAAAGAAAAATGTATGGTTTATGAAAATTAATGTATAGAGAGGTTTAACCTAACATTAACATCTTCTAGGCCTGCTAACAGTCCATCAAATTTCAGTCCCCTGTTGAGATACAATACTTATATTCTGCAGGTATAATCAGTCTTTGGCAAATTGTTAAACAGACTTAATATCATCCTTTTCTCTTCTCTCTTTCTCCCAGATAAAACAGGTGTATAATACATTACTCATCGGTTAGGAAATTACACATTACCTCTTCCCTATAGAATGACAAACACAGGGTAATTCTATGAGATTTTCTTCTTTAAATGCACAGTATTATAAAGTAAAATGGATAAGCCACTTGCAGTACAGTGAAGTCTAAAACAAGTAAGTAGTGCTCCTCAGTAAAATGTCATTGATGAAAAAGGTGGAAAATTTGACTTTTTAACATTTAAGTCTAGTGTCTTGAAGACAACTTCTTGCTGATAAGTCCAGTATCAATACTTCTTCAGTCATTAATGTCTCCTATTAATTAGAAATATATTGAAAACTCATATATGACATGCATCACAGTACTGAAGTTTCAGATACTATGATTAACCTGTATTAGGAATAGAGGGTCATACTTGGCAAAGAACAGTGATGTTGGCTGATATCAGGACAGAAGCTTTACGGTGAAATGATGATGATGACTATTCGAACATCTGATTGCCTTTCTTCAAGTCTTTTATTACAGGAGACTACTGGAACTGAAAAGTCAGTTTTACCAGAAGATTCTGATAGAAAGATGCTGTCAGGCCTTTACTACAGTCTCCTCCCAAGCTTTGCAATTGCTGGTTTTTCTTCCCCCATAAAATGCTTCATAAAATACATAGAATGCTTTAGCATAACCCTACAATGCAATACTAGCAGCAGAAAGGTGCTCACAAGGTCTGTGCACATCAGTTTATACCAGAGACCTTAAACTTAATTCTAGCTTGGTTAAGCTCTCAGCAAGTAAAAACAATAACAATCTAGAAAAGTACAAAAGGGAAACATTATGCTTTAGGAAGGTAAGAGTAATATAATTAAAGAAAAAAAAAAGAAAACATCAGTGACTTAATAAATTACATTAGACAATGGAATATTTTCTCAAGGGTGGAACAAGGCACTTATTTTGGGCCATTTAAAACTGAATTAGGTTAGAAACAGACCACAGGAAGGAGTCCTCTGTGAAGAGTAAGACTAACAGAATAATTTGCTCCCAGCTCCAATCCAATTAAATGAATAATAAGCAGTGACACCGCCTTCTTTTACAGGGTATAAACTTGCTCCAACATGCAGGTGCATGTTAAAGTATCTTACAAAATCAACTTACAGGTTAGGGACAGAAATTGCACATAAACTGGCATAAGTGATCAGAAACTGGTTTAAACCTGTAACTGAACAGAAGTTCAGTGCACATAAACCAGTTTCAAAATGGCTGAAACTGGTTTAAGATACACCTGGTTGAATGCAGTATCAGACTTAACTGATTAGGGTCAAACCAGTTTATGAAACTTCTGGCTGGGGTCTAGGGCCAGAGAGGGGGGTGTTAAACACCCCTTCCCCATTCAAACTTACTGCTGGCTGCAACTGTGGACTACAAATCCCAGAGGCACCTGGAAGCCAGAAGAGGAAGTGAGAAACAACCCCGAAGAGTCCTGCTGCTGTAATTCTGGACTGAAAATCCCAGAAACTTCAGGCAGCAGAAAAATGAAGTGAACACAGCCAGAGAACCATACTCTAGCTCCCTCCTTTCTTCAGACCTGAGCCACTGCAGGCAGGCATGTGGCTGCATTTCCTGAATCAAAGGTAAATTCAATTTACCAGATTAACAATTTAATCTGTGCTGTTTAGACTAACCTGCAAAGACTGGACTGATTCAGCCTTGGTCTTTTTGACTTGGGTATTTAGCCACATAATACAATATAAAAGCAGTGCAGATACAAAGCCTATTTCCACAACTTCTCTTCCATGAATGCACTGTAATCCTGGACCAAAGGATGATGCACCCATGTCAAGTGGTTAAAGGACAACATGTAAAAATGACTACTTTAAAAAAAATTAACTAGAAGATAAAATGGTTAAATTTAATGACTTCTGTATTTCACAGATTATATCTATAAACAGTACATAATGGCCCAGATCCTACAAAACTAACTTCTACCTGTACACCAAAAAATTTAGAAGTTGGGGTTATAGTAATTCCAAGAACATGCTTCATTTTTTATACATCTCTGGCCGTGTCTGCACAAGATGCTTACTGCGCAAAAGCTTGTTACTAATGTACAGTAGTGTCGCAGAGTACAAACTGTGATGTGAACCTACTGTGCAGTAGTAACAAGCTACTGCACAATCATCATCACTATGAGGCCATGCAAGAATGCTACTGCACAGTAACACCACTTACTGCACAATCATTTAATACTTGGGTATGCAAGTAGTAAATGGTGCAGTAACAACTGTGCAGTCACCGTTTCATGCAAATATGCCCTCTGCAGGTCACAGTAAGTATGCGTGTAATGTATGTTCTTGGAATTACTATAGATCCAACCTCCAAATTTTTCAGTATAGGAGCAGAAGACAGATAGAGAGAAAGCAAGAGCAAGAGCATAACGCATATTCTTGGAATTACTATAGATCCAGTGTCCCATTTTTCATTGTAGGATTAGAAGTTAGTCTTAAAGGATCTGGGACAATATATACTGTTAAATAAATTGACAGCTGTACATTAAAAACAAGAATGTAAACTCTTGTATCTTCTCTGGTTCTTGGCTTTTCCAATGCATGTAGTATTCAATAAAAGCAAAGTATTCGGGGAGTCTTTTATTTAATAAATTAGTATGGGTGGCTTGTTTTGTAAGATTTGTTTTGGTTTGAAAATTTTAGCAGTTATCCTGAGCTATACAAGCAATGAAATTTTATTGACATATAACTTTAATTTGTTTTTGAAAGCGCTGGGTTTTTCAAACTTTTTTTGCTGTTTCTGATGGGGAAAATTTGGCAATATTTAGAAATATGTGTAGTTTCTTTTTTCATACAAGTTAAGTGTCCAGTTATCCTGACTATACAGAAAAGGAGCTTCACTTCAGGAAGGAAGTATTATTCATCCCTGAACTACCAGATTCTCTTGAGAAATATGAGAAGGTTTTTTTCTATTGTGAATGCTTGACTGATCAAAAGAAAGTCTTTTTGAATTTCACTGTTAAAAAGGCAAGTTATTCATTAGAAGGATATATGAGAAATGATAATATGCCTTATTTAAAAAATGTACTACAATGGAAAGAGTCACAGAATCGTGATCCTAATCTTGCAGAACTTTCTACACTAAGAGTATTAAAAAAAAACTGAGAAGCCCTCAGTTCTTCAGTGGTAATTTTAACAAGTCTTAAAATACTGGGGAAGTTCAAGAAGACTAGTAAAAAGTAAACATTATTCAGTTATAAAAAAGGAATACATGAAATAACCAAACTGATTAGCTTGACATTAATACAGTATTAGGCTAAATCATAGAAAGGCTAATATGGAACACAAATCAGTAAAAAATTAAAGGATAGCAGCAAAACTAATTCTGGACAATACAATATTATGGAACTAGGTCTTACCAAACTTATTTTTGTGTGATTACAGTTTTACTGATAAAGGTGATTAATTTGTGTTAATATATTTAGGATTCTATTAGACATTTGACTTTGTCCTATATGACATTCTGATTAAAAAAATAGTACCATACAAAACCAATACAGCACATGGTAAAGGGATAAAACTGTAGCTGATAGATCTAAAAATATATTTTGTAAGTGTGGATTCATCGTGTAATGTTCATTTATTGGAGAACCTCTGATGATTTGACTGTTAGCCAAAAACAGTAACTGACATGATTTGGAAGAAAATATATATTTAACAGCAGCAAAGTGCTCAGTTAAAGAAACTAGGGGAGTTGGAAACCCTTTGGTTTACGAAGTGATCTGGTATAGCCAAAAGCAAAGCCATGCATCTATGAATAGAGTTCAGTTGCATGAACTGGGTAAAGGAATGTATTCTGGAGTACTGAAAAGGTGGTATGAAGCCTGGTCACAAAAGAGCATAATATCCTGGGTTGCCGTTGCTGTTAAGAGGGCTGTAGTGCAATCGTTTGATCCATATGATGGGTAATCAAGTTGGAATAATGGAGGTAGCATTACCTCAGCACATTAGTGGATGCGATCATTACTGGGACACTTGATTAACTATAGGAACTTGTGAGGAGGGGACTTTGTATATGCTCTAACTCTTGAAGTCTCTGAATAGACCCTGGATGTTTCTTTCTAAAACATACGTTATAACCCAAATAGATGTAATGGACTTGATGCAAGAACTACCACCTGTTATGCAGAAGGTCAGACCACGTGCTTATAAGATTCCCTTTCTAGCCTTAAAATTGATTAAGTCAATAGAAGTTCTGCTATTGGCTTTAATGAAACCAGTATTGGGACCTGCGCAAGTAATAACCCTGTTAGATGACCATCTAGTAATTTGCATGTTTGATTAATGCAACTTCATACAAAATTGCAAATGCATTTAAATTTTTTCTG
>JAGPOW010000261.1:85807675-85829518 GCA_030014935.1 Caiman crocodilus | reverse complement strand
TTTATTCCCTCTCCACTTTTCTCTACAGTACACCTCAATTTCAGAGTGTGCGTGATGGTATGCAGATCTGTGAATATATACACATTTTTTTTTTTAATTAGTATTTTTTTAAATACATTTGCTGAAGGAAGTAAATGCAAAAACTCACCATCTTCATCAGTTTGTACTACAAGTTCTTGATTTTCTTTTCGACCTTCAGGGTTCATGAGTACGAGTTTTATGCTAACATTTGTGTACGGTGACAGATTAGTAATTGTGTGCTGAGGGTGTGAGCTTTCCGTATCCCAACTAACTTCCTCTCTGACTTGCTCTTGTCCTCCAGCTTGGTAGCGGTAGTGGACTGTGAGGTTGTATCGATGGCAACGTGTTACGTTGTATCCAAATGGCTCCCAACGAATAGTGATTTGACGAGATTTGATCTCCACAACTTCTAGTTTCCGTGGTCCACGCATGGGATCTGTAAACATACCCAAATAATTTTATCTAATTTTTACATGCATTAAAATCTAAAAAGTAACCGTATACAATCTTTGCATATTATACATTAATGACAAGTTGTACACATTTTCATTTGACACTATCATATTATAGCTATACAGAAATTAGAGGAAGATTAAATGCTACTTAATTGACCAAAACCTGCTTCTGACAAAAGTGAAACTCCTTTCATTCCTTCTGGCCCAGGTAACAAAGAGACTACAATAAGAAACTGAACCCAAGTTTCAACCATAGCTCTGTACTAGTGCTGAGATGGCATATGTCCTACATTTTTAATAAATTATCTATGTATTCAAAACATTTTCATTAGTAGAGCTATTATACATACTTAGCAATAAACTGGATTTTTTTTTTGGTAGAGGAGCCCTCAACAAGATTAAAGACAATGTCTGATTTTATCTATTGCTTCACTAGTTAAATGTTTAGAAGAGTTTTAATGAGCTAGACATTTCTTATACATAAATAAATTAATATGCATCTCCTCTCTCTCATGTTTATTAATCAACATGTCTTGATTACCAAAGGTGTTCTAAGCACTTTCCACCAGACTTCATCACTTTTACTTTTTACTAAAATCCCAGCATGCTTACAATATTTGTTCAAAGATATTACTCATCTTCATCTTAACTCCTTGAAGAAAAGGTGTTAAGGAATTGTGTGTTCTTTGTTCCAGCCTACAAAGAAAAGCTTTAATGTTTTTTGTTTTTGCTTTAGATCCTTTAACTATTCTTGTATTAATTGTTGTTGAATCACACAGTGTTGATCAGCTTTACAAAATATATGTATTTTTCAATCTAAGCTCCATACTGCATTTGCCAGTTTATAGCCAGACGCCAGTGTTAAATTAACTCAACAATAAAGTTCCTTATTTTGGTTGCTTACAGACACAGACACCCCCCCCAAAAAAAAACCAAAACAAAACAAAAAACAAACCAGCGCTTTACTTTCAGCTTGGTGCACCCCTGCAGTGAACATGACCAAAAGAGGAATCGTGCCAGTTTGACCTGACTCACCCAGGGTCTCTATTGTTTACATTCTTCAACAGGGCTTTTTGGCACTTTAATAGCTGATTGAATCAGCTATTAGATAAAGGTACTGTGCCCCACTGAAGAATGTGAGCTAGACCAATGCTGGGGAGCCAGGTCAAACTGACACAATTGAGGAAAAGTGTTGTTGTTCCTCCCCCCCGTCCCCTCAATCTGTCAACAATTTTTGTGACTGGACTGAGTGAGCCTCCTTCTTGGTTAGAATAATTTAGTTGGAGCCATGTAACTCACTAAATCAATCTTGATCATTGGATGCATGTTTTGTATCTTACCACAATTTAAGAGAAGAAAGGTAAATCTCAAAAGATACAAAACTACCAAAGTTTGAGCATTTCCCTAAATGTCTATATATACATAATTCAAGAAGAAATCTCATCAATACTGGTGCTTTTTTCTTGATTTCTATCTCAGTTTCCTGCAATTCATGATTAGGTTTTTCTGGGAATACTGTAAGAATAGCCTTTTATTTGGTACTTTAGAACTATTGCATTATTTGCAATGGAATCAATAGGCCCAGCACATTGAAGGTGTAATGACACTGTTACTGTACATTAAGGCTTGAGATTTTGAGTACAGAAATCTTGGTCCACTAAGTTCTATGGCAGGTACATCAGAAATTTTATACAAAATTTAGGAAATACACAGATTAGGAAACATACAAGAAAAAAACGGAACCCCCCCCAAAGCTTTTTGAAACTGAAATTAAAAGGTTGTATAAAATAAATTAAATCAAAGCTTATAAAGTCCTTTTGCTAGAGAGAGAACATTTTCTCTCTCATTAATTCACTTATTCTACCAAGCACTTCTTTGTGGAACAGAAAAGGTTAGTTTTGTTGATGAAGCTTTAGTAAGTTACTCTGAGAATGATGGTTTCTTTACCTGATTTTGAGGAGGCAGACAGACACCAAGAGGGGCGAGAAATATGATAGTAAAAGGTGGGGAAACTCAGCTGTGGTTGATGATTTTAAGATATAAGGCAGGCAATCATTAATGGACAGATGATGTAGGCTGATAAGTTAGCCATGACATCGATTACTATGGATTCTGACTTGCTTTATCAGTTCAGGGCATCACTTATGTAGGTTTGTTCAAATCACTTCTTTACTTGCCATTCAAAAGCTGATCAGATCTAAATGAGACCCCTCACTCCATCATGGTGGTGCCATGCTATGGAGTCATCCTAACAATCAGGTGAAAATTCAAAAAAGAGCATAGGAGAGAAATGCTAGGAGAAACCATCTGGGACAAGGAAGAAAAGATAAAAACAAGATCTCGTATAGGGTCCTTGCTGTTCAGGTATCCTTACAGATCTGTTACCTGGATATCCTGGTAGTCAAGGGTCACCAGTAAAGGGCAGTCTCTAGAGTGAAAACAAAGCTAGCTGGCTATTGCTAAAGAGAATTCCCCTGCCCCGCAAACCCCTGAGTCTGTTATGTTATTTTGTTTCCCAAATTTTCTCTTTTTAAAGTCTTTCTGGTTACTCTTCAACTCCACCCTTCCCCTCCCCACAAACCCAATGATGACAGAAGAATTTATTTTGCAAATTCTGGTTGGAACCAATTTGTACACATGGTAAAGATAAAAAATGGAGAAAAATATTTATTTGAATTTTTGAACTGCAAAAAAAAGGCTACAGATTGGTTGCAATGTGTGTTATGCCCAATAAGTCATTATAATTTTTAGTCTATATTATAACTTAAAATGTGGTCCATGACAATGGGTAAAGACAACAATCTAACAAAAGGACCACAAACCAACCTCTGTCTGACCAAAAGGTAAGTGTCAGTGTCTTTCTCTTTTTACCTTCAAACATAGAAATATCTAACTCACTTTTTATACCTAAATTTCAATATAATTCACACAGTTTAAACATAGTACATTACTCTCAACATAATGTAGAAGCTCATTTACTTCCCCCTGAGGATATCTAGGAAGTGAAGGAAATGTTGAGTACTTACACTGTTGTGTGCCTGTCCAAAACTCAAGAACAACCATGTTATGAGGTCTGGTCTAAGATTTTATCTTGCTTTACATGTGTAGCCCAGCTAACTTGGGTATATACTCCCCTTCTCCAAAAGAAGGGGATTGATTGTTAACTGGCAGGTGTGCTGTGGGGTGGGAACTGCTCAGTTTTCCTCCATCCCTTTAGAACCAGGCCAGGACCGTCAGGAGACTTAACTATATACAAATTTATTTACATTAACTTATCACAAGGGAATAGAATATGGATATAAACATAAATACAATGTAGATATATATATAAATATATATTTATAAGATATCTAAACCAGTAACATAAACAATTCCCTCTGGGTAAATGACAGAAAACCTTATACCAGTGCTCCAGATATAGGTAAGTCACAGGTAAGTATTTGATCTGAAACAGGTAAACCCCAAAGATAAATTCAATCCCGAAGGGAAACCCTGTTGGGTTTTTCCCAAGCCCTACAAAGAAGCTGGTAACTTTAGGGGGGACCCTCTCAGTGGGACCTCCCCTTTTAGGAGCCCTTAACTAACCGGGGGGTCCCCCCTCCCTGTGGGAATCCTCTTTTCCCTGCAATTCATGGCTCCCAGGCCTGGAGGAATGGTCCTTGTCCTCTGCGCCGGGTTGCTCTCTCACCTGCACTGGGCTTCGGGGGGGGGGCGGGCTGCTGCCCCCTGGAACAGGGCTCTGCTATGCAGGGCTTCTGGGGTCTCTGGCTAGCTCAGTAGCCCAATCAACATCTGGTTCTCTGGACTAAACCTTTTGCTATGGATTGGAGGACCTCATGCAGCACCAGGTTGGGCCCAGTCCTGGATCCTCTGTGCAGTGCCTCCTGCACCAAGCTCCCAGCCTTGTTCCAGGGGTTGACGACCTGAGCTGCCCAAGTGCTCCAAAGGTCCTACTCCATGCACCATCCTGTGCACTGTGTCTCTGGCCATATGCCAGAGGTTGCAGACCTGAGCTGCCTCATGCAGCTCCCAGGGTCTGGATGCCGTGTGCCATGCTGCACACTGAAAACCTAGCTGCTGGAGCTATCTGCCAATCTACCACTGATGGAAGCCTTCAGGGGTGCTTCTGGGCTACTGCTTCGCCCTGCTTCGCAGCTCTCTTCAGCTCTTCTAAGCCCCACTTTTCTCTCTTCTGGATGTGTTCCTCTTATGCTGAGCACACAGCTCCTTTTATATGCTCCAGGGCTCCACCCCTGAAGTCTTCCGGACCTGAGTGTTGCAGTCTTCAATCAGGTCCACCGGGGGGTGGGGAAATGACTCCTCTCCCCCTCCTCTTAGGAAAGGGGTATGACTGAATTCCTCTTGCTGCCTCCTGATTGGGGGATGGGCACTACCAATCAAAACAGCAAGATTTCAGGCCTGGGACTCAACCCAAGCTCCAACAGGCAAGCCTGCTACACATGGATGGATCTAGGATTTTGAAAAGAGGAGTGCAGGTGGTATGGTGCATCATCACATATAACCCAACACATTTTTTTCAGTTAAACAGCAATTAGAAACTTGACTAATTTGCTAGGAGTCTAGAACTATATCATTCAGCTTAAGGTCAAAGATAAAACACATGTACCTTTATTAGACTCTTCACTACTTTGCTAGATTCTATATTAAGTTTAGAAAATGCAATAAGCTAGGCAAAAAATGGTTAAACCATATCATTTAATGTGTCCCGTAGTCATTATAGTTAAATGTACCTCTCTCATTCCAATTTGTACAACAAAGCCCAGCCCTCTTAAATGTTCCTCCAATGCTTCACTTCAGTCAAGCTTACACCTGACTTAAATTTTACTACACCTAAATTAAGGTTTTTAGCTAGAGCTAAAAATAGTCTTTAGTGTTGTAAAATAGAAGAGACATTACCAGGAATGGTTAATAGACAGCAACATTGCAAAAGAAAGGATAGTTTCAATAGCGGAACATCAAATCTAATAAACTGAGAGACGGGCATTAACGTTAACTGCACTACTGCACCCTTCCCCCTAGATCTACCCCTGTTGTTTTAGCATTCTTTGGTATTGTTTTCATCACTTTCTGATTGATCACTTCCCAACTTTAAATGAAGTGAAACAATATGAACTAAACATTTTATAGTTAAATTTGCTTTTGTGCCCTTTAGAACACTATTGATTATCCCTGCAGCACTGGAAGATCATTGTCTTAAAACTGCAGTATGTTGTATAAATTAAGTGATAACTTTGTAAGTAGAAAGTGTAATTTCATACAGTGTTAATCATCATTCAAACCACTTTTCCCAGACCAGAAGACAAATACAGTACTGCCAAAATAAGGCATGAATGCCATCACTATCATTCTATATGCAATATACAAATCTCATAGGCTTAGCTAATAGGGTAATTAATTATATTTTCACGACTAGCAGACTACCACTAATTGTTAAACATTTGTTTTCTCCTTACTTGGTAAAATGCTAGACCCTACTATTTACACTGCAGCTCTCTGGATAAACTGACATTTTATTGCCCCTCAGTATTCTGGTTATGATGATAGGCCCCATTGGCATGAATCATGAGGTAAACTGAGACAATATGGGCCCACTGACTCATGATAAGAGAATAGGATTTCTTCCCTGAGGAATGTAATGTCTGTCATGCCTGAAACTTAGTCAGGTAGTTCTTACCAATTCCCCTGACGGTGCCTGCAGCATTTTTCATGCTGCTCTCTTTCTGCCAGTTTTAGCTGGGTATCAAGCAGTGAAGGCTGACAGTTGCAGTTCTGACCTTAGGGACCAGCAAGCCCAGTTCTAGCCCCTGGCACTTTAGCATCCCATTTGATCAGTGATCCTGGCTTCTTCTACATTCAGCTGTGCTTTCCCAAGAATATGGAGCAGAAACTGACTGATAGGATCAATTTCCACTGCAGGTTCAATTCACAGCTCATTCCTCTGGATTTTTGCACTTTATCTCTTATTGCATCTACAATGCTTTTTCAGAAACTCAATTTCAGAACCTGAGAAAGACATTTAGGTGTAATTTTAGGATCCTGTCATTGATAATCAAAAACTCGGGTTTAGAATTAAAGTTCATGTTCAAGATTTCTCTTTTCTGTCTCATTGTGGACTGTAGAAGACTATACGGAAAAAACCTGCATTCAGTGGGCTCTGGCTAGACACCCAATGAATAATGAACAAATAAAAGAACAAAAACGCAAATAGTATGGTCGCTTTACACAACTCATTTTTATATATATTTGTTTCAGAAATACATATATATCCTGAATCAAATAGGAACCAAAGGGATTCTAAACACTTCTTCAAGAGATGACATTTGAAAACAAATGCAAACAAAAAAAAATAAAGTATATGTTTTGTCCAAATAAAATATCCATGTAAATTAAACTCTTTCAATAAACTTAATTTCTAAACTGGCATTAATTAATCTTCCAGGGAAAGTATAGTTAGAATTAGATGCGTCAGATAACAGATCTCTAGAAAGGTCAGCAAAACAACAGCTAAATGTTACTAGAATAATCTGATATTCCAGATAATAAATAATGATTCTTAAAATGCTTCATTAAATTGAGACTCAAGGGATGTTGAGTGGTGCTGTGAGGGTGTTAAGAGAGGAGTAATGGCTTGGATTTGTATTTTTAATGGTTGTCAAGAGTGCCAAATACACAAGATAGGCCTCTTTCAATTTTGTAAATTCTTTCAGACTATATAAACCCAAATTGTATGTTTTTAAAAGTATCCTTACTATTACTCAGACTGTTTTTAAAAATATGCTTTTATCCATCACATAAAGGCGGTCTGATTTCTTTGACCCAGGAGCTGGATCCAGACTGTGGAGCGTCTTAGAGGCCAAATCGCCTGCTTCTGCTAATGAGGTAGTGGCCTCTTGATATTGCTGCCAAAGCTGCTGCATTGGCACAACTCTGGAACCCAGAATGAATTCTGACTCTGCTCACTGCCCCCCTTTTTCCTTGCCACCATTTTAAGTGACATTTACATGTCACTGTATTTTCTTGCATATCACACACCCCTAAATAAGACAGCACCAACATCTCCTTTTTTAGACACAATGATCAGTAACCAAAATGGCAAAATACAGACCATGATATAAAAGAAGCCCATGAACCAACATACATCTCTGCAAGGAACCAGCAATCACCCTAAACACATAATGAAAACTGTATTATACACCCAAGCTCTCAGATACCACTGAATTTGCACTGGGGAGAACACCTGTGATCATCACCTCACAAACCTCAAAAAGGCTTTCACTCAACAATGACGCTCCTCCAGAGAGATAGACCATGTTTTTGAAAGAGCCACCTGGATATCACATGAAGATTTGCTTCAGTACAGAAGGAAAATTCCCATGAATCACACACTGGATCATATCACCCCTTCCTGGAGCCTATATAGAAAATCAAACAATTGCAACCCATACTAGACAAAGACCCAATTCTTAAAGAAATCTTCTCAGAACCACCCATCTTAGCCCTCAAACAAGCACTGAACCTAGCTAACTTCGTCAGCAGAAGCAAACTTCCTATGGCCCAAAACACACTGAACAGACCCAGGCCATGCCAGATCAGATAAGAAATGTAAAACCTGCCAACACATCTCCCCCTCCCCCCTCCTCCCCCCATTACTACACCACACAACAGAACCATCAGCATTCCTGGCTGTTCCAGCTGCATCTCCAAAAATGTAATGCATCTCATCCAGTGCACCAAATGCCCTGATAGAAAATATGAAGGAGAGGTAAAACAACAACTCCATACCAGAATGAATGTAAACTGAAAATCTATCAAAGACGAGACTATCCAATTACCTGTGGGGTACATTTCTCACAAGAAAACCACTCTTTCTCCAATCTCTCAGTTCAAATCCTTAAAACACCTTTCATAGACAAGCCCACAAATTTCACTTAGTCAGCCTACTGGATACAAAAAATCATGAACTAGACATAGACATTGGATTTATAAAACATTATAACCTGCCTAACATCTGACTTCCTGGGTACCTCTCCACTATTTACCAGCTACATTTCTTCCTCTCCCCCGCCCCACCTGTCTCTCACCTACTGACTCCTCAATTTACATCTTCACTGACTGGTTTTCATGCATGCATAGCAGCCTCTGGCCTCTTTACTATTCATTCTGTCCAGGAAAAGAACACACCAACCGCACATGCTAGGGTATTTATACCCAAAAGCTTGCAAAAAATTTTTTTTCCAACTATTTGAGTTGGTTTAATAAAAAGATATCAGATTTACCCAAAGAACCTTGCCCGTCTATGTCCTTAAACCAATATGGTTACAACCTATAACCCTAAATAAGACAAACACATTGTTTTTGGAAGGCAGAAAGTAGGGGGGGAAAAAGAGAACGTTTTTCCAGAGTCATGGCTGACTGTGTGGTACTCCTTGAAACAATGTCCAGGAAATATGGCATCCTAAGTCTGAGTGAGACAGACTTCCTGTTGTGGCAGGATAGCAACAAGGCTAGGCCCAGACCTTGCAATGTTAGTATCAAAACTGTCACTTCTTTACTGTAAATAATTCTTTATATACGTTCCCATTAACAATAAAGTGTTCTTTCCATACTACAAGACTCATTAACATACTACAAACTTGCAGCTCCTCCCTTGCAATGAGGCAACTCAACTGCTCCTTCAGTGCTCAGCCAACAGCTTTGGCTATGAGGGGGTTAACACAAGGATCTATCTGATTTGCTTACTGGGCTTGAGGCAAGCAGCAGCTAGCTGGGCAGCCATTACAGTTCAATATCTGCCTACTTATACTCCAGTGACAAAAAATCAGTTCCCCCTCTTAAGATGTGCACCTTAAGATGAGTTTGGCATGCAGGCAAGTATGGTAGTTACGCTTCTGACTTAGCCTGGAAAAGGACTCAAAAGTACTTGTTTTGTCCTGGTCACAAGTTACATGGAGTTCATCTGCAGAACCATCACTGAGAACTGGACTGCCCATTCACCTCCACTCCATGTATGCAAAATGCTGAGACATTGCTGTGCTGGCTCAGGGGTTTATATGTAGGAAGTGGAGGGTGAGTTGACAGGGAGCAGGAGGAGGGTTAGGTTTGGTTGGTGGCTTCTGGACAGCTTTGGCCACTCTGGGTAACTAACCATACAGTGACAGGCCAAGGTAAGTGGCTTTGCTGCCTGGTCACGGACCCAGCAGCATGGGAGACTACAGCATTGAAAAGACTTAGTCCCTGTGCCTTAGTTCTCTAACAATAAAATAGAAATGAGAATATTTCTTTGGTTGTCAAACAATGTTGAATGTAATCCTGTGAATGTCTGTAAGGCCGTCTGATACGATATGCTATACACAACCAGATACTTAATCCTTTACTCTGATGATCACAGTAGTCCTTATCCAACGCAGCACTTAAGCACGTTTCATTTTAGATATGACATTACTCAGGCATTTACAATCAAGTGAATGCTTTAAGTCCTCATCTTGAACCTGGGAAACCAATGGGATTCTGCCAGTGATTTCAATGAGATCAGTGGAAGTGTGGGCAATGTAAATGATCAGGTAAGATGATGAGACTATGAGAGTTTCAGTCTTCCCTTCAGAGAAATTTAAGCCAGTTAAATTAAAACAAAACAGAACATTCTAATTTCTAATAATGAAGCTCGAACCTCTTACCTCACAAATACACATATAGCATCCAAAAGGAAATGCTCTCCTATTATGCCTCCTGTGAGATTTACTACAAAAGTAGTAAATTCATTTTTTAAAGAATTTCATCAAGTCAAAGAAAAAGAATTAAAAAAACCCATAAGCCTCCGCGTTTACTAAATGTTTTAAGTTTTTCCTGTTCATCTCCTCTTATTTCACTATTTCTAATTTCTCCATGGTTGCAAGGGATGCTGTTTAGAGCAGTTTACAAATCTCAGCAAATGGTTTAATGAAAGATCACATTCAAATATGATGATTTGATTTTTATATGCAATTATTCTTGTATGCGTTGACATCAAAGCATCCTGAAAAGAACTTTCCTGTTTAAACATAATGTAGCTCTTATGCTGTAACACAGTTTTTTTCCACCCTTCTCAGCTGTCAAGGAAGTCAAGACAACAATTTGGGAAAATAGTAATGGGACAGATCTCAGCTGGTATAAACCAAAAGAGATTTTGCAGCAGCTGTGTAAGTATCTAGTTTATTGGGCTCAATTCTGCTAACCTTATTCTTGTGAACAGCCCTTAAGCCTTGTTACAACACATTTTCCTGTATTTGGCTTTCAGACTAATTTGCCCAGAAGGTAAGGAGGAAAATTTGAGTGTCTCTAATTGACCTGTTTTATCCCTTTTCTCTTCAATGCTTAGTCCTCACCGATTCAGTTTCTGTATATACAAAGGCAACAGTCATTCCACATCATATTACTACTAATGTGAAATCTGGAAGGAATGGGCACAAGACAGTATATCCTGTCCTTTACTTTTATGACATATTTATTCATCAGTAGTCCCAGGCATGTGTTTTAAGAGCAATGCTAAATCTAAAAGGATGCAATTGATTTTTTGTTTATTTTTATATTTCAACAGTACAATAAAAAACAGATTCACCAGCTGAAGTCATGCACCCATCTCCTTGAAAGAGCAAATCATTTAGTATTTGTGAGACTATTATAAATTGTGTACTAGTCCCATCATTGTGAACTGCTACATAACACAGACATGGGAAATGAACACTTGCCTCTCAGAGCAAAATTTAAGTGAGACACACCATAGACAGCAAGGAAACAAGACCATCATTTCATTTCTTCTTCATATCTATGGAGAAGATACGCTGATTCGAACATCCTTGCCATGGAGGTTTGGAAGAAATTAAATATTTGCCCTTCCCTCCTATTTCAGTGCTGAGGATCTCCTCTTACCATGAGGAAGGCTGAGTGAAGTAATAGTTATAAAGCAGCAGAATCAAAATGGGTATTGTAAAAATACAGCAGAAGTACCTCTTTTGCATCAGACATACATCAACAAGAAGATGGGAGATATCCTGAAGGGTAGATCTATATAGCACATGCAGAGCTATACAGAGACACGTCAACTACTTCTGAACACTTTTCTCAGCAGGCATAATTAGCCAGGCCAAGTACTGAGCCTGATACGGTGACTGGGTAGGATGGGGCCCCCTCATGGCCAATCTTGCTGCTGGGAGTCTGCCAATTGTGAGACAGAGGATCACTGCCAATCACTGTGGTCGCGTCTGGAACTGGCTCTGGCCACTTTTAGGAGCACCACAGCCGGCGCTTGCAGGGGGGCACTGGTGCTCCTGCCTGCCCCCTCTGCCCGTTGCCTAAGTGGTGAGCACAGCTGGTCAGGGGGTGCATCAGCGCTCTCAGGGGATGCACGTGCACCCCCATTGACCCTCTGTGTCACCTTATGCATCTCCATTGCTGCACTGTGATAGGCAGACATTTCCAAACAGTTCAATGTTTAAGTCTGACTGGGTTTGTTTGTGTAACCATTGCAAAAATGGCAGCCTTTTAATTTTTTTTTGAAGACTACAAATTTTCTTTCACCATCTGGAGCTCTATGAATTAAGGCAAATAAGCAAAGGGGCTAATGCAGCTGAGGTAGTGTGGCCACGTAGGAATTCACAAAGAGGCATGTGCGAGAGGGATTTTTTCTTTTAAGTTGCTTTAAATTCTTATGAAGTTTGGGAAGGCAAGAATTTATCCAGGAACCACTCCAATGAACAGCCCTATCCCAACACCTTTGTCAGCACTGAAAGAATGTCAGGATCATTGGAAAAAAGTAACTGGAAGTACAGCAAAAAACATACATTTCAAAGGAACTCCACCCTCCAACAGTCAGAAATTTTGAATAAACATGTTTTAAGTATTTGTCATCACATAGCGTTGTATTTTTTTAATCAGGGACCAGAAACATAAAATAACCACAAGGAGGGCTTCCTCCTTCAATACTCTTAGCTTGCTTCCTTGTACTCCTAGGAACTAGGAGTACAAGAAAACTGGTGAGAGAGCCCTGTTTTTCTGAGATGTCTAGCTAGTATGCAAGATGCATGTGAAACAACTCAGCTTTTCAGATTTGCTCATCACTATCAAAAAACAAAACCTAGTTGATGATGCATCTGAAATGAGCTTCCAGTAACTTATGAGCAAAACTGTTCAAATGCAGGCACATGAATGAATGAAGTAATCCCAATATGAGTCAGCTTCTTTATCATTTTTCAATCTCACTCACTCCAATTTTTAGGTATACATACTGCTCCAGGAACATGCCCCTCCAGGTTGAAATTTACAGTTATAAAATATTGGTGTAATCATCAGTAATTCTCTTAAGTCAGAAGTATTTTTATGCGTCATTTCTTCTCAGTGTTCTTCCACTGCAAATCTACCAGTTCTGAGAAGAACTGTTTAGTTTAGAATAGAAGTTAAATCTGAACCAGGGCCAAGATTCAAATATTTATATTGTTGTTGCCATTTTATAGGTATGCTTTAGAGAGTGAGTCATTTAAATTCTAATGTGCTTTATTAAGGAGTGAAAGAAAATCATCATTCAGTATATTTTTCTCAAATTACTTACATTGCTTGATTACTCCACCACAATCAAAATCAGATTTTAACTATAAATGATACAAACAAGATTACACGCTGAACCTGTAACATAGATTTTAGCTGCTTGTTTAAAATGACATACGTAGCTATTCAGTAATCACTTTATAATAACCCCTTTTCATTTCCAAATCTACTTAGCCATCAGCCAGCAGTAAGGAAAATGCTTGCAGTGGTTTTTACAACTACACATTAGTTTTACATTTCATGACAAGCTAATTCTAGTTCGAAAGACAGACAAGCATGTGTTCTTATGGTTTTCTTTCTTTTGCTGGAAGGAAACATGCATGTAACTGAATAAATGAAAAATAAAGGAGTGCAGACATATATTTTTCACTTCACACTTATGTCAGTGACAATTTACCCCAATTTCACCTCAGAAACCATGGTGAATATGCAAATCAAAAAGAAATAAAAGGCTCTAATAATTATCTGTTAACCCAAATTAGGGAGAGCTATTATGGCACAATATCAAATCAACAGCTCCAGTGCACATTTCCAGTAAGGTTGCCAATTCCTCAGCAGAAGTTCTAGGCTGTGTCTGACCCTTTTAGGTCAATGTCCATGCTACTCATGCCATGCTACTGAGGACACATCTGCCACAAACTTCAGCTGTGCCTATTTATATCTACCAAATGTCATGACATACTGGGAACACCTGTGTAATCAGCAGAGTATCTTTTCTAAGAGACTCATCTTGCACTACCTATGTGAAATGGAAGTGGCTCTTATGTAGCATTCATAAGTAAATAAAAAGGCTCTTATCACCTTGATTCATAAGCTAATTCTCATAAACATTAATAGGAAATACTCTCTCCAAAATAAACAAAAGGAAAAGCTTGATTTCAGTAAGCTATTTACTTCACTGGCTATACACCCCCAACATGGGCATATTTTTATTTCTTACTTTCATGATATGTCTTTTCATGTTGCCACAAAAGTCGCCTAGCTAAAATAAGAAACCACAGTATAAAGAAGGTTTTGGCTTCCCAGTACCTGCCAGGAAAGCAGAAGCAGAGAGGCTGTTTATTATGCGGTGAAAAAAATAAATGGGAGATGCTGTTTCATAGATCAGTCAGACGAAGATGTAGCAGGTTATTCAGGCTATCACTGCAGTCTATTACTACTGACAAACTGCATTCATTCAGAGCAGACTAGCTACAGGAACGTTAGCTAAATTGGGGGTTTAAGACAGGTCTTTATTGTACCCATGTGACAGGACTGCATGGTCATATAAATATATTTAAAAGAAAAAATGCCACCAATTAATGTTGCCCATTTTAGCAGAATATTTAAAATTCTTTCTAATCTAATATATTCTATGTGCAATCACCCTTAACCAAAAGATGTAGAGTAAAATCAGCTTTGACAAATAACTCTCAAATGCATAAAACTAATAAATGAATAGGATTCTCTGGATCAACTGATAAAAAGGAACTTTGAACTATCATAAGTTTGTCATAAGTTTGTCATAAGTGAGCAGACTATCTTGTCTTTTCCTACTACACAAATATACCGCAGGACTAGGGACTGATTTAAACCTGTAACAGAACAGATGTTCAGTGCACATAAACCAGTTTGAAAATGGCTGAAACCAGTTTGAGATAAACCTGGTTGAATGTAGTATCAAACTTGACTGATTTTATTCAGACTGGTTTATACAATGTCTGTCCCCTTGCTGGTTTAAGATAAACATGACACCTCCAGCATCCCAGCATGCTCTCTGGGCCAGGCAGGGCTCTCTGTTTCCCACAAGGCTGGCCCCTCTCCTCTGCTCCCTGGGCAGAGCTCCTCTGGCACAGAGTTGCAGACACAGTAGGGTCTGCTGGCTTCCCCATGTTCTCCTCTCCCTTCCCTCTGACCACTTGCTGCTTAACCAGGGATTGTTTCTTCCCCTCTCCTACAGCATTCCCAGCATGTGGTATGCTAGCCAAGGCTGGAAAAGGCTCCAGCAAAGAGAGCAGACACAGCAGCATCTGCCTGGCTTCCCCCTGCCCTACCTCCCCTTGCTGCTCAAGCAGAAATCCTGCCCCCCTCCCACAGCATGGACCCCAGTCCCACAGACCCTACGCATGTGGTGTGCCACCTAATGCTGAGAGGTGACTGTGTGTGCATCTCTCTAATTTCAGTGGTACAGGCAGGCAAACAGAACAGGAGCTGATCAACAGGTCACCCCAGTAAGCTGTTTAAGAAGAGTTTGAAGTAATGGGAGACCGGCTATTGTTTTGCTAATTGGGTGATAAAGACTCTTATCAGCTCCAGGCTACCTTGATTGCCTGTCAATTTGCTGCAGACAGTCAGACAAGCAGGGAAGGAGACTGCAAAGCTTCATATGCACTGCATACCTTCTCCCCCCCCTTCCCCACTTTGCCTCTGAGTGCTAGCAAGGGGCTGGGGGCTGACAACTCACCCACTCCTTCAGCAGGCGGTGAGGAAAAACCTGGGATGGTGCAAGCAGACCTCCCTAATGAGAAAGTCCTACTGGGCCTGGCCATGCCCCCCTCAGCTCAACTCTGTGCAAGGGAAGGGAGGACTGCTCTAGTGCCCACCCCCGCCAGCATCTAATCTGAGCCACTGCAGGCATGTATCTGAATTTCCTCAGTCCAGAGGGACTGTCTGTATGGTTGGAAACCAGTTCAGCCTAGCCAAGTTAGACTAACCTGCAAAGGTTGAATCAATTCAGGCTCAGACTTTTTGAACATCTGTCCCTGGCATAACTGTTCCAAATATCTATAGATAAAATGAGAGATAAATGTTGCAGGACTTGGACAACTTGAGGTTAACAATAACTCTTCTCTTCACTATGCATACAGACTATTTACCCACAATGGGCTGAAAAAGTGGGTGACAGTGCTGTTTCCTGGGACTCAGAGCCATGACACTTCCTTATACTTTATCCTTTGCCTACCCCATCTCATTTTCTTAAAAGAGCTAGATGGGAGCCCTCAGAAGCCTATCAACATAAAGTCTATATTGATCAGATGGAGGGGTAACTAGCTACAGCATAAAAGAAAGGCTTTCTTCAACCCCTCATTCTAAAACTACTACCAAGAAATCACTGCCCCTACAGTAATGCTTAGTCCTTTACAGTACGACTAGGATGCAAAAGTACTGATTCCTTACTCAAGTCAAGTTATTGGACAAAAGCCCTGTTCTTAATTTCTAAAAAAACCCAAAATGTGCGTATTTGCTATTTTATCTATAACCCGTGCACATAAAAAGATGCCTAGATACTTAGTGTGTCTGTGTGTGTGGGGGTGGGTGGGGGGGGTTATAAACATTAAGGCTAGGGACAGGCATTACACAAAAACCAGTTAAAGTGATCAGAAACTGGTTACACCTGTAACAGAAAAGAAGTTCAGTGCACATAAACCAGTTTGAAAATGGATTAAATCAGTTTGAGATAAACCTGGTTGAATGTAGCATCACACTCAACTGATTTGGGTCAAACTGGTTTATGTAATGTCTGTCCCAGACCCCTTCCTAATTTAAGTAAAATCAGAGTCCCTGCAGCATCCCAGCATGTTCTCTGGACTGGGCAGGGCTCTCTGCTCCAGAGAATTGGACTGGCCCCTCCTCTCTGCTCCCCGGCTACAGCTACAGCAAAGACTGTACGTATAGCGGGGCCTGCCTGGCTTCCTCCTGCTCCCTGCACTCTCTCCCTCACCACTCCCTGCTCAAGCAGGGATCCTCCCCCTCCCCTCTGCCTTACACAGAGACCCCCTCAGCATTAGCTAGCAGATCACATGCTGGCTACAGTCCATGCTCTGGAAGACAGGACAGTGTCTGCTTAGAGCTTTTTGGAGCTAATCAACTCTCTGCTGGGGACAAGGAACCCCTCCCTAATCAGAGTGTCCTGCAGGGGCCTGGCCATGCCTCCCTCAGCTTAGCACAGCGGAAGGGAAAGGAGAGCTGCTCTAGCACCCTCCCTCCCTGCTTCTAGCCTGAGCCACTGCAGGTATGTGCCGGCAATCCAGAGGGGATGTCTGTGTGATACAAACCAGTTTAGCCTAGCTAGGTTAGACTAACCTGCAAGGACTGGATCAGTTCAGGCTTTTTGAATGTCTGTTCCTAGCTAATTGCTCTTATATGACTTCTAAAGTTACTTATACCTGCCCCTACCTTGTTATATAAATTCTGAATTGTATTAATTCTATTCAGTTTGTGTATATGAAAAGATTCCTTTTCCTTTCTTCCCCTCCCACCAATGTAGCTGTGCTGTCAAGGCCTCTGGTGTGGGCACAACTATATCAGTAGAAGAACGGCAATGAAGTAAGTAGGGGAAAGTGAGTACCAACTTGGGAGGGAGTGGAGTGAAAAATGCAGCTGCTACTGACAGCCATGCATTTGAGATCCATTTTGTCCTGGGGTACCTTGCCACATCCCTGCACTGCTAAAGAGGGGAGATGGTATAACTACACTGGCAGAAAATCTCTGTGGGTCCTCAACAGAGGTTTCTGTTGGCTTTACCAACACAGGTTCTGTAGTGCAGACAAGCCTAAGATTATAGTAAGTATGAACCTCCACAGCTTGAAGACTGACAAATGCTTTCCCACTGTGACAAGCCATTCCAAAGATTGGTTGCTATCCCTGAACCACAGCATGATAATGAGCTCCTAACAGTTAGGAGAAATGGTTAGTAACTAGAACAGGACACAGTCATAAAGGACTAGCTTGTGTGAAGAGCTACACAATAGCAAATAAAGACAGTTACAGAATGCTGACAACTGTCTGATAACCAGGGATCCTTGTTTTCTCTATTTAGAAATAAAACATTCCCTGAATTGAAACCCCCCCCCAAATCCTTGGTTTTCCACTATTAAAATGAAACACCACTATATATATAGATATCAATTGAACGCAATATTTTATTGATATATTTACAATTTTAAAGCAATTTGGAAGCCTACCAGTGCCGCAATCATGATAATAAAATAAATTCTAAATACCTGTATATTTTGTTTTTGTTTTTATCATGAAAATCAGAGCTCCCCCTGAAACCTTTATGCACCCTTCCCCCGTCCCCCATTGCTTTGTGGCACTGAGCAGCCCTGATATACCGGCACCCTTCACTCACAAGCCACAGCCCCCCAGCCCTGCCAGTGGCACTCACTCCTGACCCGCTGCCCCCAGCTCCCCAGTGTGTGGGGAATGAGGTGGGTGTGTGGGGCAGGGGGGAGCTGTGTGGCGTAGGAGGGTGCCTAACCATAGGAGATGTGTCTGGGGGGCCATGAGGAGTTATGTGCCCCACCAGATTTCTGCACCCACAGTAGGCACAGGGCTGCAGCTTGGCCAGATGGGCAAAGGTAGGAGACACCTCCATGGCTCAGTAGACAGGGCCTGGTGCATGACGGCAGGGCAGTGAGAGTCACTGCTGCTGCCACCACCACCAGAACCCCCATGCCAGCCATGCCACCTTCAGTATCAGGAATAATGGACTGTGATGCCCTCACCTCCTTTGACTACCAGCTGCTTGTGCACTGGGCTGTGGCTCTTCCCTGCTGCCATGCCCCAGCTACCACTACCATAGCTGCTTCCTTCAGGCTACCTGCACTGCCATCCACACTGCCCCCCACTGCACCTCCCCTCCAAAGTAGAGACACAACCCAGTACACGAGCAGCTGGAGGTGGGAGGAGGTGAGGGCAGTGCAGCCCTCATACTGGTTTTCATTCCTTGTGTTGCTGGAGTGGCAGCAACAAGTCTTTCTGCTCCTCTCCATTCTCCTGTCCTGAGTCCCACCTGCTGGGCCACAGAGGAGGCTCCTGCCTGTGCTGGTCTGGCCAGGCTGTAGCTCTGTGCCTGCTGTGGGCACAAAAATCTAGGGGGGCATGTACCCCCCCATTCCTCCAACGCATTGTCTATGCTCCCCTGCACCTTCACACCTTGCCTATGCCCCGCCATAGGTTCAACTGTGGGGAGCTGTGGGAGCTGCTTTCCGCGCTGCCTGGCTGCCATGTGCATGTGTGCTCACGCACATGCACACAGAGCCCCCTGACTATGATCAGTCTCCTCCCTCTTCCCCCAGTCCTAAGTAGCCCTTGCTAGCTGGAACTCTGCCAGACTGAAATGGGAAACATACAGTTGCAGACTAATATGAATGTTGTTTACTGGTGGCCAGCAATACCAATGTTATACCAATGTTGTAACTCTAGATGTTATGAGATACATTCTGGTTATGTCATTTTCTCCCAGCAGTGATTTAAGCTCTGGAGGTATAAGAATCACTACATGATGAAGAAATCCCCAGGTGGACCAAAATCAAAACTTTACAACATCTTAATGCTATGGAGTAGCCAAATGCCACCTGGTCCATAATTTGTAAAAAATTAAAATAAAATAAAGGAAATTCTCCAAAAATATTATTAAAATGTATTAGTATAATATTTTTAAAATATTGTAATTCATGACTATTTAATATGGAGAAGTATACAGATACTACATATATTGAAAATGCTTATTTGTGTAATATTGAACATAAATTTTAATGTAATTGAATAGGAAATAGGAATAGACTAGAACAGCTAGCACTTTTTCATTTGTAAAATGGTTTCAGGGTAGTTTCTTATAGTCTTGCATCGTATTGTTGTTTGATTTTTTTTCCAGTAGCAATTTATATCCATATAAGAAGGCTGTTCTGGATTTAGTATAAATATGTGCACAAATACTAGTTTAGTATAATATATAACCAATCAGATCTTGATATTTCTGGACAACCAAACCAATGTTTTATGATTTTATGATAATGTAAGTTTTAAAAATCTGCTGGTAGCAGAACTGCATTTTAAAATTAATTATACTTGCAGGAACCAATTATTTAATAGAGCTATGTATTAACAGAGCCATAAATGTGACTGTGATATACACAACCTCATTTTGCTAATAATTAATCTGAAAACACAGAGCCTAGATATTTAGTGGGATACTTTATAAACATTAATTGCTCTTATATGACTTCTAAAGTTACTTACACTTGCCCCTACTTAGTTATATAAATTCTGAATTGTGTTAAATCTATTCAGTCCATGTATCAGACTATATTACTTGAAACAATTATAAATATATGCATAAAGTACAGAATACAGAAAACATTTACCCATCTAATATTTAAAATAGTGAATTAAATAGTCACTACAATTTTGAATGCTGTCTAAACTGTACAATTGGTTTCAGGGCATATTATGTCAGGTCTGTTAGATGCTGAGCTGGGGTGGGTAAGCATCATTATTTGAATATTCCATGTTTTTACATGTCTCTAAAGTCATCACTTCTCTCTATGCTGATGCACAGCTTCTAGTTATGTCAACACAATTTGTACACAAAGGTTAAAGGATATATTCCATGTATGTGGTCATACCTGGTGCAGAACTAATTATGGAGTGCTGATTGAGATTCCATAGTTAAGAGTGAATCAAAAATTTTAAGCCTTCAAGTCTTTCACTAATAAAAATCTCATTGAAGAGACACCCAAACAGATTATAAACTTCAAGCACTATTTACATTCTTCATATTGGTTTCATGAAAAATGGATTGAGACAAAGAAAACAGTATAATTAAACATGTTCCTTTTTTCCATGGGAATATTTCACTTTTCTCTATAAAAATGTTGCAAAAAAATTAAAAACACTTTGGGATCTACCCTTTGTTCACACATCTTGGAAGATAGCCAATGTGGTCCCCATCTTTAAGAAAGGGAAGAGGGAGGACCCAAACAACTATAGGCCCGTCAGTCTTACCTCAGTCCTAGGGAAACCCTTTGAGAAGTTCATCAAGGAGCACATCTGCGATGGGCCAGCATCAGGGATGATGCTCAGGGGCAACCAACACAGTTTCATTAGGGGCAGGTCATGTCAGACCAACCTGATTGCCTTTTACGATCAGGTCACAAAAGCATTGGATGCAGGTGTCGCTGTGGATTTAGTCTTTCTGGACTTCAGCAAGGCCTTTGACACCGTCTCCCACCCCATCCTCATTAAAAAGCTAGACGACTGTGGCATCGATGCCTACCCAGTCAGACGGATTGCTAATTGGCTGAAGGGTTGTACTCAGAGGGTGGTGATGGATGGGTCATATTCGACCTGGGGGAAAACAGGCAGTGGAGTCCCCCAGGGCTTGTTCCTTGGGCCCGCACTGTTCAATTTCTTTATCAGCGATTTGGACAAGAGTGAAAAGCAACCTGTTCTAATTTGCTGATGATACCAAAATTTGGGGTGAGGTGGGCACACTAGTAGGGAGGGAAAGACTGCAGCAAGACTTGGATAGGTTGCAGGGATGGGCTAACAAAAACAGGATGCGTTTCAATACGGACAAGTGCAGGGTACTGTACTTGGGCAGTAGTAACTGGCAGACACTTATAAGATGGGAAACTCCCTTCTTGAGAGCACAGAGGCAGAAAGTGATCTTGTAGTCATCATTGACTCCAAGATGAACATGGGCCGACAATGCGAGGTCACAGTCGACAGCCTAATTGGACCCTACTGTGCATCCACACGTGCATCTCAGGTAGGTCCAAGGAGGTGATCCTCCCCCTCTACGCGATACTGGTCAGGCCACAGCTGGAGTACTGTGTCCAGTTCTGGTTACCCCACTTCAAGAGGGATGTGGGCAACATTGAGAGGGTCCAGAGGAGGGCCACCCACGTGATCCGGGGACAACAGGGCAGACCCTACAATGAGAGGCTACGGGACCTGAACCTGTTCAGCCTTCACAAGAGAAGGCTGAGGGGGGACCTGGTGACCG
>JAGPOW010000261.1:85780135-85798853 GCA_030014935.1 Caiman crocodilus | reverse complement strand
ATTAGATAGGTACTTGGCTGGGGTCCTGTGACCCTGGCACTCGTTCCTGCCATTGGTGGAGGGTCAGACTAGATGGCCTGCTCTAGGCCCCTTCTGACCCTGGATACTATGATACTATGATTTCTAACCATGCAAATTCCTCAGAAAAAGCTGCTGCCAAAGAGCGAACGGGGAGCATCCTAGCATCAAGATTAAAGGCAGCACAGAAAAAAACACTAGTTTTATGGAAAACATTTATAGACTATACTGGAAGCATGACCTCCTTGCCTCAAAGCAAGTGCACAGGCCTGGGTCATTCAATTCCTTCTCATGTATGTGTTCTGTTGTTAACAGCTGACCACAGTGAGGTGGGGGGGAAGGAGCCAGAGGAAGAAGAGTAAATAAATCATAGCTGATCCTATGGCCCTCTCTACACATTACAGGCATTGTTCAATTAACTGGTAAACTGTACAATTATAGCAAGGTCTTCCCTACACCTGGAAGCCCTGTCAGTTGACCAGGCTCCTATCCACAGGGTTGCATCATGCCCAGGTAAGGCTGGGGGTCCCACCGCTGAGGGGACTTTTAGCCTTGGCAGTGTCGAGCAGCTGTGGACCCTTGATCTGGCAGGATCCCACAGCTGTGGATGTAGGGTCCTGGTAGTGCCCTGCACCTGCTAGGACCCAGTCTGCATCGCTGCAGGATGCTGGATCCCAGCAAGCACATAGTGTGGCTGAGCTCTCCCAGCTCTGGGGGTGCATGTAGCACCCCTGCAGTTGGGAGATCACAGCAGTTGCAGTCTCCCAGTCGTGAGGAGCTCCATGCACCCCCACAGCTGTGAGACCACAGCTGCTGTGATCTCCCAATCATGGGGTGCCCCATGCACCACTAGGACTGGGAGATTTCAGCACCTCTAGTCTCCAAGCTATGGGAGGGGCGCCACATTGGGGATATCACAGATGCTATATGGCAGGAGGCATGATTGCAACATTAAATATTAGACCCTAGTCTCCTGCACATGCAGCTACTACCATCTCCCAACTGTGGAGCCCCTTGGTGGCTGGGAGAATACAGCAGCTGCAGGCTCCCAGCCTCAGAGGTATGTGGGGTGCCCCTGCAGCTGGGAGCTCCTCAGCCAAGGGAGTGTGCTCCTGGATTACTCCTGCATCAGCAATAAGGCACAATGGGATCTAATGCTCAATCCTATAATCACACTTTCTGCCATTCAAATGTGGTATGGCAGGAGATGTGAATGTGTGGATCATATGTTAGATTCCATCATGACTTTACCTGCACGTGTAGAGGGGCCTGAAGATAAACTAAAATAAAACACACATTGTGCCACAGCGGTTCAGGTTTTTTTAAACCGCCCTAATCCAACAAGTTGATGCATAGCTGCTCTAAACCAATTCATACAGAACAGAGGGTGGTATACGTTTTTCAGTTTTGAGCTTGGTACCGTAGATGAAGTAATGTTTTCAAATGGTGTTGTTGAAGTAAAAAGCTTTTTTAATGGAATATCTAAAGTGAAAAGCAAAGTCCTTTGGATAGTGCAAACACTGTTCTTTTTTTGTCTTTATGTCTTATCAACATCTGGTAAAACAGAGCCAATTATTTTTAAAAAGCTTTTATTAATGACTACTTTTTAAAATAAAAAATCATCTCTGTTGGAGGAAAAAAAAATACAAAACAACTCCATCATATGGAAAGTAACTCGTCTAGCGACCAAAAGCTAAAGGCTCTGTCTGGCATTATAGTAAAATATTACCTACTGGGGTACAAACTGCTTTTTAATTCAAGCAAACTCCTGCCACATGCACATATCCAAGGATAGAATTTAGCCATGTGAATACAAAAAGAAATGAATCTATCCTTTCAGCAAAAGAAAAATTACAAAGCTTACAAAGCTATACCAACTGCATAGCCTAGGGTATCTTTGAACCTCTTGCAAACTGTTCATCTACTTGTGGTAAAACAGAAAGACAAAGGGGGGCTGTTATATCTACAGTACAGCAATGCTTTCAGAATGTTTTCCCATTTATTTTTTTACACAGGTTTTCATCTGATAGTTTCCACTTACCAAACATTATGGCTCTTAATCATTCATATAGATTTCTAGCATGATAAAATATTGTCAGCATCCACTGTCAATTAAATCTTAACAGACCCTGGAGTTTCTGAATTTCCCTTTCACAATCATTGAATGTGTTATGATTACTTAACTGTCAGAAGGTGAAACCTTCCTAAGATTTGGTTCATTTCAGATGTAACATGATTCCATAGACATATTCCTAGGAAAGGGGAAATTTTATCTCCATCTCTTACATATTTTGCTCCCTTTACTTTTAGTGCAACTTAGTTCTGCAGAGTTGCCAGCACCTGTGCTGTCCTCATCAGTATAAAAAGCTGCCCTGTCCTGGCCCCATCAGTATAAAAAGCTGCCCTGGCAAGTAGCTCAGGGCTACTCACTCTTAGGAGCTTTTGGGACCCAGCCAATTGGTACCCAAGGACACTACCCCTTGTGCTAGCTGGACTGCTGAAGCAGCTGTGAGAGTTCCCTGTACTCTTTATCCACTGCAGCAGTCTGGCAGTGGGGGCTGCTGCCTGGCTGTGACCTGTTGCACACCTGCCAGATCTCGATAGGGACTGCACAGGCAGTAGAGGCATCTGCTCTGGGCCAGCTGCCAGTGGGCTGTGGCTGCAGAGATGGCCTTTGTGCAGCATTACTGCCATGTGTGCCCCTTGCTCAAACATCTGGGCAGCTATTGCCCGGAAGATGTTCCCAGTGTGGTGGCCTGCTTTGAACTGTCAAAGCATGTCTCCCAGTGGGCCACGAGCTTAGCCACCTCCAGCTGGGTCCAAGGTGCCAGCTCTGAGCAGGCTCCTGTGCCTGGGTCCTGCCACTTACCTCCCACAGGGGCTACAGCCACCTCAACAGGGGTTAAAGCCCTCCAACAGGGGTCATGGCCCCCTCAGGGGCTACTCCCACCCTGCAGGGCCCACATGCCCCACCCCGGCTTGCTCCTTCAGCCCCCCCCCCCCCCCCGGATTGCTGCCCTACCTGACCCCATCCCCTGCCGGCTCCTGCAGCTCCTTCAAAGGCTGCCCTGCCCAGCCCCGCCCGTGCTGGCACCCCCAACCTCCTGATGGCTGCCCCAACCAGCCCCACCCGCTGTTTGTAATTCCAGTAACCCAATAGCTGCCTTACCCAGCCCCAAGCCCCACTTGCACCCCCAGCCTCTTGATTGCTGCCCCACCTGGCCCCAACCTCTTGGCACTTTAAAAAAAAAAAAAGGCAAAACAAAAAAAAAGCAAAAAAAACCTTTGTGCTCACCAGCTGTAGCAGGGGCTGTGGGAACTCCGGGACCTCATGGCAGAGCCCCCCTCTACATAGCATGGGGCAGCAGGGAGCAGCAGGGTCTGGCCCCAGCTGCCTGGCACCTGCACTGCAATTGCCCCATTGGGCAGCTGCAGCCGGGGTCAGCAGGGCATCATGCAGCTCTACGCACTGTTGCGCAGCTGGGGATGCTGCGGCTGTCATCCAGGCCCTCTGGGGGGCTTTGCCATGAGGCCCCAGCAACCCTGACAGCAGCTACTACTGCCAGTAAATGCAGGCTTTTTTTTAATTACAGGGATGCTGGGGCCAGGTGGGGCAGGGATCGGGGGAGGTTCGGGGGGGGCAGGTGGGGGATGTGACCAGGCGGAGCATGGATCTGGGGGGCTGGGAAAGGAGGCAGGGCTGTCAGGTGTCTCTCCATGGTCCAGCCCCCCTACCTACTGCTACTGGCAGGAGCTGGATCCAGCTCCCTGTGGCTGGCACGTTGCCAGCCCCACAAAGGCAGGCAGAATGCTTCAGCACCAGGGCAGGGGCCAACCATAGAGATGCTCTGGCTGGCTACCAGAATGTCTCCGTGGAGGACCCAGCCTCCAGTTGCCTCAGGGCATGGACTGGGACCATGCCCTGCCCCGCTCTTTTCCTCTGCATTTTCTTTTTACCTCTGGATATCCAGGGGTCTAATTTGCAGCATGGGGAACATTTTTTCATTTTTGCACATGCCTTTGCAGCATCTCAAAGGGCTTTGACACTCTGCAAGAGACACATGCACACTGATTTGGATGCACCCAATGGTATCAAGACAGCATCAGATTCCAGTGAAGCAGCATAAATTAAGTCCCTAAATTCTAGTTTTCTTTTAGTTTTCAGGTTATATGGATATATTTAAACATTGATTCTCAATTGGGATCACTTTACCACCATAAGAGGTGGTAGAATCTCTATCCTTGGAGGGGTTTTTTAAGGCTCAGCATCCCTTCCAACCCTAATTTTCTATAATTCTATTGTTTTTGTCTCACAATGAGATATCTCATACTTTTTGTCTACTATGAGGACTAGATGAACTACAACAGAGTTGGATGGGACATGAATCTAGTATGTTGTATCTAAAGGATTGTGCTTGTGGCTTTTGTTGCCATCTCTTCACTTTGATCCTTGGTGCAACAATACAGATTTTTCTAAAGCACCGTGGTACACAATGATTGATTTTCTAAATTCTATGTAATATAAGGAGTGTCCATAGCAGGGGTAGGCACCTGAATCATCTTTTTTTAAATAACTGTTTTTTCTTCTCTGTTAGTTTGAGACGTGTGTATATTTATCCTTGAGATATTGTCTATTTGTCACAGATCACAGGTCTTGAAAAAAGTTTTCCATTTCAAGACTGGGCATTGTTTTGTTTTAGCTGTACCAAAAAAAAAAAAAAAGCCTACTTCAGCTATTGTCAGTTCTTTCTATGATGTCTTATCATAGTTTTCATGATAATATAAGTTCCAGCTTTCTTCTGTCTGGGAACTTTGTTGGGAGCCTACATTTGCTTGCCTCACTCTATAGTGAAACAAAAACAGCTCTCAACACGCTTCAGAAGAAGCTGAGGGAAAAATAAACATTTTGAATTGTGAAACTGCAGTTTAAAAGTAAGTGAAAAATAAGGGATGCTGGATAGATGAATACATTACTTAAGGACTTGGTCTCAGTACAGAGAATACATTGTTTTTGACACTTTCTTTAATTCTTTGCACACTGTATTTGACAGAATTACTGCTGTGCTTGCTGATAGAAACCACTAGTCTCCAAACATGAGACACATGATGTCCCTGTTGAACTTGACACCTGTTTTTCATTTCCAGACATTGATTTTTCCACCTTACAGCCAAAATATTTCATAGGAATGAACTGCTAGCACTATCAGCAAAATATTGATTACAGCAACACTGAAATCCCTATCTGTAAATTTACAGCCTTAATCCCCAGTAGGTTACATCAATTATCTTCAAGAAGATAAAGATGTAAGGGAGACTTTCATATTTTTCAATCAAAATCTCCGCTAACAACCAGTATCTCGTATACATATTCAAATTCAAATAAAAAAGAAAAAAAAAGCACTGAAGTAACAATTACTATACAGAATTAGAAAGGAATTGAAATAACTGAAATGAAGAACCTCTTAATGGTGCCCCTCTGAAGCTCAGAAGAGCAATAATGTCCTGCTTTCTGTAGCCAAGGCAAAAATTCAGGCACATGTGCAAAGGGCTTAGTAGCTGAGGAGACTGCACTGAGGTTCTTCTAATTCAACCTTCTTTCAGCTCCCTATATATTCAGTTTCTCCCTAAAGCCAGTGTTTTGAGTCTCTCTAATATTGCCTATCTTTTTAGCTCCTAATAACCTTGTTCACAACTTCAGCTCCTAATAGCCTTGTTCATACCTTCAGTTATCCCTCAGGTTGGTAAATTAAGTCCTTTCTTCTTCTCTGACCTCCCTTTTTCTCACCACCCCTGCTGTTCTAGCTGTACGACCTTCATCTTTTTGGAAGCCACTATTTGTCTCCCATCAATTTCCAGATCATTTTGACTTGCTTGTATCAAAGTTACATAGCATTGCACTCTGACCTGTTGCTGCTTTCCCAGGAGAAACCATGAGTCAACTAAAGGGCTGCCCTATGCAGTGCTGCCATCTGTCTCCAAGCAGACTTAGAAAGCTTACAGACCACACTGGCTAGAGAGAGAAATTACATACAAACTGGTATAAGTGATTGGAAACTGGTTCAAATCTGTAACACAACAGGAATACACTGCACATAAACCTCTTTCAAAATGTCCAAAACCCATTTAAGATAAACCGGGATTGGATGTAGTATCAAATTTAATTGATTTAGGTTAAATTGGTTTACTGAACTTCTGTGCCCAATCCCCTCCAGATTCAAGTTAAGTTACAGTCCCCCCAGCATCCCAGGACACTCTGTACCACCCCCACAAACCTCTCCTACACTGGGTGTGTAGCCTAGCCATGGCCCAAACTGCTAGCTCCAGCTAAGCAGAAAGGCATGCTCTAGTGCCTCCCAGCTTCTAGCCTGGGCCACTGTAGGCAAGTGGCTGCATCAGTGCTCAATTTAGGCTTAAGGTACTTAAGGTACAGCTTAGGGCCTCACAATACGAGGGGCCTCTAAATAAGAAAAAAAACAGACATTTTCATTCTCATATGACAATACTATGCATATATATGACTCCACAGTTGTTATTCATATTGAATTCATAAATTTGTGCAGGAATAACACTAATTCATCTTAACATTTCATGAAAATCCATTTTCATGGATGTCATGGATTATTTTCATCATATAGGGCCTTTTAAGTTGGACATAATTTAGGGCCTCAGCATGTTATAATATGGCACTGGGTTGCATTTTCAAAATCAAAAGTGAATGTTTGTTCACTTGTTTATCAGTTCAATCTATGCAGCTTAGACCAACCCATGAAGACTGAATGCCTCAGGCATTTTGACAGTCTGTACTTAGCCACTAAGATGTGTGCACAGAGGCCCCTGGCTACTGCACTGCAAGCTCTCTGCTCTTCAAGGGCTCATCATTTGAATATCTATGCAGGTATCTCCAAGTAAAATTTTCTACCAGGAGAACAAACCTAGGAGAATTCTCCCAGATCAGTTGAACATATGTATGCAGCCTCAATTTCTACTCTTGTTCCAATTCTTATTTCTGCATCTTGCCTTCATGCTTTCCTTAATATAATCCAGTATGCTTTCTCTTCTAGCATTTTTTCTCTACTCTTTTGAGGCTCTGGATTGAGCCATACACATACAGCGCTCTTCTCTTGACCAGGCACATTAGTCATTTGCTGATAGCATTTGCACATTCCCTTGCTTCTAACATTCCGTTAAAGTGTCTAGAAGACACCTTAATGTGGATTTAAGTGCCTATTATTATGTATACCGGTTTAAAAACTTGGGTTTGTTTACCCAAGAATAGGACAAATTGAAAAAGCAAGGAAAACAACAATAATGGCTTTTCTGGGTCCTGACCACAGTTCCAAGTTGGAAATCCAAAAAGGAATTTTGGCTTGTGGAAAGAAAAGACTTTCTGCAGTTAAAGGGGAATGCACTTTCTGCACCCACCTGTAAGAATGTGTCACATACTCCTTTAGCCATTGACCCTCTTCCACTAAATATGTTCATCCAGTAGCACAACTAAAGTGGGGGGGGTGTGACTGAGGCTGCAGCCCCAGTTGTCACCCGTGGAGAGGCACAAAAGCCGCCACTGCCACCGTGCTTGTTGATTGTGATGTTGCAATCAGCATGGCAGAAGCTGGCACTATCCTGGGCATAGAGCTGTGCCGATACGCCTCTTCATTCATCTATATTTAAATGGGAGTTATAGGCACTTTGTACTTCTGAAGGCAAGCTATGTTTAACTGCCTATACAGGTATATAGATGTCTAACTTTAGAATGCAAAGTTGGACTTTTTTGCCTTATTGTATTTGTATTGGTAGGATAATCAGATAACTATGCATGACTACACATATGCATACAAATGTAAACAGTTCCTGTACAAAATATGTTAACTGGAAATTGAGACTTCATAACTGAGAACTCTGAAGGACTTGTAAGGAATATTTCTTCTTCTACTCATTTATACAAGGATAAGAAAAAATATAACTCTTTTGTTGAAAATGTCAGACTGAAATAAATTTATCCAACTTAACTTTGAGAAAGATTTTAGTGCTACAAATGTACACTGCTTCAACTAGTCATTGACAGTGCTATAACTAATGAACATATCTTAACAAATTGCTCACTGAATTTTAATACATTTAATACAGTTAAAACCATTTCTGTATTTTTCTCAGCTATATATTTGTATATACTATTTATGTCTGAGTTAAGAGACAAGAGACAACTAGGTTGAACTATGTTTTGCTTCTGTACTCTCTCATAAGACTAACGAGGAAATCATTGATGATGTATCAGTTCACAAATGCAGGGAACTAAAAGGACTATGGTGAGAAGACTTACATAATATATAGGCATTTTTGCCCAGCTCCAATCAATACCGTAAAGTTCTTTACATAGCCAGATTTAAAGCCCACTGAAGTCAACGGGTCTGGATCAGACCAATAAACTAGAGCAGGGTTATACTGTATGAGTAAAACATTCTAAATTAAAAGGGGCCATGCACAATTTACTGTAGTCCTCAACAAAAATAAATAAGTTTAAGATGTTATGTGCGTGTCATTTGTACTCCTAACTTTGAAAAGAATTTCAGTGAAAGAAATGTGCGCTGGATTCATTATGACTGACAGAGCTATAACTAAAAATAAGTAGGTAAGTCGTCATTCCTTCAACTTATGGTACATATTGCATACTTTGGAGCTCATGGAAATACTTGGCTCTATTCTACTGTAGCTTATGTTTGGAAAAGATTGACATTTTTCTTTTGAATAATGCAGAGAATCAATATTCCAACTCAAGAGGAAACAAGAAAAAAAGAGGGAAAGCCTATAAAAAATCGTAATTGAACTGTGTATATTAAGTAAGTCTTCAGAGTCCATGGAATAAGTCAACTCGCTAAGCAAAGATGTCCAACCTGTTATCGAACTTTCACATCCATAGAAGGGATTTTTTTTTTTTAATAACTTAAGAAATCCTCGTGAGCCTATAAAATTTGAACAAGTTTTCACCTTGTTAATAGCTTACGGCAGTTAAGGAGTTACTTGGAGTGAATCTTAATTCTATTCATCAAGAATTATGAAGTAAATCTTGGCTAGAAAACTCTTTTTGCTTTCAGTAAAAGCAAAACACGATACTATGGCTTAGAATGAATACTAACATTTTTTCATGAGCTGCTGATTGAAAAATTCTTTGGCATTATATGGCTTTTACTACTAAGTAAATTTTCACATGCTACTATAGTATAGTACTTAAGGTCTCTGTTCTCAAATAACCAAGATTGTGTGTGTGGCTGCTCACAGAGTAATACTGCTTTGGACTACCCCCTGAAAAATCAAATCAAAATGTTTCTCTCCAAAGAATTTCAGTAAAAGAAGAATGAGAAATGGAGAAATTATGTAACATACAGGTTTGGGGCTTTTGAATGGAAAAGCTTGATGAAAACTATCCCTTCACTATACTTTTTGTGTTTTTGCAAAGGGCAAAGTATTGAAAAACAGATGATAAATATGGGCTTACCCATAATTTTCACAGCTGAAACAAAACCAAAAATGTTCTCCTTGGAAGTATTTGAAAGCACTGTTTGAAAGGTGTACACAATGAAGTCTTTTAAGATTATAATGTACGACTAATAGGGAGAATCAAACCAATCTTGTGGGTCATGTTTATGTGCAGCATCTTATACAACCAGTGGCTGTGGAATCTCTCCTACATATCACACTGAGCTCCAGAATCCAACTTTCACTCAGTAAAATATTTCTAGTTTTTATGACTAAAACACCTATGAAAAATGTCAATAGCCTGAAGTAATAGTGTCTTCCTGAGTCTGCAAACAGCCTAATCTAAAGGCTTAGTTAGGCTCACACTCCATGATTTGCATGAATTGTTTACTCTCAAACCTATTAAAATGTCAATACTGTTAATCTAATGCTTTTAGTTTAGTTCAACAAGCGGAGGACCTTAATTTAGAAATCCAAGAATTTATCTTGTTGATATTTTCCCTGTATTCTGAAGAAACTTAAAAAATAATGATGTCATGTCAATAAAAGTTTCATTCCTTCTTTATAAGTAGGCCAAAGTGGCAGATGTCTAGCTTTGCCTGGAGGAAAAGAGGCTTAATGTTCTGTAACATAGAAGAAAGGAGGGGTGGAGGGGGAACAAAAGAAACAACAAAGTACCATTTCCTCATTGATACCTACTAAAAATTTTGATGCTTCTCCCTATTATTTCAGTTGTACACCTCTAGATATATCACACTGGAATAACAGCAATAATTCTTCATTCGAGATGGGGTACTAAAAACCATCACAGTGACCTTTAATATTCTTAACAGTTTGCACTTTATTCTGCTGAAGTCCTGACCCACTAGTCATCTTTTGAATGGCCATCTATCAAAAAGTGAAGGGCTATAATAGAGATAAATATAAGGAATCAATTGTGTCATTCTCTTCAAACCCTGCACATACATACACTGCCAAATCCAGTTGACTCACATGACTGGTTTAAAATGCAACACTGGTTTTCCAGAGAGGATAATGGACTAGTGTATCAACATGATAAAAAAGCAACAAAGCAATGCAAATGACAGCAACATTTCAGGAGCTAGAGAGAGAAAAAAAGCATTTTCTTAAAGGTTTTAAAAAGGAAAAGTGGTTTTACATATTATATTAAAATGGTTTTTAACAGCAAACTGATCACAATATATGACAATGTGTAAATAAATGAATAATAGTTATATTTTGCTGTTGAATTGTAACAGAAGAGGTAATATCCTCCTACTGATGCTTGAAAGATTCAAATAATGTAGTTATTATTATTTGTATTAGCCTGAAGATGTAGTGATGAACCAGAGCTCCACTGAGCTATTTTGTACACAGACAGAATTGAAAGACACTCCCTACCCCAAAGTACTTACACTAAGAGCATAAAATGTAAGATGACGAAAGGATAGTCAGACACACATGGGGAATTACAAGGAACCACTGAGAATATCAATTACAGAAGCTGCAAAAGAAAAGTCCCAAATACAAGAGACTTCTATTCTAAAACATATAGACCAGGGGTGTCAAACATACGGCCCATAAGCCATATTCAGCCTGCAGGAAAATTCTGTTTGGTTTACTGGTAGTCTGGTGGGATACCGGAAACTGGGGGGCAAGTCTTAAACCCCAGTGGACAGAGCCATTAGTAGCAGCCTTCCAGCTCCAAGTTGCTGCCCAAGCAAAGCTCCCCACAACTGTATGTGCCTTGATCTGTTCTGCTACATGGAAGCAGGCCCATGCTGCTACATATACCTGGCTCTGCACTGCTGCCTAGCAAGAGTCCTGCACCAGTGCATGCCCTCAGCTCTATGCTGCTGCCTGGCCACAGCCCTGCCTTGCCTCACTGGCTCCATGTTAACACTTGGTCAGAGCCCTATCCTGCAGACTTAACATTGTCCTGAACTGTCACCTGGCCCCAGACCCACACTACCACCCAAACATGGCTCTGAGTGGCTGCTGAGCCCTGGACCCATGTTGTCTCGCAAACGCAAGCTCACTGCAGTTTCTTTTGGCCCTCTAGGTCTGGCCTTGGAGGAGGCCTTGAAGTTTTGATCTGGCCCCAGGGTGACTTTTGACATCACCAGATATAGAATAATCCAAACGTAATGCAAATGTTTTAAAAGGACAAGAGTGTCCCACAAAGGAGATTCATAGGCAGACAGCTTTAGCACTTATATTTATCACTTACATTTATCACTCTGCAAGACAGTAGGCTGCCTTTGGAATGCTCAGCTTTCCGGCCAGGGAATGTGGACAACGTAGTTTTAGAAATAGGAGAGGTTTGAACACTCGCACTTCCACTTCATATTGTCTGCCAACCAATTGCTGGTTCTATATATGGAACATATTTAGGCATTTGTTTTTAATTAAAGACCTCCTACACTGGCTAAATCACTGCCTGACTTTTTTTTAGTTCACCTCAATCCAAAGGTACCTTATAACATTGCTTCTTGTAGATTATATATAAAGTCTAATGTATGTTGTGGTCATGGACTCATGCAAGGAAATAAGCCTTTCCTTCTTCTTTCCAGCTGATATACTATTCAATATAATAAAAACAAATGTGTTCCTCTTCTTTCTCTTCTTTCACTCACATTCTAAAACAGAGGAACACAAATTGACCCTCATTTGCCAACATGATTTACTTCTTGTATGACATTGACATTTACATTTTAACCTCAGCTCTATACTGAGAGAAACAGGGAGAACAAAAATTCATTTACCAAATACAGCCCACAGGTTTGAGAAGTATATTTAATCTTTTTTTTCTCTTGGGCTTAAAATAAAATGGGGTACAGTAACAGTTCAGGTAATGAACAACAAATTTTTTATTTGGTCTAGAAGGTGCTATCAATTTGGGGAAAAAACAATCCATTAAGGAAGTGGCTGGGGTTACTGGACAGAAGGAGTTATACATACTGTCTTTGTTTCTAGGTACAAATGTAATGCCTTTTCATACTGTGATTTAATCAGTGGTGGATACACTAAACAACATGTGTAAGCGTGGATTTATTGAAAGGAGACAATTTCTGCAGTTCAGTGAGCCTATCAGAATGAGTTCTTCAGATGAAACCACATAACATTTATAGAAATGAAATGAGGAGGACAGACATGAGCAAAGTCCTTTTTTCTAAGGCTCTGGCTGGCTACCCGAGCATGTGAGTGAATAGCTGTAATTGACAAATTTTCCCTGGATTTACAATAATGCATTGCTGGAATGCACTGTAAAAAAAAAGGCTGAACAGTTATAGAAAACAGTGTATATTTTCCAAAGTAGAAGAGGTTTTGACAGTACGTACAGACCAGTATTAATATATTCACATATTCCCTATTTATATAGATCTATATATGTGTGTGTGTATGTGCATGCACATGCATGTGTGTATAAGTATGTACATACATACATACATATATACATGTATACATATACATATACATTTGTGTATATCTATATATGTGCTAGATTCAGGACAGACTTGGGACTCACAAGCACTCGTGGTGCTTGAGTCAGGTGCCAAACGACTGGATGAAGGTCAATGTGGTCCTCATCTTTAAAAAAGGGAAGAGGGCGGACCTGGGCAACTATAGGCACATTAGTCTCGCTTCAATCCTGGGAAAGCTCTTTTGAGAAGATTATCAAGGAGCACATCTGTGATGGGCCAGTAGCAGGGATGATGCTCAAAGGCAAACAGCGTGGTTTCATTAGGGGCAGGTCCTGTCAGACCAACCTGACTGCATTCTATGATTGGGTCACAAAATCATTGGATGCAGGTGTTAGGGTGGATGTAGTCTTTCTGGACTTCAGAAAGGCTTTTGACACCATCTCCCACCCCATTCTCATTAAAAAGCTAGGTGACTGTGGCATTGATACCTACACAGTCAGATGGATTGCAAATTGGCTGAGGGGTTGTACTCAAGAGAGTGGTGGTGGATCAGTTATATTTGACCTGGAGGGAAGTTGGCAGTGGAGTTCCCCCAGGGCTCAGTCCTTGGGCCCGCACTGTTCAATTTCTTTATTAGCGACTTGGACGATAGGGTGAAAAACACTGTTTAAATTCACAGACGACACCAAGATTTGGGGTGAGGTGGGCACACTATAAGAGAAGGACAGATTACAGCAGTACCAGGACAGGTCACAGGGGTAGGCAAATGAAAATAAGATGGGATTCAATACTGACAAATGCAAGGTGCTGCACTTGGGCAGTAGGAACCAGCAGCATATCTATATTAGGGAACTCTCTTCTCGAAAGCACGGTAGCAGAAAGATATCTTGGAATCATTATTGACACCAAGATGAACATGGGCTGATAATGCAAGGACATGGTCAGTAGGGCTAACCGTACCTTGTCGTGCATCCACAGATGCATCTCAGGCAGAGCCAAGGAGGTGATCCTTCCCCTCTATGTGAAACTGGTCAGGCTGCAGTTGGAGTACTGCATTCATTTCTGGGCGCTGCACTTCAGGTGGGATGTGGACAGCACTGAGAGGGTCCAGAGGAGGGCCACTCGCATGATCAAGGGGCAGTAGGGCAGAACCTACAAGGAGAGGCTATAGAACCTTAACTTGTTCAGCCTTTGCAAGAGAAGGCTGAGAGGGGATCTGGTGGCCGTCTATCAACTTAGTAAGGGGGACCAGCAGGGATTGGGAGAGACCTTGTTCCCCCGAGCGCGTGTCCCGAAGTAACAAGGAATAACGGCTGTAAGTTGTTAGAGAGTAGGTTTAGACTAGACATTAGAAGGCACTACTTCACAGTCAGGGCAGCTAGGACCTGGAACCAACTTCCAAGGGAAGTAGTGCTGGCTCCTACCTTGGGAGTCTTTAAGAGGAAACTTGACTTTTACCTATCTGGGGTCATTTGAGCCCAGTTCTCTCTCCTGCCCAGGGAAGGGGGTTGGACTAGAAGATCTATAAGGTCCTTTCCAACCCTACATCTATGAATTTATATCAACAACTATATAAACACATGTGTATATGTACATCTGTACATACTGTCAAAAATCTCCTGTACAAAATATACACCATTCTCTATGACTGTTCAATCTTTTACACTGCATTCTAACAATATATTGTTGTAAATTCAGAGAGAAATTGTGTGTGTGTATACATACAAAAAATACACACACACACCTTAATTTTCCTAATTTAGTCTAATTCTGCAAATTTCTAGTAAGAAAACCATTTCTCTTGTACTTAGCTCTTTTACATTATTGCCCACTTTGCTATCAACTTTTTACATTTCATTTAGCAGTAAACAACTGAGGCATAATGTATCCATAAGAGGCAATTATCTTAACAGTTCTAATTATCTTGTAATACTCGTGCACTCTTTTCCTTAAGAGTGATGGAACATAAATGTTTGACTTCTTCAAAAAAGAAACAAAGATGAAGATGATGCTATTCTAAGACATTCCAGTAATCTATTAAATTTTCTCCCAAATAAATAGCAAACTCTAAAAGAAAAAGAATGATCTGGGACAAAGAATTCAGCTTCGCATGACCCAAAATTGTGATGATCTCATTAGCTTACAAAAAAAATAAAAAGAAATAAGGGTTTTTAATATTAACTTTTATGAAATCTTTAAAAGTATGTCACACAGAAAAGACTGTCAGGGTTATGAAGGAAATGAACATAATATTCATCATTGGCAAGTCTAAGATTAGAGGCAAGAAGAAAAATAATTGTTTATCCTTTGACTACTTCACAGACTAAGTCTTCTGCAAGGCCAGATGTCCTGTTTTCTAATAGAACATATAGAAGTACAAAAAGAAAAATTAAAAACATAAGTGGGTAATTATGCTAGAGATAATTAATTACTTTTACATCCTTAAATAATACATTCTCATTTGAGTAACCTAAATCTTACAGGGATAGATTTATTCCTACAGAATTTATTGAACTAACTGATGGGCTGGGAGGAGATACGAAAGCTCAAGGAGGACTGAAGGTTTAAGTATGAAGGAACTTGAAGACAAAGAAAACACCAAGGGATCATGTCTCCAGATACTTCTTTCCCAACATTACTTGGCTTGAAATCCCACTTACCTATCGACTGTGTGAGATCCCTACCTGCCCTAACTTCCAATGATCCACAATTCGTTTAACTCTATTCTCTACTCAGATCACCATTCCCCCACTGTCATTAAGATAAATGAAAATAGTAGCCTGCATGCTAATTAGAAAACGTTTTAAGTACCACTTTTACTTGAGTATATGACAGCACCGCATGTATGTCCTTAAAAATTAAAGTTTAAGTGTGAATGAGAAAACTCTGTGCAAGTGTGGACACATATAGTAACCTGATTTCAAAACAGTCACTTTTTAATTTCAAATGTGGAACTCTTTCACTTCTTTCAATCTGCTAAGAAGGAACTGAATTATACTGCCTTTTAGCCCATGAAGCAATTAAACACAACTTCATTTTACATTGATCTCACTGGTATTAAACTTTGCTTACAAAAAAGAGCTTTGATTCCAAACATAGTGTGGCAATCTTACACACTTGAAAAAAATGCATTGGGGAGCACACAAATTGCTCTTTGCAGGTTTTTAATCTGCTTGTCTGTTTGAGAAGCAGCATACTGAATTATCAAAACATACTTAGGTGCTCCAACATAGCTAAGGAGGTGAGGATGGAAAAAATGCAGCAATCTCCAACAGTGCTTAAAAAAGAACCAATTGCTTTTAATCTTGGTGTCTGGGATCTTGATATGGTATTATGATGCCATAGGACAAAAATCCCCTCTCAAATCTTCACGGCAGAGCTTTTCTCTGAAATGTTGCTCTCCTTAGATGTGCAGACATCTCATGGATGCCCTGACGGGAATTTTATACGTCTAAAGAAAATGGATTCAGAGAAAAGATCAGCTGTGCACATCTAAAAGCAGAATTTGACCACCAGACTGCCCCCTAACATCAATGACCCTACCTTGTACAGCTTAAAATCAAGTTTCTAAGCTTCTCAGCAACATATTCCTCCCTTAGTCTGAATTAATGTTAGTGTGGACAAAAGATGTTCTCTACTGGTCTCAGATTCCCTGGCATTCTTTTCCAGAGAGAGGAAAAGAGAAGCATGAGTATTAGCATGTATTAGTCTCTAATGCTCAATAGAAGAAAAAAAACAACATTTTTTCAAGTCCATGAAAAGTAGTACTTACTTTGTTCTCAAATTATAACCAGCAGTTTTAAAAAAATGCAATGTGTGAAAAGTTTTAATCCACATACTCAAGGTTTAAAAATGGAGGAGATTTTCAGCTCCATTTTCTTTATCTATCTGTTCTAAAAAAATATATGCAGATAAAAATGAAGTGTTGTTTTTTTAAATTTATTTTAAGCTTAACAATCTGACATTTAACCACCTTTCTCTCTTACCCTTTAATTTTCTTATAGCGTGTCAGCAGCTGTTTATTGATTTCTTAGACATCTAGTTTGTATTGTACAGGACTGAACTGTCGACCTCCTACTGTACACATCTGATACTCTGCAATTTCCATGAAATGTAGGAGGAAGATCTGATATTGGCAGTTAACAAGGCAGCAATATTAGCATCCCATTATGCACAAACTTCTTGCACAATGTCGCTCTGTTCGTTTGCCAGATATTCAAATTACAGGAGACCACAAACTACTTATCTGTATTAGATGGATTTCTTCCATACCAAAAAAATATTTGCTGATTCTTCTAAGGGTCCTAACAGAGCATATTCTATCTAAAAAATCCTGCAATCCATAGAACTCAGCTTAAGTACTACCTAATTTTGCCCCAAATATTTCAGAATTGCACTGAAATCATTCCTGCATTTTATTGTTACTTGACAGCTTTAAATATTAGAATGTGTTATCTTCGCTGAAAATTTGTATCATGCTCAAATTAGTATTTTACAGCTCCTTCTAAGTAAGCTTTTTTTTGCTTGTTCATATGCCCCCAGAGTCACAGCATGGTGCTATCAGTTCTGATGCTCCAAAAGTTAAGAGACTTCTGAGGATCATTTGACTATGCCCTTCAATTTAACTACTATAGTTTGTGTATGCACAGTATAATGATTAACAAACTAGAGTCCATTTTTTATTTTATACTTTCTTGTTTTCTTAATTAAAACCAGAGGGTGAGAGGGAGGGAATTGTGATTACATTCTGCAATTCTGATAGAGACAGTGAAAAGAAGCACTGATACAACCTGCCTGGTTTTATTCTGTGCCATCAGCTTTGCCCATGGAAAATCTCCTGTGCACGCCCACAGAGAAGGAGCTATAATCCTGATACATTGCCTCCCAGCTGCTGATTTGAGTTTGCTGCTCAGAAGGAGAGCCATGCCAAAGCTATTTTTAAAAGCTCCATTTTTAACTGCAGAGGCATTCTGGAGCTAAGACAGTGCTTTACTATGACTCTTTCAAAGGTAAGCAAGCTTTTAAAGTTTAAACAGATCCCAGAGACTTGGCCTTTTTCTAAAGTGTCAAAACCAAACTGGTGAATAGGATTTCACAGCTCATGTGGAAACTATACGAATTCTGCACTGTGTTCTGCTGGTCAGTGACAGGGTAAAAGGCATGATGCTGCAGAGTGGATAAGCACAATTCAAGTCTACATGGATACAGCTTTTTATCAAATCACCTTGAACTAAATCTGCAGAAATTTTTCATCCCAGTTCTGCTTTCCTTCTAGCCCTGCGATTTTCAAATCAAGGTGCCCTGGCACCCTAGGTCACCTTGAGATCCATTCGAGGGTACCACAGGGTGCATCATACTGTTAGGTTTACAAACATGATTTATAAGATAAACCGGGAGATTTCAAATAGTAATCCATTCTTTGCAATAGAAATGCTGCTCTATTATTTTACTGTAGTAAAAAGAAGCCCTAGTGAAAACAAAAAGCTGGCATTTTTCAAGTGTGTAGAGTCTCTTCAGGGATGCCTTGAGTCTAAAGAATTTGAGAACCACTCTTCTAGCCCAGTGGTGCCCAACTCTTTTATACTGCGGACCAGCAAACTATCTAATTTACATATTTAAATTTAACTTAAGAGGTGGGGGGTTGCGAGGATCAGATTGGGTTGGAGTACCGCAACCATGGGCACTCGGGGACCCTGCAGGGGAGGGGGTTGTGTAGGCAGTGGCCTGGGGGGTCCTAACTGGGGCTGCCCGGGAAGAAGGAGCTCTGCTGCCTTTCCTAGGAGCTAGCAGCAGAGCCCCCC
>JAGPOW010000261.1:85732689-85780035 GCA_030014935.1 Caiman crocodilus | reverse complement strand
CCCCCCTCCCTGCCTTCCACCCTAGGCATTTCCCCACCTGCATCCCCCTGCTCATCGTCATGGGTGGTGCCGGGGGGGTCCTGCTCAGCACAGGCCACGGTACTTGCTGCATAGACAGCACCTCACTGGGCATGATCATGGTGGCAGGAGTTGGACAGGGCACACAGAGCTGGTTGCCTCCCTCCTGGAGCTGACCCGCCACCCAGCTTTAACCTCGCATGTGATTGCTGGCAGTGGAAGCCACAACCCAGCAGCCAGGCCACAGCTCACTGGTTGGGAACATCTGTTCTAGCCACTGTCTGCCAGTAACACTAGGATGCAAAACCAGATGAGGAGGCAGACATACTCCTCTGCAGCAGGCCAAAGTAGTTAAAACTTGGCTAGGAACAGAAGTGACACAAACTGGTTTAAGTGATCAGAAACTGGTAGAAACCTGTAACAAAACAGAAGTTCAGTGCACACAAACCAGTTTCAAAATGGCTGAAGCCAGCTTAAGATAAACCTGGTTGAATGCAATAGTAGACTTAACTCATTTAGCTCAATCCAATTTATGAAACTTCTGTCCCAGACCCCTTCCTGGGTTCAAGTTAAATCAGTGTCCCCCAGCATCCCAGGATACTTTGTAGCCCTGGGCTGGAATGTGTTGTCTGCTCCAGAGAGCAGGGTTGGCTCTCCCCCTTTGCTCCCTAGCCAGAGCAGTGACAGTTGGCTGACAAGGAGGTGGGGGTGGGAAACCCAGATGGGTACTGCAGCTAGGTCTGCCTTGGGGAGGGCAACACCAGCCAAATTTTTCCCTGGTGGAACAGAGGGGGCATTAGGCTTGAGCAGGGAGGCTCAGGTGGAGTGGAGGAAGAGGTGTTTAGACCCCCTCTCCCACCAGCACCAGATGCCAACTGGGGTCTGCTTGGTAGGGGGCCAGCAAGAGACTAGAAGATTCTACCCCCTCCCACCTCCAACAGAGATTGAGGCAAGTAGTTGATAAGAGGAGTGGGAGCGGGAGGGAAAGGGGCATAATTCCCCTCAGTTCTCTCAGGAGGGGAGGGAGAAGTGGCTGGGGCTGGGAATAGAGGGCCTGGTCCCCTGCCACCTGTGAGCACAAGGCCAAGCCCTACAGGACTAGAATGAGAGACGGAAGGTATTGGCAAAGACCTGGCAACATCATCACATTCATGTCCTGGAGACAAAGCTAAGGGAACAGGAGAGTCCCAGACTGCTTGGATTGATGTGAGGAAAGAAAACAAAGAACTATACTTAAATTACAAAGTAGAACCTTTAAAAAGAGGGAGACTGGAAAACCTAAGCAAGACAAAAGACAATGAATGCATGAGAACCTGCCTAAGATGAAATAGGTGAGGCTGAATTGATTCAGTCTTTGCAAGTTAGTCTAAAACTGCACAGATTAAATTGAAACAGAAGGGAAAAGATATTTTCCTTTGATTCAGAAAATGCATCCACATGCCTGTGGTGGCTCAAGCCAGAAGCTGGGGGGTGTTAGAGCACAGCTCTCTGGCTGTGTGTTCACTTCCTCTTCCTGCTGCCCCTGAGGTGCCTGAGATTTGCATTCCAGAATTACAGCAGTAGGACTCTACAGGGTTGTTCATCATTTCTTCTTCTGGCTTCCAGGTGCCTCTGAGATTTGTAGTGCACAATTGCTGCCAGTAGTAAGTCTGAGTGGGGGAAGAGGTGTTTAGCCTCCTACCCCTCAACCCCAGATCTCAGCCAGGGTTTGCCTGGGGGTGGCAGTACCCCCCTGCCCCACAGACTAGGCTGTATTCCCTGCTGGGCTTGCCCCCTTTTCTGCCAGCCCTCATTGCTCTGGCTAGGGAGCAGAGGGGTGGGCCCAGCCCTGCTATCTGCAGCAGACAGCCCAGCCCCGGGCTGAAAAGCATGCTGGGATGCTGGGGGACTGTGATTTAACTTGAACCAGGAAGGGGTCTGGGACAGAAGTTTCATCAACTGGTTTGATGAAAATCAATTAAGTCTGATACCACATTCAACTAGGTTTATCTTAAACCAGTTTGAGCCATTTTGAAATTGGTTTATGAGTGCTGAACTTCTGTTCTGTTACAGGTTTAAACCAGTTTCCAATCACTTAAACTGGTGTATGTGTAACTTCCGTCCCAAGCCCCAAAGGGGAGAAGAGGGTGAAAATGTGCCTATAAAAACTCAAGTAGAGATGAGACCTGTAGGATCTCTACTTCAACACTTAAGATCCCCTGCTGATTCCCCAAGAAGGACTTTCTAAATACCTAGCTGTCAGGAGATACTCTGCCTTCAGGATAATGTAAGACTTATGCAAACTTATGGTTTTCTCTTGTCTTTTTGGTTTATTACATTCCATTTTAAGTTAGACTAAGTTGTGTGCACTCTCACTGTGTTTTACTGGGCTTTATTTTAGCTTAGGCAAAGGTTTTTAGTTGCTCTTTGTTGTGTGCACTAGGTTGCAAAGTGCTGTGTTCAATACATGTTCACTTCAGGGAAATGACAATTCTTGTTCAAGCTTTTATGAATTCAATGCCACTCCTTTTTCCCCCCTCCACCCCCTTCTCAGCCTGCAAGAGTTGCCCTTCCCCTCCCCCTTTCAAGTAGGGAGCAGGGGGAGAGAGGGCAGAAGTGTGCCAGGCACTGGCCCCCTGCCCATGCAGTCCTGGTCTGGGGTCCCACATGGGCTAGGGAGGGAATTTAAATCCCCACCTTCCAGTGTGCTTGCCCCAGGCTGGGACTTGCCCATGCTCCCTTTTCTTGAGCATGGAGGTAGGAAAAGCCTTGGAGTTTCAGCCCTTTCTCTTTGGCAGTGGCTGGCAGGCTGAGAGCTGTGCTTCAGCACCCCCAGCTTCTGTCCTGAACCACTGCAGGTATGTGGCTACATTTCCTGAATCAAAAGTGAATGTCTGTTCACTTGCTTCTCAATTTAATTTTTGTGACTTACACTAACCTGCAAATGCTGAATTGATTCTGCCTCAGGCTTTTTGACTCTCTGTACTTAGCCTTTGAGTCTGTTCCCAAGGCAACAGAATTAAAGGAGTTTGTCAATAGACAAACTGTCACCAATTTAATTAATCTAATTCAAGTTGCTGATACAGACAGTCCTTTTCACCTTTTCAGAGTGACTTACTTTATTTTGGCTTAAACCTGTTCCTAACTAACTTCAGCTAAACTGAAATAAACCCATTTTAAACTGAAGCAGGCAAGTGCATCAATATGACCACAACAGTTTAAAGCAAAGCTTAAGTTAAACCACTGCAATATACGTGTATGTATGTGTGCACGCTCGCCCTCCCGTCCCCAGCTAACTTATCCTGCCGGCCTTAACAGGATGCTAAAATGAAAAGCATTCACATTCTTCTCATACAATAGTTTTAGAATAAGCCATTAGCATCAACATTAATATTGCTATAAAATATTAACTCAGATATAAGGAACCTGAGGGAGCATGGTACATTAAATTAATAATCACATGCTTCCCACTACTTTCCCCCAAGTCTCATATGCCATAGAATTTCCTGCTCCTTCTTCAAATTGTAACCTAATTAATTTAAGGTAGAGTTTGCTAAGTTAAGAACAGAATATATTACCTGTTGTCTGGCACTGAACCCAATAATGAAGGAATTTCTTTAGAGGTCTGTTTTATGGTCCTAAATTCCTACCTCAGAACACTTTACTAGCAAATACTTAGCCCTAACTTTGTTACAGACTCATTACTCCTTTTGTGCTCTTTGCAAAACACTGCAAAACTGCATCTCCAAATTTCCATGTATTTTTCAGAAGTGAATTTACCTTTTCCTCATCCCTCTTAAGTACAAATCATGAGCAAATGCTTTTCAGTTCATTTTCCCCATTCCTAAAACCACTCAGGGCAAGTTACTAAACATTTCCTCATATTATATGTTACTCAAAGAGAACATCTTTGAAAATATTTGGTCCCATTGTCACTAAAATAAAATTAGTTTAAAATTGGATATATAAAACACTCCCACTATAGTGGCATTTCCTCATAATCATTCTTTGTTCTATGCATAATGTGACTTCTATTTTGAATGGACCAAATTGCAGGAAGACTAGCCAGGAAACATAACAATGCAAATATCTAAATGCTTCCTGTTAAACAACCATTACCAATACGGAACATATATTTTGTGTGTCGAACAATGGGCAGAAATTATACCCCAGCAGTTGCTGCTTGTGCTCTTTATTTTAGAAAAGGCTTGTATTCACGTGGGAGAACATTTTATGCTGAACCATTTTCTATATAACAAATAGATACCACAAATATTTTACAATCAGTAAAGTAAGCATGGCATAATTTATGTTCTTTCTAGTTTTGCGTCATGGTTCAAACCTACCTATACCTTCCACCCTCCCAAAGTCTCTTCCAGTCTACCCCTTCAATTAACTAGGGCAGCCTTATCTCTCTAAGGTGACCCTGGCCTTCACCTCATTCTCAAGCTAGGTCTGGGTACACTTCCTTTTGTACCAAATGTGATGCTTCAGTTGTGTTCAAACTCTGCCAATTTCCCTTTGAGAGTTGTGGCCCACATATGAACACAGTGACATAGAATAAAACATGGTTTTATTTCAACAGTGAGAATGAAGAGCTAAAGAGCTTTAACATAACAGTCTATATATCTATGCAACTTAGCAAATGTTTAGGTGGCCTGCCTTATTCAGGCACACCCATATTTTGGGACTGAGCTTTAGTCTGAGATCCCATTCCTCTGGAACTCCTCAGTAGAGAAAGGGAATCAGGGACAGACATGGAAGTAGTTGTTTCTCTGCACTGCTTTAAGTACTGGTAAATAGGGAGGAGGGGGATTGACAAAGAAGTATTTCTGTTTTCTAGGTCGCATGTAGGTCAGCTGATACCTGGACTACCCCCTATATTCATATGCAAACAGAATAACAAGCAAGCAGCTAGACATCATAATATTCATAACATGTATCTGGCAGATTCCAAGTCCTTTACAGTTTTATTTTCAGAATGTTAAGTTTTGGCAGAAACCCTTCCTCAAATCACTAAACTTTTTACTCAATATATGACAAAAATCACAAAACTTTTCACTCTTTTTATCATCTCTATTTTTCAGATATTTAATACATGACCCCATAATGCAAATAAACGCCCAAAAGCCTTTAAAAAACCTCTAGTCTCCACAAGAATTAGAAGTGTGAGGGTGAAATTAGGAGAAAATTAAAAAATGAAGTGTAATTATACAGAGAGTGCAGAGTCACTGGCCAGAATTCTAGGAATATCAATTACAAATAAAAGTAGTAAAGTGATAGTAAAATTATTCTTTTGCCAGATATAGTGTCTATGTTACATGCAAGATACTGACTGCTGTGATCTGGATATGAGATTATCTTAGTGTTCATTAGGCCCCACTCTACATGTTACAGGTATCGTGCAATTAACTGGTTAATTGCACAATTATCTTGAGACCACAAGGATGACTGCAATTACCAGGAGACTGCTGCAGTAATCTTCCCATCCGAGGGATTTCAAGCACCCTCAGTTTGTGGGGGATTACTGCAGTGGTGATTTCCCTGTGATAGTTTCACACACCCAATCCTCCTGCCATGAGGGACTTCCACATCCCCAGGGTGAGGAGATCATCACAGTGGCGATCTCCCAGATGCAGGGAGTGCATGGGGTATTCCCATGCCTGGGAGCTCCTTAGCTGAGGAGGCTTCTCCTTCAGCAGGTGCAGGGGGAGCCCAGAATCACCAGCAATAAGGTTCGATGGGATCTGATACGTGATCCCACAATCACACCTTCTGCCATGCACATGTGGCATCACCTGAGGCACAACTATGTGAATCATGTAGTAGATCCAATTGCCCCTTTACCTGCATGTGTAGAGGGGGACTTAGAAATTAAGGCCTGATTCTCTTCCTGGTAACACTGGTATAAACTGAGTAATTGTAATAAAATTAGTGAAAGTATACTGAAGAAAAGAGCAATTGGGCCTGAGAGTTTTTTTCTGGTATGCTGATACATGCAGCCTGCAACTAACTATTTCTATTTCATCAAGACACTAGAATAAAGCTGCACAATGTGAAAATTTCAGAGACCTACTAGGCAAAAAGAAAAATCACCAGCTGATGATACCACCAAATGTGATTTAAAGAAAAATTAAACTAGATTTACAGCTAAAACATTGTTCCTATCATACAAGTTACAAAGTCATAAGAAAATGTCAAAGAACACAAATATTTTCTCCATCATTAGTGCTATGTATTTTGGAACCACATTTACGTACAGATGTCATTAAAGTAAAACAATTGTTTATTTTGTGAGGGTAAATGCATTTGTAGATCTATAAATCACACACTAGCCATCAGGGGATCATACTAAGGGTCTGAATTTGATACATTCTTTCAATAATACAGTTGAATCCCTGTTATCTGGCACGAATGGGGGGTGCCAGTAAGCTAAAAGTGCCAGTTACCTGAGGACAGGGTTTCTGTCCAGATGCAGAGTGGGGGTGAGGGGAGGGGGCAGGTTGGTGGTGGTGGCGGCATGCAAACTTTCCCCCTTGCCCTCTCTGCACAGCAGGAGGCAAAGCGGCGCAGCGCAGCACAGTGTGCATCCCGCTACTTTCAGCAGTGCAGCAGGAGGCAAAGTGGTGTGGTGCTGTGTGCATCTTGCCATCTTTCGGCATGGTATGGCACTGAAATTCTAGTTAATAAGGTATTCTAGTTGGAGAAGTACCGGATAACAGAGATTTTACTGTATTACTTTTAATGAATGAAATTTAGAAAGTTTTGCAGAAATACAATAATCTTTTTAGCACAAACTGTAAAATCATATGTTTGAAATGCATTTTACTGAAATGTTCCAACTCATTTTTGTCAGAATATTACCACCTTCAATCTCTAACTTCTCACCTCTTTATAAACTTTTTAAAAGTTCACAAAGCAGGTAGTGATTTCCCTACATTAAAGGTTTTACTTGATTTCTATCTGAATGCATCAGCATATTGAATCTGTGATATGTAAAATTCTACAGAAGGTAGAATGAAGTAACAGTGGGTGGCTATGCCACTACCACTGGCACTATGGCTCGTGGCGCTACCCCTATTCAGGACACACAGGTCCTACACCTGCTAAATCTATGGCTATCTCTACCAGATAGCATGGATATCTTTGCTAGAAACAGGCTATTTTCAACCTGGTTTTTCTATAGGAGAGGAATAGATGTGGAAGGAAAGCATATAGCACAGTTTCCAAGACTAGAAAAGTTTCCATGACTGTCTGGGTTTCTGAATCTGGTTCTATAGGGGAATATATTCCTAAATTTATTTTTCTGAAGAAATGTATTATTTAGAGCTCAAACTAGGAGCTGTCTTCAGGAGACTACTCGCTAGGTAGATTTCTCTTTGATTTAATGCTTCTATGCTACAAGATGTTGATGCTGTGCCTTCCTTCTGATTTTGTCCAAATTCCTAAAAATCACTTTATGTAATCCCAGAATGCTGGTGCCTTCCAATAGAATTTCTTTATGTACTGTGATAGATATTGTTTTGGTGAGTTCGGAGTTATGCATTGAACCTCCTCTCCTCTACTTTGGGGCTTCTAGGAATGCTCCTCACTGAAGAAGTCAGTTGTTGAAAAGCTGCATGTGCAATATGGTCTACCGTGCAACATCTATACATTAAATCATCATCATTCCCAATAATCTGAAAAAGTGATGCATCTCTGGAACTCTTATGTTATAGCACTATTCATTTTCTGACACTGACTTCTGAAAGAACAGCTTTATTTCAGTGTTTATCTGAACCCCTAGATGAGTCAGTGCCCTGCTGGGGAAGAGATTGCTTTTGTCTAGATTTATTGCAAATCAATGTGTACTAAGTTCATAATTCACACTGCTATATTCTGAATCACTTCTTTCTTGGATGGTGCTTTGATGAAAATGTCATCCAAGAAAAGGAACATAGTGAATTCCTGATTTCTTCACCACAGGTATCAAAAAAGTATGTTTAAATCCTTGGGACTGAACAAAAGCCAAAGGGCAGAGGCTTATCCTGAAAAACTTTCAGAATGGAAATCAGTTAAAACAAACAGCCTCTATCATAAAGTGGCTCTTGGGTCAATTTTCCCAACTCAGGAACAGCTTTCTTTTCTCCACGGAAATTTAGCTAGCTGAGGCACTATCATCCAAGCCTTTTTGAGCTATTTATATTAATAGTGTTCTTTTTTTTTTTGCCCAGGGTCTCTCTCAAGGGCAGTCTCAGATTCAGGGGACAACACCTCAGAGAACCTGATTACTGCAATTATACTAATTGCAATTCTTACATAGGTGAGGAGGAAGTTTCTTTCCCAAGAATCTTCCTTTAGGGGTCTTCTGGGCTTTGACAAAAGGGATCAAAAGCCAAAGACATGCAGCGGACTAGATCTGCAAAAGTACTTAAGCATCCCTGGTAGAATCTGGGTGGAATTTAGACACTCATACCCAAGAGTGTAATCCTCAAAACTCCTGCCTAACCCTTTAGGAATCTGAAAGACTGAGGGTATCTGCATCATACAAGAATAGGATTAGAAAGGACCTCAAAAGGGCATCAAGTCCAACTCCTGTACAAGGCAGGACCATCCTTGTCCAAACCATCCCAGCCAAGTGTTTATCTAACTTGCTCTTAAAAACTTTCAAGGATGATTATTCCATAGACAATCTGTTCCAGTGTTTAATCACCCTCATTCATTGAAAGTCTTTCTAGTATTCAAACTAAATTTCTCATTTCAGTGCTTCTTGTACTGTCCCCTGCAGCCACTGAGAATAGACTCTCACCATCGTCTTTATAACTCACTAGACATTTAAAAGTGCTGCTTCTGCACGTGCCTAGAATTCCTTGCCATATTAACAACAGCCTCTTGCATCTCTCATACCCAAGTCTGTTTGGAATCCACAAACTTGTCATCCCTGTCATTGGAATCCCCTGCAGAACCCACTCCAGTGAATTCTGTCAGGCCAGGCTTGATAACACTGAATTTAGCAAAGAACACAGCAGTCATCACCACTTTTATTTAAAAATGCAAATGCTTAAAAAAAGTAATGGTGGTAATGCTGTTGCTTAACTAATATAATAGCAGTAATGATTAGAGCATTCAGCAGGGAGTGGATGATACTTAGGCCCTCTTTGGTTAGAGAGGGTTCATAATCACATTTCCCATTCCCAAGGGGGGTGCCCTAACCAACAGATTAGAGGCTCTTGTTGAAGTCTGTCCCTGGGAAGAAAGAAAATAAAATCAATGGGACAGAGAGAGAGCAAACAATAATAAGAATGCCTCTTTATCATGATGATGAGGGCACTCACCTGGGAAGGGAATACCTAGGCATTCTGTATTAAATAGCTATCGGATACAATACTACATTTACCTGTGTACCACATACACCTTTCCCCCAAAATCTGGCCTTCCAAAATTGGTGTGTCTTAAGAAGGGAAGCTGATTTTCTGCCCAGAATAGTAGCTGTGATATTTGTATTCAGGCAGGACTGAGGGAACTAACTGACTTTAAGGATTATAATCTACTTCAGGGGTGTTCAAGATGTGGCCCATGGGCTGGATCCAACCCTTGAAGCCATATCATATGGCAAGCAAGTGCTGGCCTTGGATCTCAAGGTGACCAACACACCACAAGTAGCAGGCATCGGACAGGCCCCACGCACAGGGCCCAGTACCCATGCCATAGGTGGCACCTACTTGGGGACCCATCCTGTATATGGCACCTGCACTTGGCCAGTCCAGTACCCTCTTTCCCACCCCCTCCACATGCTGGTTCTAGCACCAATATTGCCTGTTCCAGCCAGTGCTGCACACAGTCCTGCTCCAACCAGCCCAGAATGGGCACTGCATGCAGCTCACACCCCAGACTAGCCAGTGGGCACTGGATCTGACATAATGGGGACAGGGCCCCCAATCCAATCTAGGGGGCCAGTCTCACACCAGTTCTCCAAACCATGGACACATCCCATGCCAGTCATCTGACCTATGTGTGATGGCCCCTTTCTCCTTTTTAATGGTCTTGATGTTCCACTGAACAACCTACCCTTTCTTCAGCAACTTTGCTGTCTGCTTTTCACTCTACAAGTATTAATCGGTGGTCCTGATATTCGTGAAATTTCCTTTCTTTGGCATTTTTTAACTATGTTACCTTCTCTTGGTCTCTCATCCCCCATATCACAGCCCTGCAGACAGTTTTTAGCTTTTTTCAAAATTCCAGAAATCGTTCCATGGAGTCCACTCTCCAGCAGCAGACAGTGTCAGCTTTTGGCTGAGCAGCCAAGAACTAACAATTCTGTGAAAGGTTTAAAACTGTAGCTTTTGCCTGAGCAGGAAAGGGAGGTTGAGTGAGCTGAAGTTTAAGCCCTCTGTTATATGCAGCTACAATTCTGGAAAGATCTTTTTATCTTCATTCTGCCTTACCAAAAAGAAGCATCTCTCTTATTTGAGGGCATGTGGTATGTGAGAAAATATGGTACATATTAAGTGTTAGAAGCAGGGATCAGAATCTAGCTCTCCCCTCTTGAAGGTGAATGTTCCCATCACTGGGCTACAGAGTCATGCTGTTTCTTGTACTGCCTCTGGCAGCAGTGTATGGAGGGGCAGGTAGGACACCAGAACAGCAGCCCCCCTGGGAGTCTGTGCTATGGCAACAGCAGCAGCTAGCCACTGGAACATCATATTGCTTCTGCAGGAGCAACAACAGCAACATCCAAGGCAGGCAGTCCAAGCTGCAGCAGCAACCACCAGGGACTTTGAATCTCTGGGACAGGTAAGACTCTAATCCTCAGCACCCTCAAGGAGAAGAGCTATCTCCACTCCTTGAAAGCGTGTTCCCCAAAACACAAACCTTGCTACTTATGCCTTTGTTTCCTGGTCCCATGAATCTTGCATTTCTTCCTGTATGGGGTCCTTTTTTGACAGAAAGAGTATCTCACTTCTACATTCCAGCCTTGCCAGACTGGTGGTTGCAGCTTTCTCCCAGAAGGCAGGAGCTATAGATTTGAATTTCTTCAACTTGGTTAATAACTACTCCCAGCACTTGGAAATTCTTAGCAAGGTGAATACTATAACTGTCATTAACTTTTCAAACCATCACCTAGCTAATATCTTGAAGCTGGGCAATTAGTTTTTGTCAAATTTTTTTTTTGCCTTCAGTTGTTTTTAAAAGTAAAAAGAAATTGTTTCAAACTTTTTACAGCAAAACATTTATCTTTTTCATTTTACAATGATCTATTATTAAAATACACTATTTATCACCATTTCAACATGCATATAACTTTAAAATAATGTTAACATGCGAAAACATGACCAAAACATTTGGGTCAATCCAAAATAAATTTCTTAATTTTTTCATTTAGTAGAAAACTTTCAAAACAAAAAATTAGTTCTTCCAGAAATAGTCCATTTGAGGATGGCCAGCCAGTGAATTCTTTGGCCAATTCTGAACTCTCACCTCACAGCATCAGCTAATTAGCAACAGCTAGGGTTTACCTTCCCTTACACAAGGGCCCTTTTTGCAACAAGACAAGCCAGAGTACCTTTGAATCAGCAAGATGAAGTTAATGGGGCTTAAGCTCTGGCAGGTTCCGATTTGCCTAACATATGAATACTCATTGGGGATTGGTCATCTGCTGGTGAAGGAGATGTGGAACTTATCTTCTACAATGTTATCATTAAGACATGGGCCAATACATTCTGCTGAGAATAGTCCATTGCTTTATTTTTCCCTGTGTGCCTCCTTGTTGTGCACTAGTTTTATCCTTTCTACTAACCGTCAGGTGTATTTTGTTGATGGAACACTGCAAAGAAATCTCCATGTTTGCAGCCCTCTTTGGCAGTAGGGCCTCGAATATCCTACCCGTAACTTTTCTTCAAATAATCACATATCCTTATTATTTATTTTGCAACTAACATTTTTATAATATCCTCAGGACAAATTACATGTCATACAGGGAGAGAAAAACCCCCACACACAGAGCATGGAATGGGAAAAGAAATACAATATAGTCTTCCAATTTATGTGACCAGCAATGAATCCTAATGTTGTGACTTATCCCCTTATTTACTACTTCTGATTTGGGGCCCAAATTAGCAGGAAGTGCTTGGGGTTGCAAATCAGTGTGCTAATTAGATTACAGTATGACAGAGAAGATACTCTGCAGTGTTCACCATGCTAAGCACAACCGTCAGCCTAAAATTAAATGTAGGCATTTTAAGAAAAAAAGATTAATGTCTTGTTCTCTATGAGAAGAAATATATGGACACAGCAAACTACTGGTTGTCTATCCAACTTTCAGCTTTTCTGTGATTCAGAATTTTAATAAGTCCATGAATTCCCTGACAAAGCAGGTCTCTGGTAAAATACTTGTAAAATACCTGTATTTCTTAAATAATTCCTTTAGATCAGGGTTGTCCAACTCCTAAACAGCCCTGGGACCACATGCTAGCAGGGGTTGCACAAGCGGAGGCCCTGGGCCAAGGGACCTGCATGCCCCTTGCACTTCATCCTAGAGCAATTAGGAGAGCAGCAACTGGGTGAGGCACTGGGAGCTTCAATTTAATCCCTTGTATGTGGCCCATGGGCCACCAGTTGATCAGCTCTGCTTCATATGATTTTACTGTTTTAGTGTCTTTGAGATACCTACATCTGACCATTAGTCAACTTGGTATTAGTGTCAGAACTTTAAAAAAAAAATACATTCTAATAATTATTCTAGTAATAAAAAACTTTTCCTTACCCCTTCTTCAAATCGAGATTATAGAGCATTATAGGAATGACCGAGTATCTTGATTATGGAGCATATATGATGTGCAGCAGCTATAGTGACAGATTTTTGCATTCTCTTTACTCCCATTTTGGGGCGTGCTTGCTGTTTCTCACCCTTCCTTTTCCCCCTTGTTTCTTTTGGAGGCTAAAGTGACATATGGAAGCTAGATATAAAGTAAAAGTCAACATTTTGAGCTGAACTGGCCATGCCAAGAAAACATTTAAAAAGTCACTCACCTTATCATAGTGAGTGTAATTTCCAGTCTAATTCAGTAAATAGAATAGCCTTGCAATCTATATTTATAGTGACTGTATCTTTTGCTGCATAGCACTGTTCAAAATGCACACATTTGAAAAGATAGTATGTCAGTAAAAACTACTACTGGTATTCAGCTGGTTAACGGAACTCAGGCTAATGCGCTTTATTACATGTATTTCTATACATGCTATTTAGTCACAATTTTTATCAGTTCTAGACTTTCATTTAAAACTGATGACTCAAAAACTAGATTCCTCTCCTTTGATAAGAGCAGTTACAGCAAGAAACAATCTCATTTGACAGAGTAATAATACTATTTTTCCTGCTTAATCTTCCAGTTTTCTAGAAGATACAATTCTTCTGTTATGCCAGGGTTGTTAATTTACTCTTCAGCAATGAGTTCCACTGATTTCTCATCTCAGTGCATTGCCTTAAGTTACATAAATCTCACAGCAATTAACTGTTCATCATTGTGTTTCTCCCTCTTATTGAAACCTCCCTTTCTTGAAGGTTTTCTTCCCATGCATTAGCTAGTTACACATGTGGATTTGAGCTACAACTGGGATGAAATGCCTGATATTCTTTATTTTTCTACATGAATGGATTCTAAATCTGGGTAACTTTTTGTGGGGGGTTTAATTCACACAATTTAGAACTATACAAAGATAGCAAACATGCCACTAAATTCTAGAAAAATATTATGAGCTAAATAAGCAAAACTGTTTAAATTATTATATTACTATTTTTTTTTCACATATTGTTCATAGGGAGCAGAATTATGGCTGTACAGACTTATAGCTTTTCTTTCGTTTTTTAAGTTTTCAGAAGTTTTAAGTGTTGCTAAACTTGATGTTCTAAATGACACAAGATGCTAATACGTGACTTACGTCTGGGTTGGCAAGGTCCCTTTGTGCTAGAATTCTTTTTTTTTTTTTTTTTTTTAAATGAAGGAGAAATAATTATCACAAATACCTGTAAGAATTCTATCAGTTACAGTTATCATGTAGGTTTGTAGTTGGGACATGGCTGGCAAAGAGAAAGGATGTGATGCAATTCCTAAGTGCCTCTTCCTATGCATTTTTTCCCTTTGTTTCCTGCCATGAGGATTATGTCAATGCACTGATGTATGTGGAGGTTTTAGTAGTTAACAGGGACAGTGAAAGAAACTGTCGGCATGCTTTATGCCCTAAATCATGACAGTTTACTTACATGGTGGTTTCATGCAAGAGAATATTAGCAAATATTCCAATGCTTTCTGGCATGTGTTCTTCTCTACCTTCAACTTCATTATTCTCTGCAACACCAAGCTCATCCCATTTCCAGTTCATCCTTCTTCCTCCCCTTCAATTCAGACTTCAGCATGTCAAATCTATTAGCACAGTGTCTCTCAACCTTTTTAGACTCCAGGTACCCCTCAGAAAATGACAGGTCTTAGTTTTCACTTCTTTCTTGACTACAGGAAAAAGAGCAACAATTCAGTTGCAATGGCCACAACTGAGCAAAACGTTTTTAATGCTGTGGATTCCCATTTGAAATCTCCAAGTTTATCATGTGAACCAGGTTCACACACTGTACAGCACTGCTCTGTGGCACCCTTGAAAGGATTCAAGGCACCCCAGAACATAAACATTTCTGCCTTACTGTCTGGGGCCCTCTACTGCATATACATTACAGGCATCAGATTACTAGATAGTCACACAAATCATTGATTACATAGCCTGAGGAATATAATCAACCAGATCCTGGACCTCCGCTATGCGCTACCCCCAGCTAAGCATTCTGCTTCAGCCAGGCCTCCCCATACAACCAGGGTTCAAACTATAGGGAGGCTTGGGGGGGCTGAGCTCCCCCCATAAGAGATGAGAGCCCCCCACATAAGCCTTCCCATAAGAGACAAGGGTCCCCAGCCCACCCCACACCTTTCTAAGCAGCTCAGGCAGTAGTGGTGGTGGCAGTGGTTCCTTCTGGCTGGCACCCCATCAGGCTTCCCCAAGAGTCGGAGAGTAATTTGAACCCTGTACACACCACTCTTGTTTTCAGCAATTAGAGTCCACGCAGATAGAATGCCCCCTCCCCAGCCCCTATCCCGACTCATTCTCTTTTTTTTCCTACTGAGATTCCCCACCACACACACAGGGTTTACTTTTGTATATCCATAGTGCTTTAATTTTGTATATCCTGGATTTCAGAAGTTAAAATACAGGTAAACTTCAGCAACCACCAAATTCATATAGGGACAAATTCATCCTCCTAATTCACATAGGGATGAGAGAGACAAGCTCAGTACATACCAGGAGTGCAAGCCTCTCAAGATTATGACCAAAGTATAGGGAGAGGTAGAGCAAGGTAGCATCCTAGGCTGCTTACAGAAGTGGGAAACCATGCCCCCTGAAAAAAACAGTGTTTTATTTTAAGCTCGGCTTGTCCCTACACTGAGTGTAGCACATGCCCAGAAAAGCACTGCGTCAGTTTGACCCGGATCACCCTATGTCCGTAAAGATCAGGCACTTCAGTGGGGTATTTTGGCACTTTTATCTACCAGCTGATTAAATCAGCTGGTAGATAAAAGCACTAAGAAGACTTGTTGAAGCACATGATGTATACAGATGCTGCAGAGCTGGGTTAAACTAATGCAATTCCTCTTCCAGTAAAGTGTTGTGTTGTTTTGGGTTTTTGGGAGGGACAGGGGGGAGTTAAACATCTTTTTACATGTCTCACCAGCCTTAAAGGACCTATACACGAGCATGGAGACTGCTCTGACATGCTGGAATTCAAGTACGCCAGCACAGACTCAATTAATCAAGTCCTCTGGAGTATGGCAATTATTGTGTTCCAGCAGCCTTCTGCATCTCGGGTATCAGTGTCCCCATGCTTAGAAGTGGCAGCAGGGCACTTGAACTAAAGCTCACCGCGTTTCATGTATGAGACGCGGTGACACTTTAATTAGAGCGGTTGTTGGAGCCACTCTAATTAAAGCATTGCTCCCCTCTTATCCCCAGTGTAAAAATGCCCTTGGAGACTAACTGGTTCACAAAGGCATATATTTTTTTTTATAGGCAACAGCCTCCTTCATCAGATGCTAAAAGGCATAGGGAGAGAGGCTCAGACCCCACCAGAAAGAAAAGGCACCTGCAGACCCTTCCTTTCTACACAGGAGAGCCAAAGCAGCGGCTCAGATGCCAGAATAGGATAGGGCCCCAGATTCAAGCTAATATGAGGACACAGGAAAGGGTCTCAGTTGTACCCAGTGAGTAATGTATCACCCCTGCTGTCCTACCCTAATCCCTCCTACCTTGTAGAATTTAACTCTTACAAAATTCAGTTTTGCTTCCTAAGGAGACCAAGATTACCAGACATTAGCTGCGGTAATTTTTGAGCAACTGAGAAAATTTGGACCAATCACATCCATAGCATACCAGAATCACCCCCCACCCCTCCCAACGACCTGCCAGAATCCTATTAACTTTAAGAAAAGGGATTTTTTTGAGAGTTTGTGGGGCAGGGGGGCTGCTGTCTTGGATGCTGCTGGTTCAACTTCAGAATCTTACTTCTTATCCTCCCACACAATGCAACACAGCAAATGTCAGGGAAATCTGAGTAATTTGGATGTGGATATGGATTTTAGAGTACTTAAATGAACTGACCTTTGAAACAGAATGGGATGATCATACTTAATTACAGCAGATCAGAAACGAGGATTTGTAGTAGCTCTGCCATGCTGGAAGCATCTGAGCCCCTCAAACTATTCTTCAGTCGTCATTTCTTTCTCCAAGTCCCCAAAGCAGGTGAAAATCTCCTCTCCATTCCCCTCCATGCTCAGAGCCATGTCCCTCCCACCCCATTCCCTTCCCCCACTCTCCTGCCTGATTCTGCTTCTTTCCCTCTCCCTGCGCCTGCTCCCAAAGGTATCAGGCAGGTCAGAGGAACCCTTCCCCACCACTGCCCCTGCTACTCTTGCTTTCCAGCTCAGCCCGGCCTTGCACAGCATGGCTGGAGTAGACAGAAACAGCTCCAAAGCTTCTCCCGGACAGCAGGAGGAGCAGCAATGGTGAGTGAGGGAAGGTGGGGAGAGGAGGAGATGTGTTTCTGGGTACAGAGGGGAAGGTTTGGGGATTCTTAGCTGTTCTGGGGACTTTAAAAAAGTTCCCAGAGGCTCCCATGGGATGGTTCACCTGTACCAGTGGGAGGCTGGAAGGGGAGGGAGGAAGTTGGGAGCAGGGGTGCAGCCTGAGGCGAGGGTTGTTGCTCCTGCAGCCTCCTTTGCCAAATCTAGGATCCAGCCCTGGAGATGCTCATCATCCTTTGAAAAACATCTCTCTAAACAGTGTCAAAATAGTTTTAAGCTAAAGACTCCCTTTCTGTTACAATGTTAGTACACAATCTTCCTACAACCATAGAAATCTGGCAAGATAGAGCCTAGAGCTGATCTAAAGAAAATTTCATTTTGAAATGTGGGGAAAGAAATTAGTACACAAATCCATTTAAGAGAAACAAGGCACTAATATATGGTGGGGATCACAAAATTTAACAGCTAGTTGTCAAGATCCTAGGCTTTGGCTGAGGAGTTCTTGAAATGACTTTAGAAAGTAGTTGTTAAGACTAAGTCAAACTTTTCATTTCCCTAATCTCGGGACCATTCATGTGCTTCTCTCTGTCTTAATTTAAAGAAGCATACAGGTGGCCAGCAGCCCAAGAGAATATAAAGACAGTATTTCAGTCTTTATTTAGATGTTTAAGCTCTCGCACCAGATTTTACAAGCTGGTAAACACTGGCAAAATTATTTCTCCCGCAGAACTATAACCAGCTTGTGCTTATCAAGCTCCTTCCTTACTAACATTCAAAGCCTGCAATCATCACCCATTCAGCCATTCTAGCTTAGTGCTGGTTTAGCAAACAAGAGAATTGGGAGCAGTAATTAAGCCTACTTTTTATATAGTATAATTCACTACCTCATAAGCCCCAAGCCCTTTTAGAAATGACATTCTGGTTTCACACCACTCATAACCTTGTTAAAAACAATGGCATAACAATGTGTTCCAGGGCAGAACTGAACATAACATTTATTAAGAGGCATCCAAGAAAAGCTGTCAGTTCAGGTTACTAGCATAAACTGAAATTAATCCAGTCTCTGGGGTTTTTTTCTTCCTTAAAAGAAATGACTTAGAATAACAACAGTTATGTTAATGCAATTATGCTCTGTAGTCAGTTTATTTTCTCCTACCTTGAATCAAGTGTTTCTGCTCTACTAAAATGTTTAGTATTTATAAATACCTTAGATTTGCTTCAGCATTTATTTTTTGATGTGCGATTATTATCTAGTTGTAAAGCAAGATTCTGTTAGAATTACTGCTTTGTAGACAGTAGACTACTACTGTGTCTTCAGATGGTTGTCAGTCTGGCACTGCTCTAGAATATAGCCACACATCCTATTGCATACTACTGCTTATACAAGGAAGGATGACACAATTGGCATCAAATGGGATGAATATAAAGAGGAAGTATGAACATATAAAGGAACTTGTTTGGTAGCAGGAAATAAAAGAGCAAAATTTGTAGCCGAGCCCAAAAATGAAAGAGAGAGAAATCACAGCACTATTAGTTAACTGCTATACCACTCGTTTCTGGGAACATCTTGGTATACATTGTAAAAATATGGCTCAGAAATTTCACTGGTTTGGTGAAACGCATCTGAATTGTTTGTTTAAGGTCTCTGAACCTCCATTAAGGAAGTACGGCTCTCATATAAAACTAGCATAATCTTCTCCTTGTTGCCCACCCAATCGCTATAAAACATTTTCATCTTCAACTCTAAAAACATGCTCATTGTTTAAGAGCATCCTATTTTATCTGTGTGAAGATTTAGGACAAATTAAAAAAGGACAGTCACCCTTTACATTTTTTCACTTCAAGAGGGTGACACCCAGATTGCTCTCATACCTTCTACAAACCATAGTGCTACAGAAAACTGTCTCAACATTGCACTGCAACACATGGGTGAAGTCAGTGGTAGCTTTGCAACTCAAGCCTGTGGCCTGTTAGGTCAACTGGGAATATAGCTAACATGGTTACAGGACACAGACATTACCTAGAAAAAAATATCTTGAAAACACTCATTTGCCATAAGTGGCAATGGCCTTATGGCTGGATTGTAGGTGTCAGTTATAAACTAGCCAGTAATACCCTGAACTCCAACTACACACAGCACTATTTAAAATAGATATCATCTAATTATGTATGTCTGCAGTATTGAAGGCATCTCAGTAACAAACAAGCTGGTATTGGTTAGTCTAAGGACATGTATAGACGAAATGAGGGGCATCTGCGCATGACACTTTAAAGCGGGTTAAATGCTTTTGCACCGCTTTAATAGTGTTTGCATGCATTGGCAGCATATTGCACAGTAATTCCAGACACTGTAGCAAATTCAGCAGTGTAATGTGCCTTAAATTACTTGGGAAGCAGCAAACTAAAACTCCTCTGGGAAGTTTTAGATGGCTGCCCTATAGCTGCAGAGCTAAGCACCAAGCTCTGCGTAGCTCAGGGGCTCTGCAGGAAGCCCATGCAGACATCATGGCAGCAGCCCAGAAAGGCAGTCTCCGCCCAAGCAGCCAGCCTGATCTTTTTTCTCTCCCCCTTGGAGCCTGCTTGCCTGCCTGAGCTGTACGGTGGCCCAGTGTTTCCCTCCGTAGCTGTGGTGCCTCCTGGGACCACCTGAGCCAGATGCCTGCGGGTGGGTGCAGCCTGTGGGGGGGCCACTGTCGCCACGGAGGGAAGCACCAGCCCATCCCACAGCCCAGGGATGCTCCGCCCACCGGCAGCTTGCCCTCCCCTCCTTGCTTCCAGAGAGGCAGGTAAGTTCAGGTATGTGCATGACACAAGGGTTTAAAGGGCCCTAAACTGAAGCGGTGTTTTTAAAGCCCCACTGCTTCAATTTAGGCCCCCATTTTGTCTATACATGCCATAAGGTCTGGTCTAAAAAAGGGGAAAAATAAATTAAAAAAAATCTGTACTTGAAATTGCATCAAGATTTAGAAACAGTTTAGGAAAGTATTAAGATGACTACAGAGAAATACAATTTTGATGGATTTCAAAATATTAACACCGGGGGGGTGGGGAACAATACATTCTGTCTTCTTTTGTAAGTAATAGTTTGTAAGTCAAAGAGCAGTACAGATAGAAACAACTTATTATTAAGAATTTTAGTAGGCAATATTTGAAAGTTGTCACTAGGAAAATAACCTGTTTTCAAGCCAGTTGTTTTATGTACCCAGCACTATGTTGAGCATTAACAATTTAGCAGAGATTATCTTACTTGAGCACAGAACAAATTATATTACCTAGAAGATTCATACTAAACTAGCTTCTGATGTCAGTAATACAAAAAAAAATCATTTTTTTTAAAAGTTTGTATGCAAAACTGGGAAATATGTCCTTTGAACTGTGCACAACTGTTCTGTGCATCTGAGGATCTGTATAGACAAGCAAATGAAACTCTCCAAATTTTACTCCAATTTGATGTGCTTCTAATCTTGAGCACTTCATTGCCACACAGATGTATGGCCCCCAAACATGACCCCCACTTAAACACTTTAAAATGGGTACAGCAGCATGTGGGTGTGGGGCTTGAGCCATGGGGTACAACAAGGGGTTGCTTGGCTCTCCAGCAAGCCTGAGTGGTAAATTCTCCTTTACCTGCAGTGAGCCAGGGGGCAGAAGAAATTTGGCAAAGAGGCTTTCCTGTATGCTCTGCTGTCCTCAGGAACCTCTGGAGGCCAAGCAGCATGCAAGGGATCCTCTATTTTTATCTATGATCTCCAGCATCTTGAGGCTCTGGCCTTTTGCATAGGGCTGTGTGAAGCTTTGGTAGTCTATTTGATTTGGAGGAGATTCAGCCCAATTCAGCGAATCTATATTAGATATAAATCTAATCTGGAGACCCATTAAAAGGTCTGAAGCAAATCCAAAGCCTCAGAATCGATTCGGAAGATCCAGAGAGATTTGGATGGGGGGGAGGGGAGGCAGGCAGACAGCCAGACAATTGCAGGTTCTCCTGTGGCTCCTCTGGCTGTGCCTGCCTCATGCCAGGTAGGAGGAGCTGTGGGAGAAGCTCCCATGGTTGCCCTGCTCAGTCCCATCTCCCACCTAGCCCCAGCCTCCTGGCACAAAAAAGCTCTGCACTCACCAGCTGCAGCAACGGCTGTGGGGGCTCTGGGGCCATGTGACAGAACCCCCCTGCACAGCTCCCACTCCTCAATCTCCCCCTCCATCCAGCCCTGCCCCCCCATGGCTGCCCCACCTGGCCTCAGCATTCTGAGCAACTCAGGTTGCTGAGTGGTGCTGGGCTCCAGCTGACTGCTTGAGCTGCCCCAGCTCCCAGACAGCATACACTATCCTGAGAAGCCGTGCTATACCCATGCAATGAGACACCTGCTGTGCAAGTGCCAAGCAAGGGGGCGATCCCTGCTGCCTCCAGCTGCACGGGTGGTGGGGGGAGGACTCTGCCATGGGACCCAAGAGGCCCTGATTGACATTGCCAGAACTAGTGAATGCAAGTCTTTTTTTTTTTTTTTAAATTGCTAGGAGGTGGAGCTGGGCATGGCAGCCACAGGGGGCAGGGGATAGCAACTGGGAAGCGAGTGCTATGCAAGGGAGCTCTGCCAGGAGGCCCCACAGCCCCTGCTATAGTCAGTGAGTAAGGGGAGGTTTTTTTGTTTGTTTGTTTTTTGGGTTTTTTTGAAGTGCTGGGGCTAGGCAGGGAAGCTAAGGGGGCTTCTCCCATGGCTCCCCCTGCCCAGAGAGGGGCAGGTACAGCCATAGGAGCCATGGGAGAAAATGCAGCCTCCCACCTTTGCCTGCCTCTCCCCAGCTGATCTAAATCTCTGAATCAATGCCAAGTCTCTGATTCTGATTCGGATGAATCGAATGAGGACAGTGATTCAACTCACCAGATTGAATCACTGTCCTCTGAATCAGCCGAATCTGAATCAAATACTTCCCTATTCACACAGGCCTACTTTTGCATCCTTTTCAGCCTTTGAAAGTTTCTGAGGAAAACTGAGCATACAGGAGAATGCTCAATGGTTGTCCACCTGCTTCTCACTCCCATTTCTGCAGCACTTGGGGGCTGGCAAAAGACCAAATAATGCCCTGCCTTGCTCCATGGAGCACACAGACATTTCAAGAAGAACTTTTTTTTCAAGTGGTTTGAAGACAGCCCTCATTTTTTAAGGATCATATTTTAAGCCCTTTAGCCATTTCTGAAGCACTTCTTCAGGTGTACACATCATACACTTACTACTTGAAGAGTTTTGAAGGCGTGTGTGTATAATTAGTTAATATATATGAGTAATCTTAAGTTTATCCCAAACTTTTAATACAATTTAAATATATTTGGAGAATATTTTATAATGAGGACAAAAAACCTAAAACTAACTATTTTTAAGATAAAGCTTGATCATTTTCTGAAAGAAATTATAAGTCAGAGTTGCCTGCAACAGGAGACTGGATTTAGTGACCTAGGTTAGGCGATGGCAGCTTATGGCCTACAGGCTGGATCTGGCCCTCAGATGTGGGACTTGGGCGGTGTTTGGCAGCAAGGGGCTTCAGCACTTCAGCAGTGGTGTCCTTTCATTTCATCCAGGAAGAGCACATACCAATTGCTGAAATTTCGTTAGTCTGACAAAGGGTTTTTGAACCTGAAAGCTTGCTATTTAAGTTGGTCTAATAAAAGATATCAGATTCACCCAAAGAACCTTGTATTGGAAAACAGCTTTTTTTACTTGATGTGGCTGATAAATGCCCTTTGCATGCACACAGCCACAGCATGCATGCAGCCAGGAGCAAAGCCTGGTGGCATGGAGACCAGCATGAGGCTGGTAAGTCTGGTGTAGGGGAATGGGCGGGGAGGGGGCAGATAGAGGACTCAGTGATGAGGGAGGGAGTGGGGCAGGTGCTGTTCAGCTGGGATGGGGTGGAGCATGGGATGGAGCCATAAGCAACTCATCTGGGGTGTGCCTGTCTTACGAAGATCAGGGGGGCACCCCCCCCATGTCCTCCCAGGATGTGTGCAGGGTAGGAGCCACTCTGCATGGGTCCTTTCTGTGTCCTGCCCTGGCTGAGCAGCATGCCTCTAACCCCACTCCCTCCCTCACCACAAGGGCCACAATCTGCCCCCCAACTATGCCTCTTCCCTCCCCCCCCTTCCTTCACAACAGACTTACCAGCCCGATGCTGGCCTCCAAGCTGCCTGGCTGCATATTGGAATCAGATCAGTATCGGTCAATATGGCTCCTTAAAAATCATCCATCAGTATTGGCCCAAAAAAATCTCTATCGGTGCACCCCTACTGAAAGCTTAATTCGTACAAGACAGAAGCACCAGTAATAGCCATGGATGAATAGCTGTTGGCTCTGTTTGCCAACAACACGTCTGTCTACTTTTTTTAATAATAAGGGCTTATTTTCATTAAGAGGCCTTGCTAGAAGAAACATATACTTGGATTCTCAAGAAACAGCAGTGACTTGGAAGGCTTTCCCCTCCCTGTTAGGAAGGTTGTAACCTCTTCCTTTACTGATGCAGCCTCATCACAGTTAGCCACAACATTACTAGAGTGGACTCTATGTAGCATTACCCTTCAAATATATACGAAAGCTGAAGTTTTGTATATATTTCAAGGGTAATGCTACATAGAACAGTAGCTAGAAAAACCCTCTAAAACTAATGATGTCCTAAATGATTTTCTAATTTTGTGTTGTTAGAGTTTTTAGTGGTTGAAAACCAGTGTGCACACCAACACATTTTAAGGGAACACTGTCATTTTGCTCAAACTGGACCCAAAAGAAGTATCAAAAGCCTCTACTCATAAAGTTGATTCCTTCTCTTCAGAGCTCATATCCCAGCTTCTTTAATTCATTCAGAATGCTAGCAGAGGCCACAATATTTGAGCAAAGAGGTTGCAGAATCTCCAGCTTTGAAAAGTTCTGAGATGAGATGATTGGATGAGATGTTTTAGATGGGAGTTATCTTGCCTTGAGCAAGGGCTGGAATTAGATGACCTCCTTGGGTGCCTTTCACCCCTGTTTTTCTATAATTCTATGCTATAGGCGAGTCACTCTCAACATATAACTAGTACTTGGTGCTTCGAGCTGGCTAACATCACTTCTAGATAACATTCAAGACAATGGTTACAATCTTAATCATTCCAAATGTTTTTAACTCAGCAGTTTAAAACACTACCTCACATTTGTGCTAGAAATTAAAGCAAGCTGAAGCACAGAGGCCTCTGGACCCTCCAGATATGACCCTCGGAGATCCTGGTGTCATTGGACCCCAGCAGTATTTCCTGCCCAGGGCAGGGGGTTGGACTGGATCTGCTGAGGTCCCTTCCAACCTTGAAAATCTACAAAATCTATGAAATCCTACTGTGAGAGGGGAGGAGAAAGCCTCCCCAACTCAGCCCAGGTCCCATCCCCTGATGCACTCTGGTACTCACCACAGGTGCAGCACAGAATGATAGCTGGGGAGAGACGCCAGGACAGGGAGAGCTGAAAAGTCAGTTTTGGAGCTTCAGGAATTTGCAAATCAGGAGGGGAAGAGAGAGTGGCAGGATGCTCAAAAGGGAGCTGAAGACTCGGCTGCGGAGCCAGGAGGGAGAGAGCTAAGCACTGGTGGGAAGATACCAGCAAGAGACCCAGGGATTCCAAGCCCCAGGAACAGAGGGGAAGAGCCGAGCACAAGCGGGGATGTGCTGGCAGGAAACCTGGGGAGTACAAGCCCTGGGAACAAAGAAAGGGAGCTGAGTACCAGCAGAGAGATGCTGGCAGGAGAGCCAGGGAAACCAAACCCCAGGTGCAGAGGATGCTGGGAGCAGCACTGGGGAGAAGTGGCCCACTGGGACACCAGCACGGACTGCTGGGGCTGCAAGGGGAGATCCTAGAGATATGGTAAAGAGTGGCACTGAGGGACTGCCACTCCTGGGCAGCACAACAGCAAGGAGGTCACACAGTGACTCAGAGCACAGTGCAGGAAAGACTGGCAACACCAGCTGGTGGGACCCAGACAGCCTAGCCTCAGGTCAGACGGAGCTGAGGTGGGAAGGGGCGGGGATCCAAAGGAGGCTCCCCCAAGAGAGCTGACAGAGGCCTGGCAGGGTGCTGCTGTCCCTCCCGGACACCTATTAGGCAGAAGGGAGCTGAGAAGTCCCAAGCAGATGAAGGGCCCTGGAGGCAAGATCCCAGGGATCCATCAGCAGATGCTGACCTCTTATGTTCATTTGTATTCCTAAGCTATGGTTAACCCAGGATTGGGGTATGTTTAGTTGCCAAGGCCATGGCCCATAGATGAAGAATGGCCTTTAGGAAGACTGATGGCCAGAAGGTCACCAACCCTTGGAGGCAGGCAGCAGAGATGAGACATGATCATCCAAGAGTAGGACCTGCAGAGAGCAGAGTCCGCCTTGGCTGTGGATGCGGTAAGGGTGAGGCAAAGGGGAAGTTGGAGTCCCATCAAGAAACTCAGGTGTGAGATCCCACGGGCCACCTACCGGGAACTATCTCCCAAGAAAAAAATAAAACATCTAAGATGTAGCAGGTGAGTAAGAGCAGCACCCAAACCACATTTGCGGTGCTGAATCCAGATATCATCCTGAGGTCATTGGGGGGGCAAGGCACCAGTCAAGAAGGAGCCAAACCCCTATAACACATACATTATGCTGAATGACATTCATTGTGGAGAGGAATGAGGTTCATGTTAAAAAAGAATAGAACAACAAAAACCCAATCAGCTTTGTGTCACTCAGAGTTACTATATGCCATGATTAAGACAGCAGCATTTTTCAGTTGCTTTTATAATCAATTAAATAAATGCCCAAAGTCCCGGCTGTTTCCCTTTTAAGTAACAATGCAGAGAGCTATTTTTCAGTAAAAGGTACTTCTGAGAAAAGAAATGCTTCCATTGATAATCTTAAATTATAAATTATAGCTCTAGTTCTCCTTTTATACAAATGAATGCGCTTCACAATCTAGCCTTATATGTCAGATAAAAAGACGAAACTTTTATAATCCAAATTTAATTATAGTACAATTTTTGCCAGTTGTCATTCTGAAGTCATCCATAATTATGCTCAGGTCATACAGAGTTATTTTTTGTCATTTACTTGGCCAAACATGCCAGTTACACATCAGGTCACCCTCTTAAACTGAATACTGTACAACAGTAATTAAATGAATTATTGAACAGACTTTTTTTTAAGTGATTGCAAACAAAACAGCTCCAGAAACTGTCAAAACAAACAACTGACAAGTCATTCCATGTTAATTATCCAAGTATATTAATGAAATGGCACTCAAAATGTTTCAAGTAAAAAATTCAGTGTTATAGTTTTAAATATATTGTCACAATATGCAGTAGAGCTAGAAGTTAACAAAGTCCACTGTATATACCAATTTATTTTCAAGAATAGCATTCTGGACTTAAAAAACCTCTTAAATACATCTTGTCTGTAGTAATTTATAAATAAAAGTATAATCAACTGTGGATTGATTACCAAAACTGAAAAATAGTCTTTGTTCTTTACAAGAAATCTAGTCTAGCTAAAGCAGGCCCAATGATAAATATGGGCAAATGTGAAGGAACACAGAGACATTTCAATATCTGTTGTTCATAGATGAACAAAAGGATGCTAGATACATGATAAATATTAAAGTACAGCTTAGCTCAGATATCCAGTGCTATAAATTTGAAAATATAGCTGTTAAGAATATTTTAGATAAATGGACATATTACTCATTCTAAAAGGTTCATTTCACAGATGAGTGAACATCAGCTCTGTTTCTAGCAATCCTAAATCATAACTTTATTGGCAGGCCTATTTGTATTGGCGTACCATATTTTTTTCTTAACACAGTGATTCATGTTTATGTTCATAATGCAGTTTCTTGTATTTAGAGTCTTAATTTTCTATTAAATACTGATGTAACCAAGCTTATGTTCTGAGGATTCAAGCCTTTTTATTCATCTGTAATCACTCTAATAGTGTAATTCTGGAGCAGATTTCACCTAGTCTTTATGCTGGCATGCAATGATAGGAGAGAGCACACATCACTGGCTCTATTCTGAGTGTAAGCCTACTCTTCCATTTCTCTAAAATATCATACAGTGCATAATCTTTCTAAGCTTTGCATCTAAATCTGGGAAATGATAGGTGATAAAGCCCGGGGGGGGGGGGAGGAGGGGAGCAGGGGGCAGTTATTTATGGGCCACATAGAGTTTTGCTGAACTGTCATGGCCCCATTCAGTATACCATCCTCCCAACAAATCACCAAAACTTCTTATGTGTAATGGGGTCAGGGGCAGGTTGGGGAGCAGTGTTTGGGAGCAGGATTGGCAGATGAGGCTGGGATCACAGGGTAGGGTCACAGGGCAGTGACAGCGCAGGACTGGGACACAGCTGTGATCTGCTGCCCACATACTCCACATAACGGGCACAAGTTCTGTGGGCAGGGGAGTGCAGGGAGCAGATCGTGGCTCTGCATCTCAAGGTCCTGGTCTCGTATTTGTGTAGTTCCCAGATGGTCTTCATGGAGACCTCCAGGACCTCGGGGCAATGACAGCATAGGCCAAGGCAGAGCCAAATGCACTTCCCACATGTCCCTGCCTAAAGTGCATGGTACACATGCAGGCAAGGGGCTGCATCTGAGGCTGGGATCTTGGGGTGGTGACAGCACAGGGCCAGGGCCAAGATGCAACCTGTTCTTTGCATGTCCCTGCCCACAGAATCCACACTCGTTGCAGGGGCGAGCAGGCAGCAGATTGCAGCTCTGCCCCAGGACCCGGCCCTCTGCTGTCACCACCCTAAGATCCCAGGGTCTCTCTGGTCCCACACTCTCATCTGGCTTCTGGATGCCGCTCCTCATCAGCCTGCAGCACCATCCTAGACACCTGGCCATGCACTCTGCCCATGCAAGCCCTGACCCCAGCGGTGGGTTTGGGGTGGACAGGCCAGGGTGTCCAAGCAGAAGGGCTGGGGCTGGCAGCAGCAGCTGGAAGAAGCCACTGCTGCTGGGGCTGCCAGGAAATGGAATACTATTGCAGTGCTTCCATGGCCTCGCTGCACATCAGGGGACAGGCAGAACCACCTGCAGATACCACATCCCGGGTTGTTCCTTGTGCCTGGGCCAGGCCAGGCTATATTTTGCCCTCCCCTGTCATAAAGTATATATGGAAAAGGCTCTTGAAGTAGGAGAGAACCCCAGAAAACAGGTTAAAGCACAGAGGTGTACAAATCAGACTTCATGAAGGACATCTGTAGCAAGGATATAGAATTGATGTTTTACTTTTCAGAACTCTTTTGTTTAATACAGTGGTTTAATAAAGAATTATGGAAAACTATTAGGACTGTCCAAGTGAGCTCCATCTGGGCATGTGCTCTGGATCCTTGAACTAAGGCCAGGGCCATCCCTGGGTGGGGTGAATCGGGATGACCACTGCAGGCCCCGTGCTTTGTGGGGGCCCCACGGAGCAGGGTGGAGCAGCGGTGGCATGGAGCTGGGTGGCTCTGCATCTCTGCATCCAGCCGCTTGCTATCAAGCTGATGTTGCCAATGGCAATGGCAGCTTCTTCGGGTCTAGGGCCTGTCGGATCAGAGTGGGGGAGGGACCCTGCATGGGCTAATTTCCCCAAGGCTCCACACCCTGCTTGGGTCAGCTCTGACAAAGGCAGATATATACAAAAATGAAATATATACATAACAATTTTTGTCAAGCATGACTGGTTGTTATGCAGTGCTTTTACATGCCCTCTTTAACCTGAGTGTTCTCTTTCAATCCCATGCATAAAAATGAAGACATAGCAACCGTTAAAACACAATATAACAAACGTGCCAATATAAATGATGCTAAACCAATTAAAAGTTACACAGAGGAAGAGGGGCTAGTCTGATATAAACCAGCCAGGTCCAGGGAGCTCTCCCCATTATTTAAACAGGGCTTTCCAACTGATAGCCCAGGTAGGGTTAAATTTCAGCCTCCAAGATACTGCTAGGCTGCTGCTCCCCTCTTTGCTTCAGCTGCAAAAACAGAGTCTCTGGGCTCCATTTTCCTCCTCCAGTTTCTACTTCCTGTCCCTGCACCAGTGGGCAGGGCAATGTGGCATGGTGTGGTGTGACTAGAGGAGCTGATGGCTAGCCCTAGGCCACGTGAGCACTCAATGTAAGTGTAGGAGGGACTGCCTCGACAAACACATGCTGTGGCAGTCACAGAGTAGGAGGAGAGGAGGCATCCACATGGCATACAATCTGGTAGCCTGTGATTTGCCCTGGTGTGCCTGCTGACATGTGCCCTCATGCCCCTTAGAAGCTTGACAACCCTGATTCAAATTTTAAGGAAAACCCTTATATTTCTCCAAGAACAATATGGTAGGCACTTTGTAAGACAGAAAAACAGCACACCCTGTATGAGCAAAATATGTACCCCATTATCTTTCAAGGATGTGCCTGTGAATTATTCCCTAATTCTAATCTTAGGTTGCCAAACTGAACACAGTAATGGTAAAACTAACTAGTGTAATAGTGTACGTTGTAGTGATCAGTTCCACAGAACCCTGTTTTCTCCTTCACCTCATGACTTTTTACAACCAAACCTCAATCTCTCTTTCCAGGCACAAGGGAATGGACAAGAATCTAATGACTCCTACAAACTATAAGCTTCTGCAACAAACACCGCATGAAGCAATCCAATTCATAGCTGCCTTTCATATAAAGATGTATCTTCCTAAATTTTAGATCTCGAGCTTGTGGAGGGAAAAGAGATGACAAAATTTTGGGGGCGATTCAGGGAAAAGAAGCAAGGGGCAACAGAGGGGGAAAAAAGGAGAACTAGAGAGTGATGGGAGCAAAAGTACAGAATATTCATTTGCCTTCAACTTTCTGGAGTCGTTTGAAAGGTATGACTCTTATGAAAGGTACAAAAGGTGTGGACTTTAAATGGCTCTTTGGAACTGATTTCTTCTCTTCTTTCAGCTGCATGCGCTACACAGAATCTTTCTGGCAGAAAACCAAGGCAACAAGCTTTAGCATATGGCCATGTTTCTATGTAGTGATTATGTGACATTTTTACTTATTCAGAATCATGGAAAGTTAGGATTAGAAGGGACATCAGGAGCTCATCTAGTCCAACACCCTGCTCAAAGTAGGACCATCCCCAACTAGATCACCCCAGCCAAGGCTTTGTCTAGCCAGGTCTTAAAAACATCCAAGATGGAGAGTCCACCACCTCTCTGGGTAACCGGTTCCAGCGTTTTCATAGATTTCATAGACATTAGGGCTGGAAGGGACCTCAGAAGATCATTGAGTCCTGCCCCCTGCCCAAAGAGCAGGAAGTCAGCTGGGGTCCCAGCAAGATAACCATCCATTTTGCTCTTGAAGGTGTTTAATGTAGGCGCCTGAGCCACTTCCGGTGGCAGGCTGTTCCAGACCTTGGGGGCTCGAACAGTAAAGAAATTCTTTCTTATGTCCAGTCTGAAATGGTATTGCAGTAGTTTATGACCATTTGACCTAGTCATCATCCCTTGGGGCACTCTGGTGAACAAACATTCCCCCAGATACTGGTGGTCACCCCGATAAACTTATAGGTGGCCATCAGATCACCCGAGCCTGCGCTTTTCCAGGCTAAAGAGCCCCATGGCTCTCAGCCTGTCATCGTAGGGTCTGCTTCCCTGACCTCTGATCATGTGTGTAGCTCTTCTCTGGACTCTCTCAAGCTTTTCCACATCCTTTTTGAATTGTGGAGCCCAAAACTGGACGCAGTGCTCCAGCTGCGACCTCACTAAGGTCTAGTACAAGGGAAGAATGACATCCCGGCATTTGCTCAGGAAGCATCTATGGATGCAAGCCAGTGTTTTGGTCACTTTACTAGCTGCAGCATCGCACTGCAGGCTCATGTTCATCTTGTGGTCAATGACGACCCCCAAGTCTCTTTCTTCCATAGTGCTAGCCAACATAGCACTGCTGAGCCTATAAGGATGCTTCGGGTTTTTCTTCCCAAGGTGGAGAACCTTGCATTTATTGGCATTGAACACCACCAGTTTCTTGTCTGCCCACTTGCTAAGCCTGTCCAGGTCAGCCTGGATCACCTGCCTGTCTTCTGGTATGGATGCTTTGCCTCAAAGTTTGGTGTCATCGGCGAACTTGGCCAGTCTGCTTCTGACTCCAGTGTCCACATCATTAATGAAAATCTTGAACAGTATGGGTCCAAGGACAAAGCCTTGGGGGACTCCACTGGTCACAGGTCATCATGATGGGTGACTTCCATCAATTACTACCCTCTGTGTCCAACCATGGAGCCAATTTTCTAGCCAGTGGATCGTGGAGGACCCAAGGCGACAATTGGCCAGTTTCTCCAAGAGTTGATCATGGGAAACCAAAGCAAAGGCTTTTCTGAAGTCAAGATATATGACATCAATCTCTTCTCCCTTGTCCAGGTGATAGGTCACCTGGTCATAGAAGGAAATGAGATTGGTCAAGCAAGACCACACCCGGACTTCCCTGTCTGGTAGTGGGCATGGGCGTCCCATGGGGCTGATGAAAGACCAACGCAAAGTACCTATTTAATAGGTTGGCTTTTTCCTGGGTGTCAGTTGTCTCATCTGGTTCAGCAGGGGTCCAATGTTGCCCCTGCTTTTCCTTCAGCTCCCCACATATCTGAAAAAGGACTTTTTATTGTCCTTGATGCTCAAAGCTAGTTGGAGTTCAGTTGCAGCCTTGCCTTTCTTGGTATGCTCCCTACAGGACCAAACCAGTGTAGAATAATCCTCCTTGGAGGTTTTATTACCCTCCTAGTGAGAAATTTCTTCCTAATATCTAACCCAAACTTCCCTTGCTGCAACTGGAGACCATTGGTCCTTCTTCTGTTATGTGCCACCACTGAGAACAGTCTAGCTCCATCCTCTTTGGAACCACCCTTCAGGTAGTTGAAACCTGCTATTAAATCCCCTCTCAGTCTTCTCTTCTCCAAACAGAAGCCCAGGTACCTCAGCCTCTCCTCATCAATCATGTGCCTTAGGCCTCTTACCATTTTCGTTGCCTTCCGCTGGACTTTCCAATTTGTCCACATCCTTTCTGTAGTGGGAGTGGGGAGGGGCAAAACTGAACACAGTACTCCAGATGTGGCCTCACTAGTGCTAAAAAGAGGGAGCAAAATCACTTTTGTTGATCTGCTGGCAATGCTTCTGTTAATACAGCCTAGTATGCAATTAGCCTGAGATGACCTGAGCAAGGTGCGGGGCCAGGGGTAAATCAGCCTGTGCAGGGCCCTACCCCCAAGTGCCTTGGACATGAAGAAGCTAGCGGTGGAGGGGATGGCAAGTGGCTGGACGCGAAACCAGTGTTGGTGGCAGCACTGAGTCACCATGGCTGCTCCTCCTGGCTCCACGGGGCCCCCCAAAGTTGCCCTGACTGCCCTCTCCTTCCCCCCCCCGGATGGCCCTGCAGTTAGCCTTCTTCACAACAGGGGCTCGTATACAGCTTACTGTCCACGGTTACGCCCAGGTCCTTTTCTGCAGAGCTGCTGCTTAGCCAATTGGTCCCCAGCCTGTACCAGTGCATGGGACTGTTCCATCCTAAGTGCAGGACTCTGCACTTGTTCTTATTGAACCTCATGAAATTTCTTTTGAACCAATCCTCCAATTTGTCAAGGTCTCTCAGAATTCTAGTTCTACCCTCCAGCATATCTACTACACCCTCCAGCTTGATGTCATCTGCATACTGAACAAAACTGGCCCCAGGACCAACCCCTGGGGCACTCCACTTGATATCGGTAGCCAACTAGACATCAAGCCATTGGCTACTACCTTCTGAGCCTGACCATCCGGCCAGTTTTCTATTCACCTTACAGTCCATTCATCCAAACCATACTTCCTTAGCTTGCTTGTGAGAGTATTGTGGGAGACTATATCAAAAGTCTTGCTAAAGTCAAGGTATACCAAATCCACTGGTCTCCCTGAACCCACAGAGCCAGGAATCTCATCATAGAGGGCAATCAGGTTGGTCAGGCATGACTTGCCCTTGGTGAATCCATTCTGACTGTTCCTAATCATTTTCTTCTACACCAATGCTTAGAAATGGATTTCTTGAGCACCTGCTCCATGATTTTTCCAGGGACTGATGTGAGGCTGACCACTCTGTAATTTCCTGGATCCTCCTCCTTCTTTTCCTTAATGATAGACAGTATGGGTGTCTGTACACAAGCATGGAGGCTGCTTTGACATGCTGTCATTACAGCACATTGAAGCAGACTCAATTAATCAAGTCTACTAGAGTGTGGCAAGTCTACTTATTGTGCACCAGCCAGCCTCCATGGCTTACGTATTACCTCATGTATCCACATTTGACAAGTTTTAGTTCAAGTGCACCTGCTGACATTTTGAAGTGCAGGGACACTGACACCCAAGACTGTGTGGTGCTCTCAAAGCCACTCTAATTAAAGCACCGCTCCTCTCACCCCCAAAGCATATGTAAAAGTATATATATAAGTATATACTATATTTGCCCTTTTCCAATCATCTGGAATTTTTTGGTGGGAATTAAGATTTTGGTGGAGTTGTATGGGAGATAATGTATGTTGTTAATACTTTAAACTTATAGTACAAAGATATAAAGAAAGGAAATGGAAAATAATCTAGTATAATATTATATCTGTGGATAAAAATGTAGGCAATCAAGAAAGAATGAGTACATAGCATGCATGCTAATACACAAAAAATGAGGAAGAAGATTAGTAGCTACATATTTTGGTTTATTGTGTTCCAGACTATTAGGACATTTGCTACATTTTGCTCTAACTATGAAGACTAGGCCACAAAGTGAAAATTAATTCTCATAACAATCAATTTGCCCAAATCCCACATAGATATACAAATCTGCATGAACACACAAGAGTGCATACGTGTAAGAAGAAATGCATGACTTTTTATTTAACCTTTACTTCTTGCTAGCATAGATTCAACCTTTAAAGACAGGTCTGAAGTAATTTTCTGCTCCTCTGCCATGGTCTCTGGATTTAATGATGGAATAGTCATCAAATGTTTGGATTCTGCATGGGCTGGTAGATCCCATTGTGCTACTAGTTGCAAATACAGTGAGCCCTATTTATATTCCCAGGCCCAAAGTTTAATAAAGAATGAAGAAGTTGACCTCAGAACTATGCTGTGTACAGGCACTGGAGCAGATCTGAAAGTGAACAAACCAGTATATGTTGCCTGAAAGGATTTTTTTTTGCATCTTTTTCCTGTTGGGGAGTAGCTATGAGATTAAACCTTTGGAACAGATGAGGTAAATTGGGTTGCAAATGAAGTGAACTCATAGGTTACAAGGCATATTTTTCATATCAAACACTTAACAAGGGATAGAAGGAGTAGAAGTTTATCACAGTTGGATTCATGAATGCCACGTGCCCCCAGAGGCTGAGGGGGCGGGAGGGGAGGGGAGGCATTGGCGAACTTCCTCAGGTGGCAGCAGGAGCATGATGACAGTAAGCGGGGAGCTCCTGCAGGCAGCTAAAGTGCTGTCGGTGGCAGGGAGGATGGCAGGTGCTGCCAGCGGTGTTAGTAGTGAGGTGGAGTAGCGAGTGGCAGTGTCAGCAGCACCTTTTCAGACAGGATGCACTGCCACGCTCAGAGGTTGCATGTACATCTGCATGCATTCCCTGAGTTTTGCCAATGGTTGGACTGAATTAAAGCCAGAAAGGCAGCCTCATCCTCTCCCATGGTAAGTAAAGAGAGAAGGGTTTTTTTCTTCCTGTAAGAGTTTCTACTACTCTAGAGGACTTTCTTCAGGGGATCCTCAAGGTATAAATCAGCTGAAAATAAAAGTTGTCCAACTGGGGTGAAGTCACATGTTACACTTAGACCATACTAAATCTATGGAATGTTACGCAGTGTTAAAGCTAGAATGAGATGTGAGCAGTTGCATGTTAGGTGTAAATACTATTTATTGCCTACACACCTATGACGTTGGAGGGCTGGTAAGCAGGGGTATGGCTAAAAGCTGGGACACCTGGGATCTATTCCTGCTTGGTGGTGAGGGGATGGGGTGGTGCATCCCAGGACACAGGAGCACTGCAAATTACTCTTCTTATCATCATGGAGCAGAGTAGTTACTCTACCATGAACTAGGTAACACAGCCCAGAATTAACCCCCAGCTGAAGAGGTATAACTCTGAGACACTTAGAGAACATTTAGCACAAATGAATGAGTTTTAACATGTGGATGCTGGTGTTTTAAGTTCCCCGAGTATGGTCGAAGGGCAATGTGCAAATTCACCCCAAGCAGCATTTCCTTAGAACCTAAGTGGACTCCTTTGCTTCTCTTGACTCCAAAGCAACCGGCCAGTGCTAAGCCTTGGACAGCAGCAGCATGTGGTGTGGGGGCAGCAACCGCAGGTTTGCTACTGTTGAGGGGAGATGTTACTTTCTTTTTTGGCACCAATTGTGTCAAGCAGCCAAAAAAACCCTACCATTCTTGGTGGCAAAAAATGAGGTGACATCTCCAGCAGCAGCAAAACCACTGGCTGGTATCTTGTATTGTGTACCACTGCTGCTGCTGCTATTCTGCTTGAGGCTGCAGGAAGTGACAAAGACATGGGAAGCTGAGACTCCATACCAGCTTTATTCAGGCACTCCCTATCCCCTTGCCTTCCTATCATTACGCTACTGCTCCAAGGTCTCTAGCAAGACAAGCAGAAGGCCAGGACTTGATAAGATGTTAGCAAGTATCTAAGGAGCAGAGGCAATGAGGCAAGACAAATATATTTCTTCTCAGGTATATATTTTCTGTGGGGTTGCCAAGGAAGAAATTCTTTGCAGCTGCCAACAGCTGGTTAGGATTAGGCTTCTGCATAGGGTTCATCACAGTGAAAGCATTTTTCTAGGATGCCTTGTTCTGGGCATATGAGTTCACTGTTCTACACAAGGGACATGGTCAAAAATCTCACTAGGAATTTAGTTGCCTGAACTACTGTTACAATCTTTAGGATTCTTTCCTGCATACCTGAAAATTGTGATTCATTTGTCAGGCAGCAGTGTCAGTTTGACATTCACAGGAAAGAGGAACTTTTCTTCGAATGGTTTGCAATTAGGAAGCAGATAAAGGTACTGGGACACTATAGCAACCATTGCTGCTGCCTCTGTTAAGCCTGTGACTATTTACTTCCACAATGAAAATATTCATTAAACATATGTTCTGCATCAGGCTTCTTATTATGCTGTAGTGTTGTTGCTTGCAGTTAAAGTTTACAGTAGCTCTAGGATTTGGAATGATGAATTTAAAGGCATCACTTAACTGTCTAAGTAAGTAACCTAGCAGAACATTTCCCCAACATATTTTATTTAGGTCCCAAGCAGGGTAACTATAGCTATTCCAGGCAGCTGCACACTCAATTTATATCAGACTCTACCAAGCATTCTAGGGCTGGCTGCAAGATGATGAAGAAATGCTTATACTGTGAATCTCATGATTGCAGTACTGAGTTCAGCAGCAATCTTCATTAGGTACAATATGGGAGAGGAAATCAGGTATGTTTAAAAGCCAGAGGTGTAGGATAATAGAGGAGGATTTTGATCCGAACTGTCTTGGATATAATAGGATTCTAGTATTGAGCAGATTTACTGGTACTGTACTGTCATGCCAAAAAGCATTTTGAACTATAGTAGCAAACTTTTTCTGGACCAAACTGTTCTTTTTTTTATTAGCTGCAATAGTATTTGCATAACATTCAGGAACATGACTTACTGGAGAGGCCAACGGGAAAAAGGAAGGTTTGTTTAGCGGGGAAGCAGTGATCCTAACAGATTGACAAGAGAATCTTATCAGAGGTTTGTTGATCCCATCTTCATGGTGATTTCCTGAGCTTTCAATGGGCCAAAACTAGAGGCACATTAGGATTGTCCCTTTATGAAGTCTTTCTGATATTTACAGGAAGAAGGAAGATTTTGACAATATCAGGAATTAGACATCTGTTGTCTTTTTGAGCAAGGATTATAAATTTTGCTTTTATGTCAGCAAAAGGACTGGTCAAGATAACAGGGAAATTAGCACATCCCAGTCAGTCTAATGAAGCTAAAGGTTGCACAATGGCAGAAAATTAGTGCATTTGTGGTAAGCATTTAAAAATCAGCAATGGAGAGAATGGAAGGTCGTGTTTGGCTTTACATCAGCCCAAAAGTTTTAAAAAATGTAACCTACATGACTTCTGACTTATCTCAGTTTTACTTTCCTTCAAAAGTTGTTAGCAGTTTAGGGATCTTATACAATCAATTGATCATGCACTATGCAACCCTTTAGCAAATGGAAGAAACCATACAGGTAACATTTCCAGGTAAGATGAATTTTCCCTTTCATTCCATTTTTGTACTTCAATTCCTGAACTTTTACTGTAGGCAGTACAGGGTAATAGGGGATTTCAGGGGTTAAATATATGGACTGGTCAACATAAATATTTCAATCAATCAGTGAAAACATGTGCTCTTGTGAATGGCAGACAATGAAAATAAAGATGGATTTTTTTATGCCACAAACATTATAGCAGAATAGCGATTGACAAGAGTAAGAGCAAGGCCTTGTGGGTAGGAATTTCAGAGCTCCTTTGCTGTGCCAGCATATTCATTTGCGGATTATGGTGAGTCTTCTTGGGATAACAGTCTTTTCACAACTAACATTGGATAGTGACTTAATAATTGAATAGAACTGAGAGAAAGTTTTTTTTTCTGATGGGTTCAGATAGTGGGGTGGAAGAGAAAGCATCATCAGTGAAATTAATTAAAATGTTCCTTACTACTTTAGCATGTAGATCCTCCACCTGGTAAATAGTTTGGTTAAACTGCCTTATTTTTTCACATGCTATTAACCAGTAAATGTAACTTAGTAAAGAGAAGAGTCTACCTCCAAGTTAAGAAAAGGCATGTATATTAAGTTTAGAGACAAATGGTCTATGACAATGCCCAGATCCCCTGGGGTGGCTGGAACACCCCCTGTTGGCCATGTGGTCCCTGACCCATTATGGCTCCTTGGGATACCCTCCTTTTTTGAACCTATCCTGCTATGACCTGATGTTTCTTATTGAGTATAGGAAAGATGTGTTTTTTGGCCAGAGTGTCAAAAACCCCACAATGTCTACCTTGGAAGGTGCCAGAGTGCTGACATGCTAGAGCCCAGAGCAGATGTTTGCAGCCTCCCAGCTGCAACTAGCCCTTGCAGCAGGGCTTGCAGCCTCCCAGCCACCTGCTAGGAGCAGCCTGGGCTCTGTGGCTGGCAGCAGCTGCTTAAAGCCGGGGCTGGAAGTGGTATGCTGAGCAAAATGGCCTTGTGTGCCATGCTTGGCACGCATGTCAGGGATTGCTGACCCCTGCCCTAGAGCATTAAGCAGTGGTCCTGGCAACCTTGTTGGTGCCTTAGGGCACCAGATGTCTTATGGGCTATATTTGTGCCCTTCATCTTCCCCTATAATCACACCCATACCTCACAGATGTCATTCTGACAGTGTTCTAGATCTGCCTGGAGGGACCTCTGTTTCCTTGCTTTTAGACCATTGTTCTGGTCATAGGCCTCCAGCCCTGGCCCGCTTGTTCTAGCTTGGCTTTTTTGGCCTCAATTTGCTCGTTATTTTGGTCTCTGGGCCCCTGGCCCCTGTCTTGAGTTGTGCTCCAGCCCCCTGGCATCCCTGACCCAGGCTAGGCTCCTTGTCATCTGACACAGCCTCCTTAGTGCCCCTGGCCCAGGTTAACTCAGCACCCCCTAGCATCCCTGACCCAGGGCAAGGCTGCTCACAGTCTAACCAAGCCTCCTGGCACCCCTGGGTGTGGCAAAGCTTCTCACACATCTCTGGCCCCTGGCCCCGTTAACTGGACTCAGTCCCCCGATTTCCTGGCTCTGCAGGGAAATACTATCCCCATTCTCTAAATGGGGTCCCTTCACATGGCCCCTGTGGGCTCCTATCCACCCCTTTCAGCCACACCCAGTCCTCCAGTATCAATTTAAACATAATGCAAATACAATAAACTGCTTGCTAACTAAAACTCCCCCACTCTAGGTTTTTTACCATCCTGCACATCCTACCTCCCTTTGAGCTATCACCTCCCCACTCTTAGGGGGGGCTTGAGTGCTTGCCAGGCTCTTTTTCAGTCCCTCTTTCCTTGGAACTCAGCTCCTGGCAGCATAAAAAGCAAGGCAGCCTGCTTGCTTCAGGTGCTGAGATTATATGCCCTGGAACACTGCCTCTTCCAGTCAGGTGACTCCCTAATCAAGCACAGGGGTTTCATTTGTGCCTAGTGGTCAGTGTGTCCCTCCCTGCTACAGCTTAACCCAGCTGGTTGTAGCTTTTACTCTTGACCTGCCTGAGAATCTGCTCCACACAATAAGCTTGTTGCAGTGCAGCTAGCTGTTGACCAGCTGCCTCCCTACACAGCAAAGCTAGCCCACTCCCCTTAAAGTAACAAGAGCCTCTGGCTCCCTCTTACAGTTCCCATAAGCTCTTTTGAAAGGAATCATTTTGTTTTCTTTTATTTTCATAGGATTCATATAACTGAGGCGAGAAAATAAACAATCATTTCCCAGTATGACTTGGAAGAATTAGAGAAACAAAAGGAGAAAAACAGAATGCAACTCCATAAAGTTATTTACCCCATAACAGTCCAATGGACTCCTCTGTATAAGCTGCTTGCTTTAACAATGAATTTGTCAACACAAGGTACGTCAACAACATTCTAGCCCAGTGGTTTACAGTTTAAGAAAGCATACAAAGAGTCATTACGGAGTATGTTTCAAAAAGTTATTTCACAGTATCAAATTATGCAGAAGACTGTCTCAGAGGGGCACTTGTTGTTCCTGTAAAATAACAGAATTCCTTTCAAGTGTCGTGATATATGGCAGCAGGTATTTTGCCGTAAATTGTATGTCAAAGATATCTGTATGGGAAACAAATACTAGATAAAGGCTGCTCCACATCTGAGGAGCCTACAAACACTTAACTATTCTGGTCTTCTTACATACATATTTGGACTCTGATGGCCTTAAAACTGGGAGTTCTGACATGGCTTAGCTAGCTTTATTGGCTCTGGGACTTTTGCCTGTTTTCAAGCACAGGACAACTCGCCTGAAACTTTAGTTCAATAAACTATTTGTGCAGTCATTCAGCTGCTAGCTATAGCTGAGAAAGCAAAATAGGAATTCAGCAAAATTTCAGCTGGCATGTAAGTCCATGTTATCAATCTGATTTTTTTGTTCCCAGGACAATGACTTGGCAGAGTGAATAGCTAGGGTGTTTTTGTGTTTGTGTATTGATTCTACTTTACCTGGAACTTCTAGTCTCTGTTTTGAAGCTTTTAGTTAACAAGCGTGAATACAGAAAGAGCACCAGAATAATTAACAACGTACAATATCATGGAATTGTTCTGACATACAACCAACCACAATTATGCTGAGCTTGGGGTAGTGGAACAGCTTAGGATTCAAATTCCCAAATTGATCTTTAACTGATCTTGGTTCCAGGGCATATGCAAAAGTGAGAGAGACCTTTTTTCTGGATTTGATTATGATGTAGTCCAAAGCAACAGAAAATCTGAGAGAATTCAAAAGATTTGAGTTATTAAATTCTGAACACGATTCATTTCTCTTTTCAAATCTGAACTCAAGTACTTAAACTTAATCCAAAGCAGAACATCAATTCTTCAGCATCCTATTTATATTGCATTTCATCACAACAAAACAAAGCCGTTTACAAAACACATAAATACTAGTCCACTGAGGATGGTATTGCCAAGTCTGAGGAGTTTGCTTCTTTATTTCCTCTGCATTCTAATTATAGATGCTTTTATTTACTAGAGCTCAGATAGCACTTGTCTATTAGAAGTCCCTGAAATCTCATTTTGCTAAAATGAAAACATATTTCAAACACTTTGGAGAACTATTAAGATTACTGAATGTCTAGCATGGTGCTTCCAGTCTCGAAGTGGTTCAATAGACCCCTCCAAGGGAACAAGCAAACAGCATACAATTATCACAGTAATTAAAAAGGTGCAATGACTCTTCTCTTAAAAGACTCCAGTTTTATTAATTTTATGGTACACATTTGAGAATAGCATTGTTTCACTCCTCCCAGCTTAATTGTTTTGTCATTAGTTTATCAGCATCTCTTTTTAACCCCTGGAGCCAGTTATTAGCATGTCACTTGCTAGCAGCTAACCAATAACCACTACACCTTCAAAGCAAGCACCTTTAGCTGTAAAAAACACAAATTGTAGAGATGCATTTAACACTGTCATTTATAATTTTAATTTTTTAGTTAGCTACCACTTTATGCATTTTAATTTAAGAAAAACTGCAGCACAGCTTGCTAGATTCATGAAATGACAAATTATATCACAATAGTTCACTAGGTAATAAAGCACTTCTCAGTGGATACTATTTTGCAGAAATAGATACTTGTTTTAATGGTCCATCATCCCAACTGCTAAAATGACTGCAGAAAACATACAATGCACAGATGCACAATTAAAGTTCTGAATTTTCCGTGATTTCTCTGAACTCTCAGTATAGTAATCCTCATTAACTCAGCCTCTAACCTTATGGTCTGTAGTCATAGGATGAAGAGAGAAAAAACAAACCAGCATAGTTTCATTTTAAAGTAATTGAAGTGACCGTGAATAGATTGAATAGGCATTTACTGTATCTGTAAAGCTAAATACATTTTATTCACGTATGAAAAACATTTTGGCCCAAGGACCCTTGAAACTCTATGATGGATTTAATACCCAAGTTCTGACCATCTTAACTGTTACTATATTCTAATAAGGAAAATGTTGCAGACACTAGCATCTAGTTTTTATGTTCCCTTTTCACAAAACTTTTTTTTTTTTTTAATTAAAACCTTATCTTTCAGTCATGAAAAGAAAACACTTTAAGCAAAAAACAACCAGCCAGCCAGCCAATATCGACAAGTTTGTTCAAAATGGCATAATACTTGGAATCTGAATACAACAACACCACAGCTATATCCCATGAAAAAATAATATGGATGCTGACAAATACTCCTCCTATTTGCAATGCATCATTCAGTCACTGGAAGGCTCCTGGACAGGTCTGAAAGGCTTAACTAACCCCTGGATTCACTGGAAATATTTCTAATTACTTTCTATGCTTTTAAAAACAGACAACTGATTAGAGATCAGTTCTTTAACAGATGAGCATCAATACAAAACTGGGATTAATGATTTTCCTTTTTTTGTGAATTTCTCCTTGCCTTCTGCCAGCTTTGCTGCATAGGAAGGGGATTTAAATTGTCAAGGATAAATATATATTACACATTTTAAATTCCACCCTATGTTGCTCTTTTTCTTTATCAAAAAATCCAATAAAGGTACACAGTAATATATTTCTAGGCCAAATTTAAGCTCACAGCAAGCTTCATACCTACATTTTGTATGTATCCCCAGGCATCTTAAACAACACACATTACAAATCTGATTTTTCAGATATACTGATTCTTTATTTGCATATTCCAACTTGGGTTTTGAAAGGTAAAAATGCTTCTGAAATTCTATTGCCATATTCCTAATATTAGACTAGAAAGAACCTCGATTTTTAAAATAAATATGTAACCCTATCAACACAATCACTGAAAATACAATACCAAAAAGAATTTGTATTGCGGTATATTTTACTTATTTTCCTACAGCTGAATAGCCAACTAACAGTAACACTACTTTTCACCAGCATTACTGTCCAACTTTCTTTCTATTGCAGCCCTCAATCTTTACCTTTTTACAGGCAGAAGTCAATGCTACTAATTACAATATTACATTATAGAGCCCTAGGTATCTATACAACATAACTCACAGGATATCATTTAAAAAAAGAACACACTGTCAGCTATGTCATAAAGCACTTCTCAACTAAATCTTGTTTATGAATAATTGCTATTATTAAATCCATTTTTCATATCTATTATAGTGTCATTTATACACTCTGCAAGAAATAATAAAGTTTCTTTCATTAACTCAAAAAATAAAAATCTAAGAAATCTAGCATTGATCCAAGGAAGATGTAATGAAATAGAGAAAGCTCAACAGCATGTTGAGTATCTGAAAGTCCGTGTTTTGAAACTACATCATATTCTGCACTAATCACTGAAAGGCCCAAACGGGTATGACTTAATGTACTGTGATACTATATGTTAGTTTCAAGGTCACTGTTTGCAAATGCTAATGGCTTTTACTTAAAAAAAAAAAAAAAAAAAAAAAATCATTTTGACCTTAATTCCTGCATCATGCAGGTTTAAGCTAAATGATGCCAACTGTTACTGAGCTAATTTATTGGTTTCAACATCAGTGAGATGTTTACAATTTTTCCAGCTTCTGCCTAGTACTCACCAGCACATTTCGTCCTTGTTTTAAGAGCTGGGCCAGGGGATCCAGTACCTCCTTCACCTGGTCGTGTAAGCAGCACACTGATTTCATATTCTGTATCCGGATCCAAGTGCCCAATTTTATAGCTTGTGGAGTCAACAGGTTGTATGTCATACCAAGTTCCACTTGAAGTGCGATACTCCACTTCCCTCTGAATTATGGGTCCATCTCCATTGATGGAATTGGCATTCAGCTGTATCCATAAGTATGTTGCACCAACTGAAGACAGCTGAGGTGGAGCAATGGGAACAGGTGGCTCTGAAGCAAAACAAATGTTAAAAATTATTCTACAAATACTTTTTCTTTCCATAAAATTCAAGTAAGCAACTTTTGCTGACCGCTAGGCAACAGTATTGAACAAGTTATGTACTCTGGGTATCTTCACACTTTCCTATCCTGATCAATCTGAAGAAACTTGCATCTGTGGAAAGTAAAAATTCTTGTGGCTATGACCCAGGCTGGAGGGTCTTGTGAGCAACATGTTGCCTTTAGGCTACCAACTAGAGACTAGTGAAATAAACAGTGATTTTTCATAAGCTATACGGGAGGGGCTGCCTATGAGAAACACTGTTACACATTTAATTATTGGTTACAGTTTTGAACAAAACAAAATATACTATAAACTTTCTAAATGAACTCTATTAGCTTACCATACTGAGAGATGTTAACCTCCATTTTATATAAATCTATATATAAACTGTATACAATTTACCTATTCACCAAATGTTAAAATATATGTATTTCTAGCATTTTTTCATACACAATCAAGGAGTTGCATCCAAGATCAACATACATTTCTCTATAAATTTAAGATGTTTGTTATATTTACACGTAACTTTTGGAATTAGAACTGATATTTCAGTTTACTTCTGATGGAGGCTGACATGCTGATAAGAATAACACAATTCCCAATTTGTACTTCTTCCTCTGTAAACTTTCAGACCTCTGTACTGAGCAAAGTGGAGGCAGTATACTTTCAGTTAGTGTCAATGCACTTTAAAAAAAATCTTTTTTTGAGGCCCAGGGGGTCAGAGTAACCTCAGGGCTAGAGACTAGAAATCTCTGAGTTCTTGTTTTAATATCTTATATTAAACTATGGGTAAGTCATTTAACATTGGTATTACAGGTTTCCCTTGATTTATGTGGTACACAAGTTCCTGGAGAACGCTGCATAAATTGAATTTGCATAAAGTGAACCTACTTTATAATACAAGAAATAGGGATAGGTTCCTGTGTCAGCTGCTCCTGGAGCTGCTCCAGCACAGACTGGCGTGAGTGCGGACAAGCAGAGCTGCAGGTGGTGTGGGATGCAGCACTCACCCCAGCTCCTGCTGCAGCTGTCCCAGGAGCGGCCGATGCCAGCTCCCTGTAGCTGATGGGCTGCACCGTGCCCTGGTGCAGGCAGCTGGTGCCGGCAGCTCCCGGGGCTGCTGCAGCCAGAGCTGGGGTAGAAGCAGGAGCCACCGCCGACCTGAGCCTGCAACAGCCACTGGCCGCAGCCTGCTTTTGTCCAGCTGCAGATAGCTGCCCACCCCTGCTGCAGCCCTGGAACCAGCGGACACTACCTGCCTGCAGCTGCTGGGCTGCGCAAACAGCTGGAACGCTGGTTAACTAGGTCCAGAGTAATAGAAGAGAATTTGGCCTAATATGTCTCACCTATGCATCAGCAAAGGATGCATACAGTTTTAACGCTCACGGATAGGTGTGTACACATGCAGGGGAGTGGGAACAGATTTGCTGCTAATGACAACGAACATATCCCACTTCCTGAGGCCCTGCAATGGGCTCCAGCTGCCAACAAGGGAAGCTCCAGACTTCCCCAGGTGCTAGCCCAGGGCCTGGGAGGGAGCACCAGACCAGGAGACAGCTGTCTCCTGGCCAAGGCAGGGACGTTAAACCCTGCCCCAAGGGACTGGTTGCTGCCAGGGTGGGGCCTGCTACCAGGGTGGCTCCCTGATCAGGGCAGGGGGCTGGGACCTGCCCCTGAGCAGGACAGTTTCTTGTGCCCTGCTCAGCTCCGTGACTTCAGAGCTGGGTGGGGAACAAACTGGGAAGCCTGTTCCCTGCTCAGGTCTACAATTGTGGATCTGGTTGGGGAGCAAGCTGGGTTGCCTGTTCCTCACTCAGCTCCATAAGCACAGAGCTCGGTGATGAAAAAGCTTGCCAGCCTGCTCCTTGCCCAGCTCCACACTCACAAAGCTGGGCAGGGAACAGGATCTCCAACTGCCACCAGGAGGGGAGACCCTTATCTTCCAGACTGAGCTGCAGTTGCAGGGCTTGGGCTGGGACATGGTTATCACCCAGCACCAGCTCCATGACCGAGGGGCCAGCTCTGGGAAATCCTGATGCTATGGAGCTGGTGCTGGCTGGATGTGCCAGCACCCCGCTCAATGCTCGGGATAGTGGAGTGGGGGGGCTGGGAGATAAGGATCTGAGCATTCTAAAGGTCTGCTACTTTCTCCAAAATACTAACTGGGCAGAAATTCCATGCTGCATTTCCAGTGAGGACTATAATCCATATTGTACATACCCGCTGCCCAAGTTAAAGATAGGATTTAGCAAACACCATGCTGAAGCATGATGTCAGCAATTGAGTAAATACAAGGAGTGGTATTAGACGTACTATACTATGGTGACATTTTTACTGATTCCCACATAAATAACATACTCACTTTGGCAACAGCCCAAAATATTTTGAATGATGCTTACTAATTAGCAATAGATAAATCTTGGTTAAAATACAACGCACACTCTAGGACAATTAGAAAACAGGAGAGCCGTTTAAAGAATATGAGGGAAAACTTTATTATATGTGGCTATCAATATATGATATTAAACTCCAGCTTCACCTTTTAGGGATTAGAAATTTACTGTCATTTTTTTTTTTTAAATTATTGTTTCTGCAGTACATAAGCTATAGCTTAATGTAGAAACTGTGCATCTTTAAACAGGTCTAACTTAAATCAAAATGATTTAGCAACAATTTAAATCATTATGCTGTTTTGTGAACCCAGACGTGAAATAGAACTTTTATAGAGCAACCTAAGGCATTTATGTAGCCATGCTGAAAGAACAGTTAATTACTTTCAAGTTTCAAATGCTAGTAAAGGCTGTTGAAGTGCCATTCAAAATGCGAACTCAGGAATAGGGTCACAAAGGTTAGTGGCTACACCAATTCATTTTAAGTATTACAAGTATTTGAAATAGACATTATTTTATTGCTTTTTCATTCCTGGGGGTATTGTTTCATTCCCTTGTGACCGAAGTGCAAAATAGGTTAAATCAAGCTGTAGGGTTCTAGCAAAAACCTGCATATATCGTAGTTTTAGCTGAAGGTTGAGCTTGTATAAAATTAACCTATCACCATAAATAATGCATTTATTTTACAGTGAAAACTGGTTAAAAAAAAGGGTCATTAAGTTAAGGATATACTGTGGTAAAAATAATAATTGAAATATTCAGTGATATTTTAATGAAAGTTAAAAGCTACATGATTTCTGTAAGTTAAACCACTAAATGTAATGAATTAACAAGTGTTGAACAACCATAGGTTTCACCCAAATTATTCTTTTTTCTAAGCTTTTTTTCCCTGTTTCTAACAAGGAGAATATTTCTATTTATGACAATGATGAATCTCAGTTGGGTACTCAATTAAGAACCAGTCACAGGGACCAATACTCTTTAATGTCTTCATCAACAACTTGGATGAGGGAGTGAAGTGTACTCTGTCCAAGTTTGAGGATGACACAAAACTGTGGGGAGAAGTGCACAAGCTGGAAGGCAGGGAACAGCTGCAAGCAGACCTGGATAGGTTGGACAAGTGGGCAGAAAACAACAGAATGCAGTTCAACAAGGAGAAATGCAAAGTGCT
>JAGPOW010000261.1:85700065-85732589 GCA_030014935.1 Caiman crocodilus | reverse complement strand
CTACTCTTAAAGACACCCAAGGTAGGAGCAAGAACAACTTCCCTAGGAAGCTGGTTCCACATCCTAGCCACCCTAACTGTGAAGTAGTGTTTCCTAATGGACAACATAAACCTGCTCTCCAGTAACTTGTGACCGTTGGTCCTAGTTGCCCCTGGTGGTATCCGGGAAAAAAGAGCCTGCCCTAAGCCATCAGAAAAGCTAATGCCACTTTATTATGCATCTCCTAATGCATGATGAATAGATCCAAAGAGGTGATACTTCCCCTCTATCGGGCACTGGTCAGACCGCAGTTGGAGTACAGCGTGCAATTCTGGGCACCACACTTGAAGAGGGATGTGGATAACATGGAGAGGGTCCAGTGAAGGGCCACTTGTATGGTTAAGGGCCTGCAGGCCAAGCCCTACGAGGAGAGACTAGGGCACCTGGAACTTTTCAGCCTCCGCAAGAGAAGGTTGAGAGGCGACCTTCTGGCTGCCTATAAGTTCATCACAGGGGCACAGAAGGGAATTGGTGAGGTTTTATTCACCAGGGCGCCCCCAGGGGCTACAAGAAATAATGGCCACAAGCTAGCAGAGAGTAGATTTAGACTGGACATTAGGAAGAACTTCTTCACAGTTGGAGTGGCCGAGGTCTGAAATGGGCTCCCAAGGGAGGTGGTGCTCTTTCCTACCCCCTGGGGGTCTTCAAGAGTAGGTTAGATAGGCATCTAGCTGGGGTCATCTAGACCCAGCACACTTTCCTGCCTATCCAGGGGGTCAGACTCGATCTATTGAGGTCCCTTCCGACCCTAACATCTATAAATCTATTGACATGCAACAGTGAGAAGCATCAGGCTTTTTCTTTGGAGACACCTAAATGGTAGCCACTGAATAAGGTTCAAATAAATTATATTCTTTTCTTAATTATTTTATCACTTAAATTTTTCCACTGGCTATAGTTCACAGAAGCATAGAAATCATACAAAAATAGGGATGGAAGGAACTTCAGGAGGTTATCTATTTCCATTAAATTTAAAATTTTTGGCTTTAACCACAGGGTACGTTCATTCAGTGGGTGAGGTTCACTGTAGCAAAGAGTACTGAGGTAATACTTTAAATTAAAAAGAAATGTTATTGCTCACTGTACTCATTTATAAAGAAAAATCTACAAAGCTATTTAGCACTGTACTACCCTTTTAAGTTTGTCTGTCAAGATGTACTATAAAACCGTATGAAAAAAAGTTGTTTGTGGACCAAATTTACTGCTTTAAAGATTGTGCAGGGGAAGAGATTTTTGTATTTCAGATCCACGGTGAAAGGATTTGGGGACACACTAACTTACAGAAAGTACATACTAGCTGCTTTCCTGTTTGTGTACAATACAGTGCTGTTCATTAATGGAGGATCCATGAAAAACTTTATTTAGATAACTATAATGGTGGCCAAAATGGATGGACCAATTAAAGTAAAACTAGGGGCATCTACACAAGATGCTTACTGTAGAATTGCCTAATTAGTTCTACAGTAAAGTATCACCATCTATACAGGCGGAGATATTAGGCCAAAGTAAACTGCTTAACTCCACCATAGGGAAGTACTTCCTGACACAAGTACTATCCTATTGTGGAGTTATTTATTGTGCCACAATACATGTGTAGATGGTGACAGAACTGGCTGGGACATAATGGTGCTACAGTGCAGGGGTTGATTGTCAGCTAGCCCCACACTGTAGCACCCTTGTGCCCCTGGCAGCCTGTGCATAGCATGTTGAGCCAGGGCAGAGCAGCTCCAGACTAGCAGCCTGATGCCCCAAACTCCCTGCCAGCCAGGGCTGCGCTGTACTGGCTCAATGTCCTGCAGTCCTGAGTGCATGTGTAAACACTGCACCTGAAAGCAATAAACACTGGAGCAAACTGCACCAGAGTTTATGGTGTCACACTAATTTCACATGTAGATGCCCACACCGAGCACAAAAGTAATGCACCCAAAATGAACAGTGGCCCTTTCCTTCTGCTAAGGAAGTTGCATGTAGGAAAAAAATAAAGCTACACCTGTACACACAAAATTTACAGATAGTTACAGATATACACTTATGTACTAACCACAACCACTTATCAGAGAAGGAGTGGCAGGAACATGATTCCACCTTAAATTATAACTCTAACCATTTTCTGAGTAGTTCTAGTGCCTTAATGTTTGCAGCAAAGAAATGAAATTTGGCAGGGGGGTAATCCTGGAGCCAAACAAATGCCATTTGCTATCCTCATGGAAAACAATTTGGATTTAACTGAGTTGTAACACTCAAAAGAGACATTTCTTGTCTGTTAATTACTCACTTGTCCACTGTTGTATGTTTCAGGATTTCAAGGTACCTGACTTCTAAGCAGTGGCTTTTTTAAAAAAAATAGAAATGCTGGAATCTTGCCCATATCAAGCAAACAATTTTTTTGAGGAAATTCCATATTTGGAGGAGAAAAGAAATAGTTCAAACAATAGTTTAAAGATGATCAGAAATTAGGAATGTCAGAATATTCTAACTTCAGAGGATATTGTGTAGCAGACAGAAAGCAGATGAGGTAGTAAGAGCTGAATGATATTTTCAAAGAGCCTTGTATTAATATATTAAGAAACCACTTCTATATGCAGAATAATATTTATTAGGGGTGTGCAAAATGGGCCATATTCAATTCTGATTCGGCCCAAATCAGGGACAATGATTTGATTTGTTGATTTGGATCACTGTACCTGAGTAGATGTGGCTGAATCCGAAAATTCGATGCTGATTCAGAGAATCAGCGATTTGGCCACAGACAGCTTTAAATGTTTTTTCTACATACCTTGAGGTACTAGGCACAGCTCACAAATGCTGCAATGCTGGGGCAGATAGAGCATCCCATAGGAGCATGGGGGGGCGCCCCATGTGTTCAGAGGCAAACCTCGAAGTGGATCAGAAGTACTTTGAGTACACTTCTGGGTCCGGCAGGGACTGCGCTGGGGAACCCTCCCCCCGTGCTTGGCTTGGCAGTTGGCTGCTGGGGGGACCCCCAAGACCCAGGAGGCACCAGTCGCTGCACCGGGGAAGGGTGCAGGGGGACCCCCCCAGTGCACTCTCCGGCGGACCCAGAAGTGGACCAGAAGTGCTTCTGATCCACTTCTGAGTCTGCTGTTGAGCACACTGGGGACCCCCCACATGCTCCTGTGGGACGCTCCATCCGCCCCATCATCACAGTGTTGATGAGCCGCCTGATACCTTGAAGTATATAGAAAAAACATTTAAAGCTGTGTCTGTGGCCGAATCACTGATTCTCTAAATCAGCATCAAATTCAAAGCTGTGTCTGTGCTCAAATTGCCAAATCTTTCTGAATCTCTCCGAATCAATCTGGAGGGTTCCGATTCGATTCAGACATTTGGCCACCAAACTGGGCTGAATCTCCTCTGAATTGGATCAGGGACTGAAGCTTCACACAGCCCTAATATTTATCTTCCTTCCTTATTTTTAAAGACAATATTTTTCCTCTAATTTTTTATTGTTGCAGGAGCTACCATCTTCTCTGAGGACATCAAGGCTTCATTTGCAATGTGACAATGAAAGTTGATGGCCATTTTGAAACAGTTTGTCTCTGTTTAGGGTGAAACAGCTAGAAGCCTCCTTTCTCTTGCAAATGATAAAAAATGGCAGCTATTTTGAAGGAAGGTAATTATTCTTCAAGGATATCTTTCCAAAAGAATAGTATTCATTAACTCTTAACTAGCTTATAAGGAATAATGAAAAATTCCTAAACATCATAAAGAATTTCAAATATAGCCAATATACCTAATTTCTGATAGTTTTGGCTAAACTAGAAACATGAAAAGTCAGCATTATTACTTTCTTAGATTATTTAGAATGAGAATATGACCTAACAAACTAAAATATCTTAAAGGACCAATTTTTTAAATAGCTGAACTCAATATTAATTAACAGGCATAAATTCTGAAAAAAATTATTATATGCTCCAAGAGCAAGTGCTATAGATTTGAGGAAGGTATTCCTGCTCTATTTATATAGAAGAAAGTGTTTGAATTCCTGCTTTAGGAATATAACTGTACTGTAACTGTGCTATCTGAATTTGTACTTCTATAATCTCTAAGCACACAATCTTAAGTACACAACACAGCAAAAACATGGTGTGATTGTAGCCCATGTTCAAAAATCCAAGCTATCCTGGGTAACAGCAGTAGTGAAGACTGACAGGCACCATTTACATAGTTACAACTTCAATTATGAACTGAGTGAAAATAAATTCATACTAAATGATATATATGAAACATTATGTGTGTTTCAAAATTTACAGACACTGGGTTTTACTTTATTTGACCTTCCTATAAGCCCTAGCAAAGTAATTCAAGAGTAACCCCAAAAATCAGCCAAACTGCACTAATGTAAAATTAATTTAACATGAGCTTAAAATTGCAATACAAACCCAGAGTCTCCACTGTTATTGTTACATGTGCTAATTTATGCTTCAACTACACCTTCATTTTACTATACACTCAAACCCACAATAAGGAGTGTTCTCTAATGGACACTGACACTTTTGCTTGTTCCCTCCAAATTCAAACACATTTGTCCCAGTCTCCCCAACCTGTTCACCTCTCAGTTCTGCCTCTTCCCTACTCCTAACTCCTTGTCTCAGCCCCATTCTCTTGATCTAATCAAGCCCCATTCCAACTCCTGGGCTTCTCATTCCACCACCCTGTTTCTTTGCTCAGAAAGTCCAGATCCCAGAAATGGACTACTCATCCCTGTCTGCTTCCAGTCCAGCTTTCTTGCTCAGACAGGGAGAAATCCTTGGTCATTCACTTTCTCCCACCTTTCTTCCCTGGCTCTCGGTCATCCCCAATACTCACTTTCCTTACACAAATTTCCTGAAGTTATAGGCAATTAAAAATAAGAATTTATAATGGGGCAACCTTAATAAAAAATGGTGCTACTAGAGAATAGAAAAACAGGTAGACAGAAAGAAAGACAAACGGATACGTAGCTAGAGAAAATAAAGGGTTGTCTGTTTAGAAGGAGTGCTCACGTATACCTAAGTTTCTATTATATTAAAAATATTAACACCCTTGATGACCAACCTTTAATATTTTCTTAAGTCTAGCCATGGCCTCAACATTATTTTGCCCTCAATTTTAGAATAAATTCTTTGTTCCATAGGTCTAAAATAGTTCAATTCTATTCAAGGTATTAAATTTCTCATTTGACAAAATGCAGAAATAAGCCACCAACAGCACAGATGGCTGCCCTTCCATGCCCTTACTTGAAAACCTAACAAAACTCCTCCTAACCAGTCTGACACCTGGGTTTACCTTGTCTGAACTCAATAAGCAGTTTGATCTCTGTAATAATCTGATGTCTGCTCAGACAGGCTCATTCTGTTCTCCTCAATCTCATCTATGTTGGATCTGACCACTATTAGAAAAGTTCAACCCATCAACTGTATGGAGAAGCCTAATTTACTTCAACAAATACATTTAATCAGTTCTGCCCTACTATTTTCCTTTTGGTCAATGTTTGATTACTTTTGCCATCTATTAAAAAAGAACTGCCTTTTTTTTTTTTTTTTTTTTTTACAGTAAGTGAGTGATCTGACAAGTCCAATTTCACATCTTTCATTAGATAGAGATAAAATGACATTTCAATCCAATTCTCTGACAAATACAGATGAGGATATTGTGTTGTTTGAACACACAGAATGACAAATCACCATCTCTATTCAGTCTTTCCCATCAGAATAAGTAGTTACATAAATTGAAAAGTTTCACTTTAGGATTAATTTAAATGAAGTGGTCAACACTGTATTTCACTTTTATATAAAAGGATGTTTCAGAAACTAACAGCAATTTTGAAATAAAACCATTTCATGTGCAATGTTCATGTAGTGGTCCGTCTCACTTCTTTATGTACTTGTAAACGATAGGTGCAGTAGATAATGCCACCATCAGCGCTCCCGCTGCTGTGCAGTTTCCCACTTTGTCACAGACATATGGCATGTGCAGCCATTTTACCATTAGTTTCTGACACCCCCATAAAAAGCATGAGGCATCACAAACAACACTATGAAAATCATTTTTCCTCCCAGTCTTTGAAACCCTCTCTAATTATTCAATGGCAGGTGTTTTGGGTGTTAAGCTTAGCAATATCACATTTACAATTCTTTAATAAGATAACATTTGGGAATAACAGACAGCTCTCTGCTTTTTTTCATGGACTCTATTGGCTTTGTAATAGTCAACCTTCCTCAGCTATAGAACTTTGCTCAGTTTAAGGTAACGATGCTAGGAATCTTCCTGCCTAAATCCAAGCATAATCACAGGGATTTTTTTATGTTTCCTTGGGTTATCTGTCTACAGTCAGCTGGATATGGGAGTCTTTCAACTGACTTCAACAAGTCTTGTTTCTGGTCCCCCAGAACATTTAGCATAGTGCCAGATGTGACACACAGAGAGGTTTACTCATGTATGTAAAGTGGAATCCACATGTAGTAAATTCCAGTTAGTGCAATTCCATCAATAATGAAGTAGAAAGGAAGAGTTTCAATCCACATTACCATGTAAACTTCGCATAGGCCCTACTTACGGAGGAACCTGCATTTGTACTTCCGTAAGTTATATGGCTCTACAACAAAATAAAGACCTTCAGTGGGATTAGGCTGCTTTATAATTAGCATAAATCAAATCATGGTAGATCAAGAAACACAATTAAGAGAAGCAGAAGCAAAGGAAGTGGTAACAGGTGAGGAAATATGACAGGCAAAAAGAATTTAAAATGTAGGTGAAAGATCAACTAGACAAGGTAGGTCAGCTCTGGCTCGCACAGACTTAGTGGTCTGGTACCAGTTTGATCTAGTCTGACCACAAAAATAATTTTATATCTGGGATAGAAATAGATCCATTCCTTGACAACAAGCAGGGTATGTCCAACAGCCATATCAGACAGAATTTAAATTAATGTCAATGATGAAATAGCCTATTAGGCAAAATTCTATATGTGCTAGCATTATTTAGCAGGCTTTTGAAGGTGGGGCCAGAATTGAGTACAAAAATCTAGGTCCACCTCAAAAAAATTTGCTCTTCAAGCCTTTCACGCTGGTTCTTGCTGAACTGCCCATTTGCAGGTGAACTAAGATGCGTGGTTCTTTGAAACCTATGTAGGATGTTCTTTCCCCTGATGGGCTGGCCACCTGTTAGAGTGTCTTAGAATTTCTTATATTTAAAACTGATCTTTTTTTATTCCAACTATTTTCAAGTTGGTTTAGATGAGCAGCTGACTGCTTTTAATCAGTGGTTTGATATGCCTAATCTGTATTATCTTATCATTCATCTACTATTTGTATTTCAATATTAAAATTACCATTAAAATGGATTTAAATCTGTTTTCTTAGAGTATTTGATTTTGGTTGGATAGGCTTTTTTCAAGCTTTCATTCGTCCCTAGGGCACCAATGACGATCAGCAAAAAGCAAGGTGACTGTAGATCACGCTGTGAAATGCATCCTAGTTTAATTTAGGTAGTTTGCATGACAAAAGCAGAAAGTAGTTAGAAGAATTATTTTCATTGATACTATTTTAGTGAAGACCAAGTTTTTTTTAGCATCTTGGGTCCAAGACACTGAAGGAAGAATGTCTTGCACTCAAAAGCTTGTCTAACTTTATTCCAGTGACACAGTTGATACAATAAAAGGCATCACTTTAAGAAATACTCGCATAATTTCTGAACTATCACAACTACATCATTCATACATAAAGGAAGAGTCACTGGGCATATCTACACATCTCTGTATGGTGATGTGTCTATGCAGCCATGCTTTAGTACTTCCTTTAGTACTTCCTTATGGGAGATTACTGCACCGTGTGTACAGCGCACAGTTAGAGTTCACCACTACAGTCACGTAGCTGGTGTAGACGCAAGTGATTGCTATGTCACAATAGTGTACTGTACGGCGACATAGCACATCACTTCATTGCTGTAGGGCGATATATAGATGCACCCACTATTACCGTATTTTCTCCTTTTACCTACACTCAACAGGTAATAAGCATTTTCCACCTTTTACAACCTAGTTCAGATATTAGCTTATTGAGTAATACATATTTTTCCCCTATCTCTTATTTAGGTCAAGCTGTGTCTACTTCTCCCCAAGACCTGAGGAGGTTTATGTCCAAAAAGTTTGTCAAACCTCCCTCCCAACTATCCAACTGATACATAACCAAGAAAAGAAATGAAAAAACACCCCCCCAAAACCTCTTAACCCTTGCCTGTCATATTTCCTGGACTATCACAGGTAGGACAACATTCCAAACCCGCTACAACTTTACTTAAGTCATGGATTCAGCAACCAGAATAAAACATTCACTATATGCTAAACTAAAAGGGTATGCAATTTTTAAAGCTTATGAATACTGAGTTCGACTCTCCTGTCAGTCCTAGAAATGTAATTCAACAGTAACTCCATGAAAGTCAGCCAAGTTACACTACTGTAAATGAGAAGAGAATTAGGCTCATTGTTTCCACAGAAGTGCGGGGAGTAATTACACCACTATGTCTACCTATACTATTATTAAGCCATCAGTAATTCCCAAGCATACTAAGCACTACAGTACAGGTAAATGTACATTTTTTTTGGTTTATTGATGGGAATGAAACAAAAAAAATAATACCTGAACAGAAATCAATTAATTTTCTCTGAATTCTGCTGCATAATATAGTAGAAAGCAGCTGAACAAATTACAAAAAGCATTTTTTAGTATTAGACCATCAATAACAAAGTATATTTACAAATGATCCTTTATAATGCCTTTTCCGTATAGACTTAAAAGGTTTTATAGCACATTATTCAGCATGGGCTTTTTGGTTTAGTAGGAATTACCTGGTCTCATTAAAGCAAGGGATCAAGCAACAGGTATTATCATGATTACTTCATCACGCTGCAACTGGCTAATGGGGTTAGGGGCAACTGTCAGGCTACTCCGTGTAAATTTTCTGGAAAATCTGGGTAGTTGCAAGTGCTATAATGATATGTTAAACAATTTCAGATACAGCAGACCAAAAACAGTGGCAAGATATTAAAACATCTAAAATAAGGTGGTGTATTAGGAAATACTTTTTGTGAACGTCTATTGACCTCTTCCTAGTCCTTTTATAACATCTTCTGTTATTACTGCTAGAGTCAATTAGTCAATCATATCTTCCTGTATACTCCCTCCTTTCCCTGATTTTCTACTGAACTATGTTCCCACAGTTTCCTCTTACTGACTCAACTTTCAAAATTTCCTGCATGGCTCGCTCTCTCCACCTACCTTCCCCCTTCATTGGAATCTCATGCACTTCCATTTATGGCCACATCCTTGTTTCCCTCTACTACATGCTCTGAAGCGTGGGCTCATTCAAACCCACATGTTCAGATATTTCTTATGATACTGACCTCTCCCCTTAGATTCTTTCCTTTTTTCATCTGTAGATTCAAACTGATTATCCGTGACTAAATTTTGTATTAATACTTCTGTGTCAACTGCGTTCGTGTTGTTATAATATTGACTCAGTTCACCTCATTATTTTGTGCACAGAGAATGAAGGGCTAAGTGCAGGGATGGCTACATGCAGGAGAGGACAAAGTGGAGCTTTAGCATCAACAGAGCCCTGATGAGCTTTGTTGACATACCCAGGGCAGCACCTGAGCTCCTGGTCTAAGCACAGCTCCCCCTCCAATCACTCCAGGAGCTGCTGCCATTAGAGTCTCTGGGCTCCCACTTCCTCCCTCCTCCTGCTTCTGCTGCCTGTCCCTGCCCCTGGGGACAGAACAGTGTGGCATGGTCCATCGGGCTGAGGGAGTCCACAGCCAGGCAGCTACATAGGAATGGGACCCAGGAACCCTTCTCCTGATGCACTAGGGAAAGACAGGGAATTTCCTTCCTCTCCACACATTCCCTGCTGCCCAAGAGAATTTCAGGATGCATTCTGGCAGGGTAGGAGTGTCCCTGCTCCCTGCACACATGCTGGGGGCGGTGCGGGGGGAAGGGTATTAATTTCTTGTGTGCTTCTTGCTACTGGGTAGGGGGAAGAAATCTAGGGCGTAGATCTATTCTATGCTGGGTCAGGTAATTCCTTCTGTTCTTTTTCAGATAACTTTACACTAAGATGGAGCAATACACCCTGGGATGCTGGAACATCATCAGATAGCTTTCATGCAATGTATTCCTTACTACACATGCAAATTAAAGCTGGATAGAAACCAACTATAAAGATAGTACACATTTTCGAGCTCCAACTTTATAGCTGGTTGGACCTTTTTATGGCATGATTGGTATTCTGCATACATAGCTAGTCTATTAACTGCACAATGAACCAGTTAGTCTTGTAACAGCTGTAACATGTACAGGGCCCTAATTCCATCTCATCTTTTCTCCTAATCATTTTCTTTGTATACCCTTCATAATCCTTTTTTCATACAAGCCCCTGCATCTCCCATGACTTCTGATCACAGCCATAGAGATCGCTTACCTTTCAAATCCCTCCTTAAAGCATAATCTCTCTCATAATATGGATTTAAGAAACAAGGTGTTTGCTCAGGCTTTGGTCTCCAGTATTATCCCCTGCCCAATTTGTCGTCTCTCTGTTCATATTGTATTTCTTTGAATAAGACTATAAAGGTCTTCAGGTGACCTCTGTATAGTTCCAAGTAGGTTTACAGTAGTATACAAAGAAGGTAGGAGGAGGATAAATATACATTCTAGATCAATTAAATAGCAAGTCTCTCTACCTAGCCCAATGTATCTGTAATCTGAGCTATGCAGGCTGTGGATATTCAGAGGAATATTTCCATTATTCCAAAAAGGAACACTTTCATTCGGGGGAAGTGTTAGCCCGCTGCTTAAGAATAAAATTTAAAAGCCATGAGCAGAAGCTGCAGAGCATTATTTAATTTAGTTTTCTCTGTCTTGATAGTGGATATTTCATCTTTGTCCCCACCAGGTGCCATATGGCCCACTGCACTGGATTCCAAAAGAAGAAAGGAAAAAACCCTGCTTAGAATAGTGATGTTGTTTTCTAAAAATTGATATTATGGACAAGGAAAAATTATCTTCCAGAACTTCCAAGTAGATCCTAGCCACCAAATATTGGTTTTTTTTGTTAGGGAGAAAGTCTTTCTTTCCCTGCCAAAGATGACACCATTAATATTGGACGGAGAGAAAATATATTATGGAAGGATGTAAAACCTAATATTCCCAGTCAACTAAACATCAATCATATAGTAGTTGACCCAGCTCCATTTCAGCTCCACTTCAGGAAGTACATATTCCCCATAATCAGCCTCTGACCAAGACAAAGACAGGAATAATGGACTTTGGAAAGGGCGAGTTGTGAACAGAAAATATTTGATATGATAGATTATTTGGCTAATGACCTGTCTGTGGGCACCTTGCATGCCTGACTGTCAAACAGCTCTCCCAAGATCTGACTTGTCTTTCTTTAAAAATCTCACTAACATATTCACTTAAAAACCCAGTAAAAAATAAGACATAATCAAAGTATATTTAAATACATTTAAGCAATATAATAATATTTGTACTGTTTTCTGTAACAAACTGAACATTTTATATGCATTCTGTTTACATTTTAAAAGTTTCTTGATATTTATAGAACCTCCCATATTCTGAATATATGTATTTAAGTGTTCTCCTTTATCTGTAAATAATTCTCTTAAACCACAGTAAATATATTTTTAGAATACAATCTCCACGAGACAGATGAGTTGCCAAGAACATATTTATATCTCTTTTGAAAAAAAACATGCAAGTGCACATTTATGAATATACATTATATATTTAAAATGTATTTTTATTATACAAACAGAAGGTGCATTTAATGCCTCCTCACAAGGGCCTTTCCCATAATCCTTTTGCCAGAGATATACATACAAGAGGTTATTTTATTACACTCCTTTTTGACTTTAGTGGGTGATAGGTGACAATTATTAACTAACTGTCTGGTATTATTTTACGTATTAAATATGTACATGTATATTATATTCCGAAGTACCTTTGACTACCAGTTCTGCATAGTTGGATACTCCCACTCCTCCTTCTGTGCGAATCATGCAGCGGTAATTGCCAGCATCCCGTTTTGTGGCATTTACCACATTAAAAGAAGCTACAAATCGACGAACGTTAGACACCTTAATTTCCTTCAAAGGTGCATCTCTCACACTCATTCCCTAGGAAAAGAAAATAAAAGTAAATTTATTGTTTAAATAAAAATTTAGAAAAATAACTTTATTTTTTCAAGTCTATCCAGTTTCAAGTCTAGCTTTACTTCTTCAAGCTAAAGGGAAAGTGATGGGGGAGGAGGGAGAAGCATAAATCCATACCATAACACTGGAAATATCAGTAAATTTTAAGCGTTTTATTCCATCCCACTAAGTAAAAATATTCATCATCAGTGGGCAACCATTCATCTGGAACAGCTGGCAGACCTCTTCTCAACCCTTTAACTGATGTACACATTTAAGAGCAATTCGGCATTTATTTGCTTGGTTTAATTTTTATTCAAATATCAAAGGATTTCCATTTTTGTTAATGGGACAACACAACTAAGTATGACTAACATCTCATGAGCTGGTTAGCCATATTAGTCTGAAGACAGGCAGAAGGTAAAGCAGAAGAAAACCTTAGAGTAACTAGGTCAGACAGACATGAGTTCTTGTAAGCAGCCACCTAACCTGACACTACAAAAAGGACTGGCAGAAAGAGAGGGTTTTTATAAAGAAGGGAAAGGGAACTGATTTCAAATTCATGATGCCATTCATTCATTTACTTAGGGATCACCCCACCTGTCCAGTGTAGAAGGCAGAGGGACACTGCAAACAGGTGATGGTATAGATGACATTGATGGTGAAAGAGGGGAATGAACCCCAATCCTCCCACTTAGGGGAGGGGGTACTGCTAAGAGAGGTAAAGAGTAAGTTGATAGGATCAACTGAGATGAACAAGACAATTAACACGTTGAGGTAGTGGGGTTCATTGAACTTCCTCCACCAATGTCACATACATCTGCTGTCCACATTGGACAGATAGGATAATCTCTACATGAATGAATGAATAGATACTGATTCAAAATCAATTAAAAAAAACCAACAAAAGCCCATAGCAGAACAATAAGTGTTCTAGTTATTTCATTGATGACCTCGGAGCAGGTGTCATTAAACACAAGAATTCTAGAACCAACCTGAATATGAAATAGCAGAACAAGAAATCTTCCACTGACTGGACTGTGTTAAACATGGACAATAGATTCTTATTTGATTACCTGAACTAGCTGTTAATCCAGTGTCCCTCAAGGTCTTAACTGCCTTGGTTCATCTCAATTGATCATACCAACTCACTTTTTCTCTTAGCAGTGTCTCTTTCCCCTGTCCCCTTCTCTTCTTTATAAACCATCTCTTTCTGCCAGTTCTCTTTTAACACGTGATGAAGCAGGTTGCTGCCTAAAAAAGCTAACATCTTTCTAAACTAGGAAGTCTCTAAGGTGCCGCCTTGCCTTTCTTCTGCCATAAGCAGATTTCAGGAGTGACTGTGGAAGAAACTACATCTATTATACTTGTAATAAATCAGTAGGGAATCTTCAAGGACCTTTACTGACTGGGAATTTTTCAACGCCAAGATTACTGTTGTTGGAAAAAGTGAATTCATCAACAGAAGTGTTAATAAAAAAGTATCTGTTTTGAGAAAAAATGTAGCATTGTCAAGAAATCTCTCTCACCATTGAAAAATTCAGAAGAAACTCTGAGGACAGGCTTGCAGAGTTTCAAGCTCCCAAAGTCATTTTTTTCTTCAAATAGGTATACATAATTTAAATAGTATTTGTTCACATTTTTGTTACAGTCTTCTGCCCTTATTTTAGAAGGCAGAGGCATGCCCTGCTTAACTGGTACAAACTGCCCAAAAGAGCTGGTTAATCCTGTCCATTTTTCTATGCTAGGACTTTTTAGTTCGTACTGCAGAATTTAAGACGTATTAAGAAAATGCTGATCTCAGTTTGTTAATTTAGTTGTCAACATATTGAAAGTAAGTTTAAAATGCTGTTTATAGCCATGGAAAGCCACAAATAATGGACACCTTAAATTGGATTTTGTATATAACGCACAAAACAAAAGTCAATGTTAATCACACAATTCATGCCAAAGTAGTAGGATATTAAACAGTAAATAATGATTTTTATTTCAATAAGTACAGTACGGTATAGCCACTTCCCTTTCAAACATAAATTTTTGTAATAGCCTGCTTATTTAATAAATGATACTTTGTAAAATCCCTGAAGCGGAAAACAGTGCTGGAACTTTGTTCAAATTCCCTCTTTTTGAGCATTCTTGACCCCCTCTCTAAAATTCTTAGAAATCTCTGATGCAGATAACTTGGTTTCTCTACTAGAAAGAGATTAATCAGTTACAGTAAAAAGATGTTGAAAATTACTTACTAAACCACCATTTTAGTCCCTTTCTCAATCACAGTTGTGATGTCATTCTAGCAGAGAGACCAAGCAGCTAGCTGATCCGACCAATTAAGATTTACGAAAATAAATAGCTTTTGAGAGCAATACCCATATCATTTTTAAAACAGGAGCCACTTAGGCCTCATTATAAATTTACTTAGCAACTATATCTCCCACTGGTACAGAATTCTATTTAAACACAGCATCTATGTATTACTTATATAAATATCTCACACATACGCACACATACTTTCTAACCAAAAAGCGAATATGAAAATGTAACTTAGTTACAAATCAGAGGCAACTACAAGATCACATCTTGTGGATGGCATGCAGTTTTTAAATTGTAAAGTAACAGTGCAAGTAAAACAGGTTGAATAGTCAGGGTATATTTAAACTACAGAGTGCCAGGTAGCATACCTGAGTTTGTTTCAGTTATGAAAATAGTCTGTCTATAGCAGCATGAAGCTTGGTATGGGATAGTTTACCCATCTGAGAATCAGGGTAAATTAGACCACGTGGACCTCAGTAGGATTGTGCAAAGCTTCAGTAGCTGATTCGATTTGGCAGAGATTTGGCAGCAGAATCTCCAAAAATTAATCAAATCAGGAGACCTTTTAATCTTTTTTAATTGAATCAGAATTCTCCAGATCGATTTGGAGAGATTTGATGATTCAGACATAGATACAGCTTTATATGTTTTTTCTACATACCTCAAGGTACCAGGTAGCTTGTGAACGCTGAGATGATGGGGCGGATGGAGTATCCCACGGGAGCACGCAGGGGTCCCTAGTGTGCTTGGCGTTAGACCAGGAAGTGGACCAGAACCACTTCTGGTCCGCCACAGAGTGCGCAGGGGACCCCCCCCCAGCTGAGAGACTAGTACCTCCTGGGAGGCACCCAGGGTCCTCCTGTGGCTGATCATCGATCCAGGGGCCTGGGGGTGCCCCCTGTGCACTAGGTAGTGGACCTGGAAGTAGACTGGAAATACTTTGGTGCTCCTGTGAGATGCTCCATTTGCCCCACCATGTCAAAATTCATGAGCCATGCCTGGTACTTCAATGCATGTAGGAAAAACATTTAAAGCTGTGTCTATGGCTGAATTGCTGATTCTCTGAATCAGCATCGAATCTTCAGATTTGGATTTGGCCGAATCAAATAAGGACAGTGATCTGAATCAATGAATTGAATCACTATCCCCTGATTCGGGCTGAATCCAAATAGAATATAGCTGGTTTCGCACACCGCTAGAACTCAGTACATCCCTACTATTCTGCCTGCAATTATCTGGTTCAAATACTAGTTCAGATATCTTTAAGCAATGCTGCTGTCTTCAGGGTGTACATACACTTAGATTAAAGTTCCAGTTCATCTTGAATTCAAAAATATTGTGTCTGTTTCCAGAAGAACTGCAACACTATTAAAACATATGTAAAATTAGTTCTAGGCAACACAGGCATGTCTACACATTCATTAATGCATCTTAGATACTGCACATTTTAGTACTTCCTTAATAAAGTACTAACTAAATGTACAGTACCTAGAATTACCATGCAGTAGTGCTGGCACACAGTTATTTAATGATGCTTATGAACTTCAACCTAATAACACTGAGCAGTAGTTTGTTAGCACATTTTTTGCTGTGACACACTACTGAGCAGTAAGCAACTCATGTAGATGCACCCACAGTGCAGTTTCTCCATGACATAACAATATGAACAGTTTGACCTTCAGGAGAAACAATGAAGACAGGGCAACTCTAATCTTGCAGGAAAACAACAGATTATATTTACTCCCTGACCTGTAGATACCAAAAGTAGGAAAGAAATAGAAAGTTTTGTGACAGTGCAGAAGAGAGGGAAGAGGTCAAAAGAAACTGCCAACCTCTCTCCTTTCATCCTCCTAAAGGAACAAGACACAGTCATATTTCCTGCATGGTAGAGCTCCTGCTAATCTACCTGACAGGGCACTGGAACAGTGAGAGTTAGTGATATGACTCTAGACTGTATTTGCACACATCAATCTGGGGAGGTGGCTAGGCACGCAAGAGAAGGCTAGGGCAGTGGTGCTCAACCTTTTTCCTTGGCAGCCAGGATGGGTAGTGCCCAGTGGCCCTGATTCTGCAGCTGAAGCAGGTGCAGCAGGGCCCCATCCAGACATGTGGAGGTTGCAGTGAGGATTTTGGCCTGATCCAGCCTCATGGAAGAAGGGGACATGGCTCAGCCTGCATCCAGCCCTGCAGGGACAAGGGGTCATGGCCCAGCCCTAATCCAACTTTGTAGGGAGAAGGGAGCAAGGCCTGGCTCCATTCACTTGAACAAGTGTGAAGGGAGAGTGTCCTAGTTCCAAGTCCAAGCCAGTGGTGTGGAGAGAAGGGGGTGTGGCCTGGCTCAGATCTGGTTGTTGGGGATGGGGAAATCTGGCAGTGGGAAACTGGCCACTGCTCCCACAATACCAAATTTCCCAACTTATGGGGAGCCTCACTGGCTAGATGCAAAGGCTCTACAGGAAGTATTTGGCCCGTGGGCTACACATTAAGCACCCTGGGATAGACCATGTAAAGGAATGGTACATAATAAATAGGATCTGGTGAAGGGGTTGTACCTATAGACTCAAAACACATTTTTTGATTTCTCTCTACGGTGATGAAGCTCAGCCTATAATTTAAACACAGTATGCTGGTGGCTATCCACAAAGGACATTGTTCCAAGATGAGTACTAAAGAGTACATTTTTCATCTCTTCTTTCCATGCACATGTGGAACAAGAAACTGGAACAATCTATCCATTATGAGACCCTATGAGACATTATATGATCCTTTAACCTTCCCCCCCCCCCCAATTTACTCATACATGTCACTATGCCTAATTTCAAATAACCTGAAATAGGAAACATGGTTTATATCAAGTGTGGGACGCTCCATCCTTAAGGTACCTACCAGTGATCCATGTAATAGCAGTACCGACTGCAATCATAAATACAGTCTTTTCTTGCATACTACAATGTAATATGTACCTTGTTTTGAAAGGGGGGAAAAAAGACTTTTCCTTGTAGTAAGTAGCAGGAGCTAGGGAGCTGAGCCTACTCCCTGTGGACCATTGCAAATTTTACTTTTGGTTTTATCGCATAAAAGGCAGAACCTGATCTTACTGTATTTTTTACATCTAACGCACACTCCAATTTCCAGTGGATGTTTTCTGGGGGAAAGTTGCCTGTGTATGTGAGAAAATAAGGTACATAAAATCCTATTTTTTTTTAAATACACAATATGCTCAAATGGAATTCAGCTTGGCTTTAGAGATGATCTTGCACATTTTCAGCTCCTCCAGGAATTCCACCATAAAAATCTAGCAAACAGGTTATTACTTATTTGCGCCCATTCAAAGAATGAGTTCCTTCAGTGCTATCTTTAAAACAAACTGTCAAAAAAACTATCAAATATTATTAAAATATTAGTAACTATTAATCTTAACTGACAATTTAAAACCATTTTTTTCCAATTAAAGGGGTCTAGAGCTGGTTTACCCAGTTAGTCAGACTGGCAAAACTAAAATGGTCAGAAAAGAACCCATTAACATTAATTTTTGCTGTAGATATCAAAACAAACAGATCTACAAAACAAACAGATTTTTTTTTTGTCTTCTTGAAAAATCATTTCTAAAGAAAACTTAGTGCCAGGGGATGGTTCCAGACTGGTAGATCAAGGAACTGCATTCCTGTTTTCCACACAAAAATACATTTCAGAAAGAGAAAACTTTCCCTCCCCTCCCCTCAGCTTTGACCCAGCAAGGTCCATAACCAATGTAGAAAGGACCAGTAATGAATGAAAGCATAAAATAAATTAAATAGCAGTTAAATTAAAATAAATTAAATAGGGGGCTGGCAGCACTTCACCAAAAATATCCAGCCTTCTTAGTTTATAGGGAATTTGAGACAAGTAGTTAGTTATGTTAGCCTGAAGTCAGGCAAAAGGCAGGGTACATTTATACAATGAATCTGGTCATAATTCAAGGCATGAGGTGATACAAAATAGATAAAAAAATAAGATTCTAATGGATGCAGAAGATCCCTTTTCAAACAGTTGTCCAGAGAGTGTTTAAAAAATAGCAACCAGAAAGTAAATCAGTGACTAGGTTTTAACTAGTGAGTCACTTACTAGAACAAAGTTCTCTCTTAAACCAATTAGCCAGCATATGTTAATATTTATGACAGTGGGAAACCTAACTTAACTTGAAGGTATACAGAGGTTGAAAACCCAAATTACTTACTCTAACATGAATTCATAAAGGCAATTTAAAGTATTTTAAACTTCTGAGGCTGTTTCATTTTGGGCAAGCTAAAATAAGAAGAAATAGGCCGATGCTTATTTAAATAATACTTACAGTCTCCTTTATGCAATGAGCTAACTAATTCTTTTAAATGAATGGCAATTTACCAGCAAAGAGATACATATTAAACCTTTCAGAAATACATTTAGCAAAAAGCGAAACAGTAATTTAAGGAGATTGAAATTCTAGGATGTTAGCTTTAGCACTTTAACTAAATTAATCAGTTTCAAGGCATTTTTGAACTCTTCTGCCAGTGCAGGCTTAAGAGGGAACCTAGGTCAGTCATCCTTCCTGTCCACACAGGTGGATTAAGTCAATTTTCATGTATTTAATAAAGAACGTCTGTGTTATCCTCCATTCAAATATGCATTTATAAAATGATTATTAGAGTCATACCACTGGGATCACTAATAATATCATGAGTGCCAGAAATAATTTGATTTAAAACATGTATATAATCTAAATCAAACAGTAATTTCATACCTCAACAAAATTTCCTGCTAGAGTTCATATTATCATACTAATAATTAAGTTAGTTGGACCTATGTCTGAATTTCCAGAACTGCCTTCATACCCAAAGCAACTATTCTTCAACATAGATTAAAAGAAGAGATTCTGTGATTATCCTACATGTACTCTATATGTATATCAAGCAAATGCATTTCAATCAACTAATGAAGTCATGTCTGAAAGACTGAAATTCTAAATATTACGGTTCTATTTGGGATAATTTATTACTAATGTAAACTAAACATGCATTGTATCAGTGTAATTATCAGTCAATCAACTAAAATAAATAAAAAACTTTGGCAAAAGTTCCACATTATCGTGTTTTAATTTTTGATATTTGAGGTTTCTTCCAATATTGCAATGTGATCTACATGGTTTTAGAGAGTAGTTGAGGGAGCACACCTCAAAGAACATGTGCTCCCATTCAGTACCTCATGTGAAAAAGGAGGGAAGGAAGGAAGGTGGGAGCGAGAGAAAGAGTGACGTAGTGCTTCTACAAGGGGTTGGCAAAATATGGCCCATGGTGGGTCTTTGTCTGGCCTGCGCCAGGTTCCTTGGTCCCACCTGGCTTAGGCATAGTGCAGCTATGGCACATCCTGCTGTCCCCAGGGAACAGGAAATATTTTATCTTGCTCACAAAAACAGACAGCACTAAGCAGCAAATCCATTGGGTGATCTGTGAACGCAGCTCCACATCCTTTGAGAAGCAGGGTTCAACATGACAGACTTTGAAGCAGGGTGACGGGAACAAGGATCCAAAGCCTTCTGGAATGCTGGAGAACTGAGCCATGCTCTGTCGTGCTATGCGTAACTGTACAGGCATTACATGTGGCACTAAAAATCTTTGTGCTATTAAGATATTGCTGAGAGAACTACATTTCATCAAGGAATCACCATACTTTTTCAGCAAGAAATGGCTTGGATGGCTGTATGATCACTATTTGCAGCACTAACAGGGCTTGTTTCTCACTATAATTGTAACACCTATACGAGGCTTAAATCTCTGGTTTTTTTCCAGTGTAACTGAATATTCAATAAATCCATCAGCTAATATGTTAATACTACAGAAGTTACACATCTAACAGCATTATTAGCAAATATTTATTGATGACAAGGTGATCCCAATCATCTAAAAATGCAATTGCACAGACAGAAACAGAAAGTAATATGGATACTCTTGCCCTTTCTGGAGTCATTAAGCTAAGTGTAATTTTCCCAAAACAACTGCTGTGCATTTATGTATTAAAGTTACTGTGTACCATGCTGACAAGGAGAAATGTATTAAGTGTTTTTTTCTTAGAAGAAATTTCAGGATAACTAACACATGTTAATTTTTTTTCAAAACCCACAAATGTAGGAGCAGCCTTATATGATTCTAGAAGACACAGTACATACTTTATTAATATTTCTGATGTTGAAAAAACAAGTCTACTTATAAATCTATTCAGCTAATCAAATACAATTCATAAGCAGACAACCACAGATATCATAGTGGTCTTTTTTAGACATAAAATACTTCAAGTTTCACCTACCTACTTATTAAAAATTATGAGAGGTGGGATTACTACCTTGTGAGAAAGCAATCATGAAATATAAATGATTTACACATTGTCCACTTAGGAGCTCTATGTATAACTATTTCCTGAAAGGGTTTGGGAAACAAGGTTCTCTTCCATTTGCTTGCCTCTTCCATCCACATACATCATGGTAGCTCACAACTTCTTCACATAGAAAGTGTTAACCATGAATGACTCGTGCCCCCGGCAGCCAGGGGGGAAACGGCAGCAGCAGTAGTGTGGCAGCAGGAGCTCGGTGGCAGTAAGTGGGGAGCTCCCGCAGACACTGCTGGTGCTGGCAGCAGTGAGGCCGAAGGTGGCGAGCGCTGACCAGGTAGCACTGCCATGCTCAGGGGGTGCACGTGCACCTGCGTGCACCGCATATGCATTGCTCCGGTGTTAACCTTGTGGAAAGAGAAGTGCAATGGGCTAAGGACATTCCAACCATTTACTGTATTGTAACACAGTGGAGACACCTCTGCCAATCTCTACATGTTTCAAAGCCATGAAGTTAACAGGCCCAACAAAAAAGTGTTATTGGCAGGAAAGTGAGACAAAAGGAAGTAGTACAAGAGTGATAAGATAAATAAAAAATATGAAACATGCTGCTAGCAAACAGGTTGAGAGACAACCCATTTCACTGCCTCCAGTAACTGTTTCTTTAAAAGACTGCTGTTCAAATACACTTTACTGTAGCAGGTATCTGTATGCCTCAAACAATCAGGGCTGCATATTTTTCCCTAGCGATACCTGAACAGCACTCATGCACTTTGTCTCTCCTTATGCACTGTACTCAGGACAAAAAACAATGCTTACTGCAGTGGGGAGTAGGGTGGTGAAAAACACAGAGGGATGTGCCTTTGAGCAGGAAGGGGAAAGAAGGGAAGATTTTCACATGCTTTTAGGGACTTTTTAAAGTCCCCGGAGGTTCCCACGGAGGCATGAAATTCAAAAAGAGGGTGCAGCCATGCCACTGTGCCTCCTCTAGATCCACCCCTGATTGAAGTTTTACATGGTGCAGACCAGAGGAAACCTAGAGGACTCACTAAAGTCCAAGTAAAAAAGAGAAGTAGCAAAAATAAGAGAAGGGCTGAAAGAGTCCAGTGGGAAGTCAGAGGAAAAGCAAGGGCAAATACTGGAACCCTGCTAAACCAGATGGGACAACTGACAACCAAAGCACAAGAAAAAGCCAACTTGCTAAATGGGTACTTTGCAATGGTCTTTCACAAGTCCCATGGGATGCCCCTGCTCATTACAGGACAGGGAGGCCTGGGTGAGCAAGATTCCTTACCCTCCATCAATGCTGATCTCGTGAAGGAACACCTTGAGAGGCTGGATACCTTCAAGTCAGCCAGCCCTGACAGCTTACACCCCAAGGGTACTCAAGGAGCTGGTGAGCGTCATAGCTCAGCCCCTGGCAGGATGTTTGAGAACTCCTGGCACTCTGGTGAAGTGCCTGAAAACTGGAAGAAAGCCAATGTGGTGCCTATCTTCAAGAAAGGGAGAAAAGTGGATCTGGCAAACTACAGGCCCAGTCTGACCTCTCTCCTGAGGAAGGTCTTAGAAAAGATTATCAAAGAGGCCATCCTTAACAGACTGGCTGATGGCAACATCCTGAGGGACAGCCAGCACCAGTTTGTTGTAGGTAGGTCTTGCTTGACTCATCTTATTTCATGACCAGGTGACCTATCACCTGGACAAGGGAGAAGAAATTGATGTCATATAACTTGACTTTAAAAAAGCCTTTGATCTGGTATCCCACGATCACCTCTTAGCAAAACTGGCTAACTGCAATCTCGGCCTCACCATGATCTGCTGGGTGGGGAAATGGCTCCGTGATAGGACCCAGAGGGTGTTGGTTGATGGAAGTCTATTGTTGTGGTGTGCTGTGACCAGTGGGGTCCCTCAAGGCTCTGTCCTTGGGCCTCTACTATTCAACATATTCATTAATGATGTGGACATCAGTGTCAGAAGCGGACTGGCCAAGTTTGCTGACGACACCAAACTCTGGGGTAAAGCGTCCACACCTGAAGACAGGAGGGTGATCCAGGCTGAACTTGACAGGCTCAGGAAATGGGTGGATGAGAATCTGATGGTGTTTAACAGTGAAAAATGCAAGGTTCTCCACCTTGGGAAGAAAAACCTGCAGCATGCTTATAGGCTCGGCAGTGCTACGCTGGCTAGCACTACAGATGAAAGGGACTTGGGGGTCATCATTGACCACAAGATGAACATGAACATTCAGTGTGATGCTGTGGCCAGTAAAGCGAGCAAAATGCTGGCTTGGATCCATAGATCCTTCTCAAGCAAATCCCAGGACATCATTTGCCCATTGCGTTTGGCCTTGGTGAGGCTGCAGCTGGAGTACTGTATCCAGTTTTGGGCTCCACAATTCAAAAAGGATGTGGAAAAACTTGAGAGAGTCCAGAGAAGAGCCATGCACATGATCAGAGGTCAGGAAAACAGACCTTATGAAGAGAGACCGAGAGCCATGGGACTCTTCAGCCTGGAAAAGCACAGGCTCAGGGGTGATCTGGTGGCCACCTATAAGTTTATCAGGGTGCTTACCAGGACCTGGAGGAACATCTGCTCACCAGAGCATCCCAAGGGATGACAAGGCCGAATGGTCACAAATTCCTCCATGACTGTTTCAGGATGGACATAAGGAAGAACTTCTTTACTGTCTGAGCCCCCAAGGCCTGGAATAGACTGCAGCTGGAGGTGGTTCAAGCACCTACTTTGAATGCCTTCAAGAGACATTTGGATGTTTATCTTGGTGGGATCCTATGACCCCTGCTGACTTCCTGCCCCTGGGGCTACTGGATGGACTTAATGATTTTCCAAGGTCCCTTCCAGCCTGAATGTCTATGAATTTGAGTCTCTCTCAGCCTGGGCAGGGGGAGCAGGCCATCCCTGCTCATCCCACTGCCTGGCTAGCCACCACCCACACATGTTGGGCCAGGCTCCTCTCACTGACATGGCTCAGCTTCCCCATCACTGAGTTGTAGCTGCTGGCTCCACCTCCATGGGCAAGCCCAGCCATGCAGCTGCCTTGGCCAGGGCTGAGTGAGGCTACCCTAAGCTGTGGGGGCAGGGCCATCTCTAGTGGTTCCAGCTCAGTGACAGCTACTCCCTGTGCTCAAGCTGGGCCGGGCTGGGGGGAAGCAGTGGTGGGGGGAAGGGGGGCTGCTCTGCCTAAGCTGCATTCCCCTGGTAGGGGGGAGGGGAGTTAGTGTTAATGGGGCTGGAGTCCTTGCCGGTGGGACAGGGAAGGGAGGGGGGAAATAAACTTCCCCTTGGGCACCCTGACAATGGCTGCTGCCCCTCCCCCTCCCCTTGATGCTCCAGCAGTGGAGGTTGGGGCGTGGCCAGACACTAGGCTAGCATGGCTCTGTTAAGGCAAAGGAAGCAGGAGGGAGGGCGTTAATTCCTCCCTCTGTTCCTTCTGCCCCTCAGGAATGCAGCCAAGGTCTGCAAAGCCCAGGCTACCCGCTCTGCCTCTACCATTTGCCTGCAGACAGAACAGGCAGACCGTGTCTGTGGGGGGGGAGGGAAGAATTAACCTCCTCCCTGCCCACTTTGCCTTACCAGGGCCATGCTGGGAGTGTTTGGCCACATGCCTGCACCTGCGTGGGCAACAGAGCAGATGGGTGGGGCCAGCCCTGCTCTCTAAAGCAGACAGCACAGCCCAGCCTAGGGCTCCAGAGCATGCTGGGATGCTGGAGGAATCTAGTTTAACTTAAATCAAGCAGGGGTCTGGTAGAGAAATTCCATAAGCCTGTTCTACCCAAATCATTTAAGTTACTACTTTCAACTAGGTTTACATAAACCAGTTTCAGCCAATTTTAAAACTAGTTTACATGCACTGAACTTCTCTTCTGTTACAGATTTAAATCAGTTTCTAATCACTTAAACCAGTGTATGTGTAACTTCTGTCCCTAGTTTAGGGGCTGGAGGGTGAGAAAAGGCAGGGTGCATACACAAAAAAGTCTCTGAGCTCAAGTGCTTGAGATGCACACACAACTCTAGTGGGAACTTGAATAGAGATGATTCATCAAAGGATGGTAGGATATTTGGATTGGAAGGAGCAAGCTACTAACTACTTCCATCCCTATGGCTGTGGGAAGTTGCACAACTGACTAGTCTCCAACAAGCCCCAGCAAGGAAGTTGATCTCATAAAACACTAGAAATGCAAAAATATAGATACTTACAGAGATAATAAAGATTTTTTTTAAAAATAAGTGGAAAGGTTGAATAGCATTGATGAAGGTGTTTCAGGTTGAATTATAGAAACAGACCTGTTAACAAAATTTACTCTCATCTCTTTCTTTTCATCTTCCCTCTGGGCTCAATTTAATTCTTATTTCAATCCTCATCTCAATTAATTTAATCAGCCCTTGGACTTTAAAAAGGAAGACATTTAACCTCAAGTAGGATACCATACCTACTAAAAGTAGTTTTTACATTTTAAATATTGTATTTGAACTAAAGGTTGCTATTTCTTTCTCCCAAAGGGTCAAGAGTATAGTGCAGAAAGTTTATTGAATTTATTTAATCAATTGCCTAACTTGTTTCTGTCCCTAAGTGATTCTACACTGAACTAGTCACAGTGTTCTGTATCAAGGCAGTCTTCAGGGTCCAAACAATGGGCATACCTAATAAGTTGTTGAAAAGCAAACTGAATTAACAGGTCCCCAGTGGCACAGGTGAACTATTTTATTATCTTAGATTTGTCAATCACAGTTTACTGGATTTGATATCACTCTAGAATAAATGCAAGATTGCAACACCACATTGAGCTGTCCATTTTTGAAAAAGGGGAAAGAAGAGAAAAGAAAATCATCTTTTAGTATCACATTTACAAATTCAGACAAGAATATACAAATGGCTAGATTGCTAAACTCTTCAGGGAAATAAATGGAGCACTCTAAAAATCAATCTCTGCCTCTCTCTCTTCCTATATCCCTCTACTTAAGCCACTAGAAACATCATGTGTCCAAAATCAACTCATTTTCAGCAACCACAGTTAAAAGAAGTATTGTTCATACAGGAATGCTTAATTTGCATGCATAAAAGTGAGTAACTTATGAATATAAAGAAGTACATAAGCACTTGTGAGTATTTGATACAAAGGGTGTACCCACACAGCAAAACATTCGAACCTTGCAGAGGTAACTTAAGCTTATTGTGAACACGTTACCTCAAAAATAATAGTCTATCCAGTACAAGGTAATGCCACAGAGTGATACTTGAGTTAGCTCTGTACTCACTAGCTCCTAAATCTACTGCAGTAAAGGCATATTATCATGACAATGTACCTCAGCTAATATACGCTGCTGCTCAGCAGAGCTGATTAGCTTGGACATTGCTAACCAAAGTATAATATTAGCTTAGACATTGCTAACCGAAGTATACTATTTCTGGTTCTAGAAGTACTAAAACAGCTTGGATACCTCTGGCCAGCTCTGCCTTGCATCAAATAAACTATAAATAGACATTGTCACAAGAAGCAGATCAGCAGCACTAGTATGCATTTGCTTCATTGGGCAAAACAAATATCACTTATTATCCCACAGGGTCAAACCCCTATTGCTCCTGGGGCCCAATCCTGAAGCCAATAGTCAGGACATAACTATGCAAGCATGGAAAGCCAGGGCAGGTGATGCAAAGGCTTCAGGCACCTAATCCTGAGTGGGAAATGTTTACAGTATGCAGGATTGAAGTCCCAGGAGCACCTGCCCGGAGCAGTTGGAAGCATAGGCAGCTTCAGATTGCCCTAAAATGTACCGCCATCTACTGCAAAATAGTGATAAAAATGTATACCACCTTTTGTAACAGCCACAAATTTGTGCATTGCTGTGCGACTAAAGGGCATAGGCACCTGTTCGCTTTTATGTTGTGCCACCATAAAAATGTTTATGGCACTACAAAGACAAAGTCTGTTTGTAGCCAGGGACCCGAGTCTTTATTTCAGGTAAGGGAGCAAAGCAAAGAACTTTCCATATGCCTTAACTGGGAATACACATACATGCAGAGAGGAAGCTTATATATAGCAATACCCTCCTATTGCAAAATGGTTCCATAGCAGCCTGGTTAAAGAAACAAAATAATGAATCTCTCAGGAGACACTTCCACCTGTATTTATAAGCCAGGTGAGCTAATAGATCACCTTCCTCAGCAAGTTAGTAGGATCAACATCTGCTAACAATACAAAGTGCTTCTAAGTAAACACTACCAAACTGCTTCTATCTATCTTAAGGTGTTTTTTGTTCATAATGCCTTCCATGTAAAAAGAAAAAAAAAAAATCAATAGCAACAGCTAAGTCCCCAGTGGGTTTCATGGTGTTCCCAGCACTTCTCTCTTTTTAAAGGAAAAATCTGCTTTTGGTAGTAGCTGCACATATCTTCATGGTGGAATCATGGCTTCTTAAACATTGCATAAATTATTCCATCTTTCAAGGAACTTGACAGATGTGCTTCTCTGGACAAAGCATGAAATATATTGCATTAGCAGTGGGTACAGTGATTTTTAGGTAGCTTTTATTACTCAGGAGGGGCTTGGGTCTTTTTCCTAGACTGTAGCTATAGTATTTTCTGGACTGTGCAATCTCCAGTAAGAATGCTGGGTCCAAATCCGGTACAGAGTGATAGGGTAACATGTGGTGGTCAAGGGTAGAATTTTGTTTCTCAGTTAGTCCTGTATGTATTCATTTGATCTTATCAGTACAGCATGCTTACACTGCACTGATCGATGCTTGGGTCAAGTGCTCCAGCAATACAGCCTGGGTGGATTTGCCAGGTCACTGTGTGAAACAGCTCTACTGGCTGCAATCCCACTATGTGATTTTTAAGGAACAGAAAACTCATTTTCACCTTCTTTACTGGTGTAATTGTACAAAGAGCTATTTGTGCTGCTCACAGGTAGATTCAGAATAGTTTTTGTAGCACTGGCATTCTAGTGTTCTGTTTATGCACATCATTGGCTGCAGTCTGCCTGTAAACCATTGACATCATCTCCACTTTTGTGTAGAGGGAATTTTTTTTACTGGTCATCAGTGGTAGTAGACACTGGGGCTAAGGACAGATAGAAGCTCAAGGCTGAATCGATTCAATCTTTGCAGGTTAGTCTAAGATGTAGAGATTAAACTGAGAAACAATGGAACACACATTTACTTTTGATTCAGGAAATGCAGCCACATGCCTGCAGCAGCTCAGCTTAGAATCCAGGGGGTCATGATAGCACAGCTGTCTAGCATATAGCCAGAATTGGCTGTGTGTTCGCTTCCTTCTTCCTGCTACACCTGTGGTCTCTGGGTTTTGCATTCCAAAATCACAGCAGCAGGACTCTGCAGGGTTGCTCATCACTTCCTTTTTCTGCTTCCAGGTGCCTCTGGGATTTGAAGTCCACAGTCGCAGCCAGCAGTAAGTTTCAGTAACTTTAGCAGAGTAGGGCAGATCTTTAGCCGGGGGAATGGGGGTTTAACCTCCCTCCCTGGATCCAGACACATCAGCAAGGGTTTGCTGGGGGGAGCAGAAGGGGAAGACAATTCCTGCCTCCCTCATCCCCCAAACCATCTCTGTTGGAGCAGACAGTACAGCACAGCACAGCCCAGTTATTTTGACTGTTGCTTCCAAAAGCAACCTTATCTCAAATTCAAATCCAGTTTGAGTTGAAGGGAACTAAATGTTATTACTAATTGGGTGCATCTACACATGCACTTTACTGCAAAGTAGATTAATTAGCTCTGCAGTGAAGCATCACAGTCTACACGAGCGCTAGTATTAGGGTGCAGTAAACTAATTAACTCTGCCATAGGATAGTACTGTTGGGGCATAGACAGTGACAAGGGGTGTCAATTATGCCTGGTCAGCCCAGCCAGTTGAGCACATGCTTCACCCCTGCTCAAATTGCTGCTGTTCTGGGCACATTTATAGATGCTTTGCCTGGGAGCAGTTTGCTCTGGCTCAAAGTGTTCTGAAGTTTATCATGTTTCATTAATTGCACATGTAGATGCACCCACTGACAACTAGTGGCCTCTAAAAAAGGAATTAATCTTAAAGCACATGACTAATGAAAAAGTACCTACAGTATAAGTACCTCAAACAGAATGCAGAAAAACTGACTTCATTTCCTAGAGGTCTCACTAGAATTCAGATACTGAATGACACACACGTTGGATCCTCCCTACCGTTGAAACTCAAGTAAAGATTTTGGTACATTGACAGAAGTAAAAGCCTACATTACTGTTCTTCTTGCAGAAGAGCTGAAATCATGCACAGCAGTTACCATCACACAAGCAGTGCAGTTAGCAGTCTTCAGCAAAGGATAAATGCCTGGCTTTTTTGGAAGAACTGCATGTAAAACAAATGTGTAAGAAACTGAACGTGCATGTGACTATCTGTATATTTTTAATATATCGTATTTAAACATACAATGTTAAGCACATCTGTTTGCTTGTAACTAGCACTCAAAATAAACATAACTATGTTTTTTCAGCAATTGTACATGTTCCTATAAACAGACCTATGTGAAGACATTTTAAAAACATACAATTTTGAACAAGGTTAAGAGAAGTGTGTGAACTATCATGCTATACTTTAAATGACTCTTTTTGACTTGGGAAGAAAAATTGCAGAGAGGAAATTAAATTTACGTTCTTACATGTTAACACACTTTTCACAAATATTTAATATACAAAAACTGGAAAATTCAAAGTTCTTCTCTCCAAAGTAATATGGCCACATTGAATGTCTGGCTTTTGTACACTTAAAACCTAAAATGTAGCTAGCATTAACATACACCAAAATATGAACATGAGAAAATTATATGCAACTGCTGACATGATTTGAGCAATGAGGAACAGGGATATAGAGGTAACACACAAACATTACACTATAAATACTTTAAAAATACCTATGTATTGCTCTTATTTTTTGCTTTTTCACCAATCATGATGGTTTCCTTCTTATATTACTGGTACTTTATATACAACAGAGCTGTGTAGCCTTTGCACTAACAGATGCTGTTGCATTTCTGACAATCTCCTGGCTGCGTTCTATTCTCCCATATAAATTGCTGTAACTTGAACAAGATCAGAGGTTTAACAGGTCAGTATTCATTGATAGCCAAGTCCTATCCCCACTGTTTTGCTGGGATTTTTTTTCACTTTGACTGCTGAACATTTCCTTTTTTCACCCCTCTGTGTCTGACACAGAGGCTAAGAAAGAAATGGAGGATGTAAAAAAGACTCAGCAGCAGCACAAATAGGAATTAACAGCAGGATGGATAAAAAGGTAAAATTGGAAAACAAGAGACAAACAACTGACCACTTAAAAATCCCAGCACACCCACACAGCATGTTGGAAATAAGATTTGATTGCTCCCTATCAACCAAGTTATGGTATCTAACAGTGCTTGAACGCTCATTTTAAATATTACTGCATTATAAAAAAATAATCACTACTGGTAGGACTTTGTTAATGTAGATGCATGTTATGGCAAGTCATATGTAAACAAGTCTTGCCTTTTCCTTTTCCATAAGTTAGCAAATCTACTATGCAGTTAATGATGTCAATGAAGAAATATTTTATTGAAAGTAAATAAGGAACAGGTAAGTTCAAAGTAATTCATTTTAAAAACAACACTAGCACGTATTGAACTGAGATAACCTGAAATATTTGACTTAAAAACATAAGCAAGCTGCTTCCGATGTGGCTTAAGAGGTCTCCCACATAGTGAAAACACTATGGCCTTCAAGAAAAAGGCTTGGGAAGGGACTGCATAATTCCTGACCTAAGGCATAACAGTTAAGGTACAGTGGTAGAAGCAGAAGAGATGTAGGTTCAAATTTCTCTGGACAAAGAGGACACTAGAATCTTGGTCTCCTGCCCCCTTGGTGAGTGCCCTAATGACTAAACTTATTGGGCTAAAACATGGCTCCCAGAACAGTACTTTAATAACCAGACCTACTCTAGATGGTCAGGCAGTTATTATGAAGATCTTTTCTCAGCCCTCATCTTGAAGTTTAGCCACTGCACCTTCCATTTTTATAGTCATTGGATAAAATGGATAATGAACAGAGGTGGAGCTTCTGCCCCATTGGAAGCAAGGGACCGTATTAGAACTCAGGGCTCTCCTTCAATCCAGAGATGTATCCATCTCACTAAGCCACACAGCCTCTGATTTCACTCTACATTATCTCCCTTTCTTGGCTGCTTACAGACTCACCTTCATGGTAAGGCCTGGAAAGGGGTTTAGATAATGCCTAACCTGTGGCCTGAGGGTATGAGAACTGAGCTGGGAAACCACAGGTATAGATTCAAACCCACTCTGAGGAGGTCTAGAACCTGGGTTTCCCATACCTTTGGTGAATCCTTAAGCAGTAGGCTACTGGGACCCTGTTTTAAAAAGGCTGTCCAACTTTGGATCATCCCAGGGCCACATGCTCCATGGGCTACCCACCATGCCACTGCATCTCACCATATGAATGCCCATACTATGCTACAGTATATGTAGAAAATTACCATAGGCTTCATTGACTTCACTTTAATGAGGTTGAGGAATCCAAGTACAACCATTGGATAAATTCTTTCCCTTATTGTCTCTGCAGAAGTCCCAAAGTGCTAAATTCTGTTTCACTTCATTTGAATGTTGCCCCATAGTATGGCATCCCCATCTGTGTATGGGTACCTCAAGTAGCAGGCTCCCCTTGGCCCCCCAGCCATGTTATACTACCCTGCCCTGCTCCCAGGGGCAGAAATGGGAAGTGGAAGCTGGAGGAGTGTGAAGAAGCCTGCAGACTGTAGCAGCAACAGCTGCTTGAGTGGTGGAGGGACTGATGCCCAGATATGACCCTATGAACTGCAGATTAATCCACATGAGCCATTACTTGTAGAATCCTAAGCTAAACCCTGTCCTCCTTCTTTTTAAACCCCCCAGCGGGCTTTGAACCCTCCGGTGGGCTTTAAACTAGGCTCGTCGGGGGGAGGGGAAGATGAGGGCAGGGGAAGCTGTGGACCACCAAACCATGTAGCACCCACAAGGACAGCCCAGCCTGAAGAAGAACATTGGGAACCTGCAAGCCATGGGGCGACCAGCACTACAGCACAGGTAAACAATGAGAAGGTAAGAAATAACGGGCCCCTTGGGATTCGGAGTGGGGGGCAGCAAGGGCACCAGTCACAGGGCTCAAGTGCCTATATACTAATGCTAGGAGCATGGGGAACAAGCAGGATGAACTAGCATTCCTGCTTGCAGAAAACATCTATGACTTAGTAGGGCTAACGGAAACCTGGTGGGATTCATCCCACAATTGGGTGGTACATATTGAGGGTTATAGACTGTACAGAAAGGACAGGGTGGGGAAGAAAGGGGGAGCGGTTGCACTCTATATCAATGAGCAATATACATCAACCCTCATCAAGATGGAATCAAAGGATGAGGAAGTAGAAGGATTGTGGGTCAGACTACATGGGGGGGCAAGGAGAAAGGGATTTGTTGGGAGGGGTCTGCTACAGACCCCAACACCAAGGGGAAGAAATAGATTTGGGGCTCCTGACACAGCTCTCAGAGACCATAAAAGATAGAGGCGGTAGTCATGGGGGACCTAAACTACCCAGACATC
>JAGPOW010000261.1:85680090-85699965 GCA_030014935.1 Caiman crocodilus | reverse complement strand
GCTCCCAAGGGAGGTGGTGCTCTCCCCTACCCTGGGGGTCTTCAAGAGGAGATTGGATATGCATCTAGCTGGGGTCATCTAGACCCAGCACTCTTTCCTACCTATGCAGGGGGTCAGACTCGATGATCTGTTGAGGTCCCTTCTGACCCTAACATCCATGAATCTATGAATCTTCCTCCACAATATCACCATCACCTTGTTTGCAACAGATATGCATGCTAGTGCCCAGTGCGATTCTTTCACCAGAAAGAGAAACAAAATTCAAAACTATGTATAAATGTCCAAAAAGGCACATAGATGGCTTAGTAAGTAGCATTTGGGTGTGTAAAGTAAAACAGAAATGAGTCCTTTGGGACTTCTGCAGAGACAATAAGGGAAAGCTGTCAGAATTCATCCCGTACTTCTACTCAGATTCAGCAGCTTCACTAAACTGAAGTTATTGAAGCCTATGGCAATGTTCTATGCATGCTGACAGAGACAAAGACACAACATTCTGACCACCCACAACTCAGTTATGAACTGAAACGTGTAATAGAGTGATCTAACACACAATCATCTTACACTTCTTGAGCTGTACACTTTAAACTTCACCTACAGGGTGCTGTGATATGTGATTCCTACCAAAAAGATTTTTGCAAAATCAGGGTTAGTGTGCCCACAGGAGGCATGGCTGGAATAATGTGCAGGAATAAGTCATGTATGAGCCTGAAAAGAAGAGCTCCACAAACTCAAATGTCTTTACATAGCATTTTATCAAATCAAACCATGCTTTACTAAAATGTTCAAAATAATTTCTAATTTAGGGTCATCTTCCTAACAAAGATCACTTTTCAGTGCCGACTCTTTGGATTACTAAGGTGTTCAGTAAGATGGCAGTGCTGGGAAGACTGGAATGAGGCGTCAGGCTAAGGATGTGACAGGAAAAGGAAAGGGACAGGTTGAAAGACGGGGCAGGGAAGTTGGACTTATGTGGAAGGGACAGTGAAGTCTGTACTCAGGAGAACATATTATCTTTGGATGGCATCTACGTTCCAAGAGTCTCACCACTCATTTGTTGTCAGCAAGCATCTAAAACTCACAGGGCAAAGCACCCTATCTCCCTTTCATGCTGGTCTACACAATGGGTGACAATCTACTATTGTCAATATTTGCTCTGTCAGCTGAAATGGCAGAAGTTTGTGCCAAGAATGTAAAGGCACCACCCCTGCTGATGGACCATGCAGGCATCATTGTCATGTTACTGTATTTTTTTCCATAACACTTTGCTTCATTTAGTGCACAGGCTACACCTGCTTTCAGGATGAATAACAGTTGTATACTTAAGTAGGCTGTTGTCTAAAGAATGCCTGCCTCACTTGCTGCAGAAGTCGGGAGGTAGAAAACGAATGCGTTAGGGGATTTCAGTAAAAGCAGGGATTGGCTCCTGGATAAGGTAATTGAATATTGTCACTCAGTGGTAAAGGCAGGGATAGAGACATATTCTGGCCTCATGAAGATATTCAGTTTCTCCTGGGACAGTCATTGCTCTCCCAGGAGAAACCACCAGTGTACAAACATTCAGGATTTTTCTCCTAGAGCTAAAATGGCCACTCTAGGAGAAAATAACCTGGGAAAACACAAGGATAAATCACTCCCAGGAGAGTTTCATCTTTTCAGAGAAAATACAGCACAGTTCAGCATCCCAGGGTGCTTTGCTCCTGTCTTCTCCACCCACTTCCCTCCCCGCGCCAGGAAACTGTGTTACTTGCTGGATTCTGCTGCTCCAGCCAAGCAGGGAGAAGAACATGCCCCCTTTACAATCGCATTGTGTTGCACAGAGACACAGGCTGACTCTGAGCAGTCTGGGTCACTTAATCAGAGTTGCCCTGTGCACAGCTGCAATCTGTCTCTGGACAGACTGAGGGAGTCTGCAGAGCATGCTGAGATGTGTTCACAAGGAGCCTCTGGCTGTATGTCAGTACTGCAAGCTCTTCAAGGGCTCAGGGTTCAAATATCTTTTCAGGCAACTCCAGTATGCTTTTTCTACCAGGAGAACAAAGCTCAGCAAATTCTCCCAGATCATTTGAAAACGTGTACACAGTCTCTGTCCCTGCCTTTACTTCTGAATTCCTACTTGATACTGGTGACATTACTTAAAATTAAATTAAACTTGTCACAGGTGGTCACTATTTTTTCCTTATTTACTACATGCCTGAATTGAGTTCCTGTATTTTAGCATGCAAAAAATGTTAAGCACACAAATGTGACTGTAGTCAAAGGGAGCAGTGCTTTGAACAGATGGAGAAATATATTCATACTGTAAAACAATACATTTATACTGCAAACTGGGCATCCAAAACTAAAAGGTATCTTTTATTTTAATCTCTCTGTCCCTTAGTTCCCCATGCATAGAATTAAGATAATACCACTGGTACAGGTGTTTGAAAATAAATTCTTCCACATTTGTGAATCACCAGTTATAGTCATGAGTGCCTGCGAGAAAAGTCATAATTATATATCCAGTGTGGGGTTGGAATAGTGTTTAACAAACAAGGCACAAAATCACACACTGAAGCATGAGAAAAAATTACATTTTTAAATAGCTTTTCATTAAATGAGTGCTGTCCACCTATTGCATTGAGTGAGTTAAGGGCACTGTGGAAAAAAACATTTAGTTATGTCATTGAAAACTATATCATGATGCATAGGCACAGACAGCCAATTTAAAGTTGTACAAGCAATCAGAATTCTTAAATATATATATATTTTTTTTACTTTGAAACATTAATAATTTAATGCAGCATTTTGTGGGTATGTATGTAGGTGTATACTAGGATACACAAAAAGAGACATTACGTATACAAAATGTTAGAATCGGAGAGAGAGATTTGCTTGGCACTGGTTAATTACAAAGTTTCCTATGCTTACTGCTAACTTATCCCTGCAAAATATATATTATATTCCTAACTTAATTGTGGTTTAGGTAAACAAACTGCTTCCTTCTGAAGTGTGCCAGATGGCACCAAATGATAGATATTTTCTAAAATTTCCCTTCTACCACCAGCGAAGAAGGATTTGTATCTGTCTGACAATGTACTACTTTATTAATATTAATATTGACCTTTAAAAAGAGGTTTCCTTGCTTGGGCTGCATCTTTAAATTCACTGCCATTTATTTCCATGTTTATTTCTTCCTAGGTACTGATCCTTATCATGATCTACAAATACTTTTTAATTTTTTTCCTCTGCTAGGTTATTTTCCTTCTGGTGTTCCTTGTCTGGTGTTCTATGCAAATATCTAAATCTTCTCCAAGCATTTATCAGTTTGAAAAAAAAAAAAAAATGAATGTTATGATTTTTTTTAAAATTCTGTATAGATTGTAGGGACAATAATACAGGATGCACATGATTCACATTTTTTCAGACTTCCATTACAAAAGAAAAACTAGTCCCATACTGGCAATAACCTGTGTTGTCCACAGATGTGACAAAGAAAATGTAAGCTTGGACACATCTGTTAATCATAAACATTCCTTCATTAGTGTCATTGGATTTATTTTTGTTCTATGTTTATGTTTAAAACATCAGCTAATGAGGACATTGAATTCATGGTGCATATGATCCAGACAATGACCTTTTTAACTAGATGCTGATGACAACAAAAGAAAAAATTATAATTTTCAATAAGGTTGGGTTACATCCATGATTTATTTTATTTAACTTTACCCTGAGATGATACTGGCTCAGCTTCTGACAATATGCCTTCACATTACCTAATGCAATTAAATCTCATGTTTCAGGGTATGTGATTATAGCCTAAGTGATTTGTTTAGGAAGAATATTTTTCCTTCATGTAAAGAACTTCACAGGTGACTATATGAATTGCTTTTTGTTCCCCACTTTCTCTAAAGCATCAGCTACTGCTCACTGCCAACGTCACAAAACCTTCATGGACAAATGTTCCAAACTAGAAAACAAACCTGAGGGACAAATGGTCTGATCTGGAAAACAAATCCCAGTGTTGTTCTTAACAATGATTAACCTCAAAAACACCAGAAAGTAGTGCACCCTGAACTCATCACTGCAATTGCAGGTGCATCCGTCTTTAGGACACCAAATAAGTATCATTTGCTTTCCAGTGTTGTCCAATGCTTCATGATAGGCTGCAATATGTTACCCTGTTTTACAATCAGTGCTATTATAAAAATGGCAGTCTATTATCATAAACTAAGCTGAGTAGTCAGTGAACAGAGACAGGTTGAATCCATGTGCCATGAAGATAATTTACTATCTGACACATTGTTCTATCTATGATGAGAGAGTTTCATCAATAGAAACTTTCAGACTAGTGCAGGTGACTAGATGTACAAAACACACTTTGGTAGAGATACATGCCATTATGTGATGTGAATTTTTATCTACAGCATGACAAATCCTAATGGAAACTTTAAAGAAAACACTTTTCTACTGTGGGTGGAAGAAAGTGCTTTAAAAATCTCTTGACCTTTTTTTAAGTCCAACTATTACAAGATTTGTATCTCTCTAATAATGTTCATATTTTGAATGTTTTCAGAGCTCTCGAAATCCAAATGTTAGCTATCAATTGATTACTAACTTAAAAAAAACCATATTTTTTAAAACAATTTACATCAGCCAAGCATACTGTCCTTAATTGCAAATGAGGTCTCAGTGTGTTGTTTTCCTACATATAATTTTCACTATGTGGTCATAATATGCAAAACAGTAAGTTCTTATTTGTGAAATAGGCTTTTGTCACTTGATAGCCACAGCATAACATATAAGTATAAGGATACCCATATGAAATGACCAATGTTAGTATCTAATACACAACCAGGTTTCTCCTCAACTTTATGTCTAAAGTTTTATATTCTATATAAACACACACATACACACACACACCCTATTGTAAGGAATAAAAAACATCCCAACAAGATGTAGATTGAAAGGAAAGTGTTAGCAATGAATTTTACTGAAGAGTTTTAAAGCACTGATGATGAAATTAAATTGTGTAATTAGTAGCAACAATAGAGAAAAGCCAAAAACCCCCAAAATGATCAAAGGAGACTACCATAACTAATAGAATCATAGAAACACAAAAAATTAGGATATGAAAGGACCCCAGGAGGTCATCTAGTCCACCCCCCTGCTCAAAGCAGAACCATTTCCAAGTAGATCATTCCAGCCAGGGCTTTGTCGATCTGGACCTTATAAACCTCCAAGGATGGAGATTCCACAGCCTCCCTAGGTAATCCATTCCAGCGCTTCACCCCACTCCTGGTGAAAGTTCTTCCTAATATCCAACCTAAACCTCCCTTGCTGCAACTTGAGACCACTGCTCCTTGTTCTGTCATCTGCCACCACTGAGAACAGTCTAGGTCCATTCTCTTTGGAACTACGTTTCAGGGAGTTAAAGGTTGCTATCAAATGCCCCCTCAGTCTTCTATTCTGCAGACTAAATAAACTCTGTTCCCTCATTAAGCCCCTCAGCCTCTCCTTATTAAGTCATGTGCCCAAGCCACCTAACCAGTTTTGTTGCCCTGCTGGACTAACTAGTAAGAACAGGATACATTTAATAATTTTAAATAACCCTCCCTCCTTAAAAAAAGAAGGAAGTTCAAATGCAGAACTAAACTGGTGGAAAGTACACAACTGAAAGGTAAGTGGTCTTGGATAAGCAACCAATAATTCTGCTGTCCGGTCAACGGCAGAACTCCCACTGATTTCAAGAGAACCATTATTTTATTTCAGACATTTATCAGAACCTTATATCATGTTACTAGGCCTGAAAAAAGAAGTAACAAGCAATGGAAATCAAATGAGGAAAGTATCTTGCATGAATTTTTTGTGCTGCCCAAAGAATTTCTGGCCAGAATCAATATAAGAATAACTTTTGTTGCAATATTTTAGTATCAGTTCGTAATTATTATTCAATTGTTTTATAGAAATGCCTATAACAGTGATTCTTGACTGGGGTACTGCAAACTGGGGTGCCATGAGTTCCTTCTTCAAGTGCCATAACATGGGTGTCACCGCAGTCAAGTTAAAATGTACCATATGCCTCCTGTGGAGGCAGATCAGGAAGCAAATGCAGCTGCATCTGAAGTGTGCACTTTTGCCAGAGCTCTTCTCAGTGCAACCCCACATACTCCTCTTGAAAAGAGACATACAGGGTTGGTGAGAGAGTCTGTGCCCCTCTGTTTCCAGGAAAAGAGTGTAGAGGCAGATCTGGAAAGAGTGTGGAAAGAGTATGGCAAGAGTGTATACATATACTACATGATGTGCACTGCTCAGCTGGCAGCACAGACCAGAGCAGGATTCCCCTCAAAGCTGTTTCCCCCCTTCCCACTGCTTGAGGCAGCCACTTTGTTAACACTCTCACAGACAAATTAAGGCGTTTACAGTCACTATCTACATGTAGATGAGTGGCAGCTGTGAGGGTATTAACACAGTAAAGTATGAGTGAGGGTGAGAGCCTGCAGTCCTTGGGTAAGCCTATCTCCCTTTCATGGGAGATACGCAAGACTATGCCCAGTTCCCCCATTTCACATTCTCCTATGCTCAGCACAACCCCCTTCCCACTCCCTCACCCATTCCTCCTTCGCTGGCCAAAGCACAGGCTAAACTTCTGGGATTCGTGGTTACTACTGGGTTTGACATTAGAGATGCTTCCTTTGAAGTTGTATCAGCCCTGTCAACAATGGTTAGTTTCTCCTTCTCCTTCCTTTTATTATAGCTGTATCTGTGACAAAAAATGTAAGGAGGAGCAAGTCCTAAGCCCATCATATTCTGGTCAAATGCATGCTGTATTAGGCCAGTGGTTCTCAACTGGGGTGCCATGAAACTTAGAAAAGTTATGGAGGGCTGCCTTGAGGCTTAAGACTGAGAACCACTGGCCTATATTTCCCAGATAAGATTAGGGCTGTATTTTCAAGTAGGGTGGGAAGGATGGGAAAAAAGGAAATCTATTACTCCCCACCCCCAATCTTGGAGAGGAAGAAAAAAAATAGAGAGATGAATTATATAATTACTATGACTCATCTGTCATACAGCTGGAAACTAAGGGTGTGACAATATGGTACAATTATTCCAGAGTAATTTACCTGGATTTTACTCCATACTAAATGTACTCTTAGTAAGAGGCAGACACATGAACATGCTGGCTAAAGTCAGTACTACAATAGTGCCTGGATGCTAGACGGCAGTGCAGTCAGTTGGCTTTCAGAAAATAATTACCCCATGATTAAATTGACCAAGGAAGTGAACACACAATCAATATACCAATGTAACTTACACCAGTGCATAATTATTTTCTAAGGGGTACTTTTATGCCAGACTGGAGTGACTTAAACTGGTATGTCCACTACGCTTTTACTACAGTGTAAGGTCATCTTACGATGCATGTCTGCACCCTGGATGCCCAGCACCCCTACTACAGGCACAAATCATATGGCCAACTCCAAAAGGCCATTCCAGTCTGGATACATTAACAGTAGAAGCCTCTTCATTAAGACAGAAGTTTGAGAAAAAAACTATGGAAATGAACTTGATTTTCAGAGAGTAATATAGGATCTTTCATTTCCACATAATGAATCAGTGGATCAAGAAAGGACTGCAAGTTACAACAAGTATGGTAGCTAGACTTATTGAACTCAGGGTCACAGGGTAGCATTAGACTACTGTATGGAAGGAGCAAAAGGCCAAGAACCCTTAAATATCGAAGTGTGACATCTGACATTTTGGGATATAATACTATAATATTCAATATTATGGAATCCTCTTCAATTTGAGGACTTTCTACCCTGTGGTAGTAGGAAAATGCAAAATGTTAAATAGTTAATGACTTTGAGAATTGTATTACACAGGTCCTAAATTCTAAAGATCTTAGGTTGTAGCCCTCCAGAACTAGAAGCATGTTTTGATCATTCTTACCATATGTAGTGACAGATGTCTGTGGAAGCTGGCATGCAAGCACAAAAATCAAATGTAAGCATTCCAGAAAACGTTATCAACTTTTTAAAGTTCACATATAAAAATGCATTTGAAATATGTATAGTTATGGATGTGTAAGTGATAAGGAACTGCCATTTCCCCTAACCCGAGACCACACCTTATGCATCACTGTGAAAAGCAGAGAAAGAAAAACAAGTAGCAGCATCCCTTGACAAACTCATCTCTCCCTTACCTGGTATATACAAGGAGTTCTTACTGAGCTCAGGACTTACACCATTACAATTAGGATCAGACTGCAGTCCAAGACATTTCATTGAGTAAAAATCATAACAAAGTAATACAAAGAATTCAGCTCACCTCTTACAAAGCACATGCTTAACTTTATACTGAGGTAAGGGGAGAAATGCTAGCCCCATTAAGGCAATGGCAAAATTCCTATCGATTTAATTAGTACCAGGATTTCACTCTGTGACTAGTTCTATTGAGGACTAAATGGGACATTCTCCACAAAGTTGAGCATGCGCATACACTTTTAAAAAGAGTCAGGGCCTTAGAGACAGAGTTATACATCAAACATTACAACCTAAAAGCAGCTAAATACCTCTATTGTATTTTTTAAAAAATGTAGCAATATAAGCAGCAGAATATGAGACAAATGTAAGAACTGATAAGCACTGCAACATGTGTATATTGCAATAATGAAGATAATTTTCATTGCAGATACCTAAACATAATGCATATTTCTACAAGATAGTAAACAACCAGCATCACTGACAACAGCACCAAGCCCATCAGAATTCTGCAGCAAGTTTTTATTAAACCATATGCTTTTCCAATTAAAATATGTCACAGAGCTCCACATTTTGCAATTGGAATGACCATTTCGGTGCAGTCAGGTCTCTAGTGTTTTGTTCTCTCTGCCTTGCTGGGACTATGATATGGCTGCTTCTTCCTATGCTACTTCCACCAAGAGGAGAGCCAGAAAGAGGGGAATAGCTCCCTTAGTTTAACAGGTATACCCTCATAGGTCTAATCAGGTGCTGGTTTTAGAGCAGGGGTGGGCAAAATGCAGCCTGCAGGCCAGATGCAGTCCACAAAGCCATTCTATCCAGCCTGCAAGGCTCCTAAACAATTTTGAAAATTAATATTTGTCTGCTCCTGGCTGCTTGTCATGTGGCCCTCAATGGCTTGCCAAAACTCAGTAAGTGGCCCGCTGCCCAAAATTATTACCTATCTGTGTTTTAGATAGAGAACTTGCTGCCAAGGGCCAAGAACAGTGCTCTGGCCCGCACAGATTGCAAAACAGGTAGAAAGGTACAGGTGATCTGGGCCTGGGCACACCACAATGCAAGTTCCTAGTGCAGTGATTCTAAGTAAGGGTATTGCATGACTCTGAGGTGTCATGAGATCCTTTAAAAAACAAAAGAATACTACTGTAGGACACCACTCAATATTTGGACTATTAGGTGTAAAATATCTATATACAATTCACAAAATAAACCCAGAAATTGCATCTAGGGATCCATAATGTCAAAAACTCTGACCTACTGTGGTCATTCAGGGTTCTTTGCAAGGGAAGAATTGCTCTAACATTTTTCTGAAATGAGAAAAACAGAGAAACCCAAGAGCTAGATATTCCAAGGGGTGTCTTGAATCTAAAAAAGGTTGAGACTCTTTCTCCTAGTGGTTCTATCCCCAGAGCACTATCTACCCATAATAGGCTGAGGAAGCAGAGGTGGGGAGCTGATTTTATCTCAGAGATGGAGGCAGCAGGACCTGTTCTTCACTTCATTGTCCTTGAGAGCAACAGGTATCATTCTAAAGCAGGTGTGAGCAAAATCCGATCTGTGGGTTGAATCCAGCCCATCAGGCCATTCTATCCTGCCTGCGGGGCACCAAAAATTTTTAGAAAATTAATATTTATCTAAATTAATTATAGATAATATCTATAATATTTATCTAAATATTAATATATTTGGCTGCCTGTCAAAGATGACAGGAGGCAGGGGCAGTAGGATCCAGAGGCAGCCATTGACAGAACTAAGTAGCCACAGAAGCATGTCCAGCCCAGCCCAGCCCCTGCCCCTTTTTCCCCCCACTCTGAAGCCTCTGCCTAGAAGAGGCTTCTGGCCTGGGACTGTTCCTGCATCACTGCACCAAGGGAAATACAGATAAGAAGGGGAAGGTGGGGGAGGGAGGGAGGCAGGTGAGGACCATGAGCTATTGCCCCAATCCTTAGGGCTGGCCAGGCTGGCTCCTGCAGTCCTGGTGCTGCAACCAGGAACTACATGCTGCTGGAATGGCTGGTGGGCAGGGTGGAGAGTGGGGAAATGGTTATGAAAGAAGACAGGAAGGAGCGTGTGGAGCACAACAACAGCTGAGCAGAAGCACGGGGCCAGAGTGGTGCGGCAGGAGCACCTGGCCCCAGCTGGCAGGGGCTCTACAAAGCCAGGCTGGCTCCCTCCTCTCCCTGCTTGAGCACTGCAGCCCAGCTCCATAGAGCGCCTGCTAGTCCAGACTCCACACTACTGCTGCCCCACTCTGGGCCCTGTCAGCACTGGCCCTGGTGCACTGGCACAGGCCCTGTGCTCCCATCCAGCAGTTGCTGCACTCCACGTATCCACTCACTGCTCCTTTCCCCTCCTTGCCGCAGCCATTTCCCCGCTCCCTTCCCCACTAGCCAGCTGCTCCAAAACCGCATAGTTCATGGCTGCAGCACCAGGACTGCAGAAGCAGTTGAGACATGGTGCCAGAGAGGCTAGCAGGGATGGGGGGACAGGGGAGAAGCAGCAGGAGAAGAGCAGCAGTGGTTGACAGCAGTCAAGTGGGACCAGGCAGGAACCTGAGGCCCATACCGGTACCCTGGGGCCAGAAGCGTGGAGCCCAAGCTTGCAGGAGCATTGGTGGGGGCTCTGCCTTCCACTGGGGGGGGCAGGCTGTAGGCAAACCCTCCCCCTCTAGGCAAGCCACAACCCTCCCCCCCACATACTCACAACCCCTCACACACCAACACACCCCACACCTACCCACTCCCCACAAATTCCACACATACATAACATCTCTCACATCTCACATACTGACAAACCTATACTCACCCTCACACCTTCCCACAATATACAAGAGAAAGACTTCATTTTAAGCTATCATACTATCACCTCTATGTACACTACACAAACATGTAAATCAGGACAAAAATACTTTCTAAAAAGAAATAAATGAATGTTGTAGTTCATGATTGATTTTTAGAATATAATTTGTTTTTCTGGTTCTGAGATGGCAAACCTCCTTGCTGAAAGGAGTAATTCCAGGGGGCAAAGGGAGGGACTTCCAGTGGCAAAAGTCAGGGGTTAGGGGGCGGGACTTCCAGTCTCAAGATGGTAACCAGGGGGTGGGGTACCTTTCAAGGGGCAGGGCTACCCATGTGGCCCTTGATGGCTTGCCAAAACTTGGTAAGCAGCCCTCCACCTGAAATAATTGCCTGTCCCTGTTCTAGAGGAACAGAGAAGACAGCAGAGAATATACCTAATTGCTTACTTCATAGTTTGGAGTCTCCATGTCTGGGTGAGTGGGCTGGACCTACCCACACAGTCCTCTGGTGCAGGTGTCTGCCAGGAGTCCCCTTGTCCCCTTACCCGCCACCCCACACCATGGGGTCCTTCCCCCAAAAAGTGATGAGTTTGGGCAGTTTGGACCCTTTACATTTCATAGAGTCAACTGAGGCAGACATCATGGCATCAGTCACAGTCAAGTAATGTTTTCAAACTGCTTATCAGAACCATAAGGTTTAATTAAGACTAAGCTGATTTAATCATACACATCACTTGACTCTAGGACTAGGGATTAAGACACAGCCCAACAATACTGAAATCCTGAAAAACACTAAAAAAGCCTGAAACAAGCATGCATGTTTTTCACATTACTCAGACAAAAACACATAAAACTACTTAATTTAACAAATTAAAATTACTAAAAAAATTAAGTACACAATAGATAATCATAGGGCTGAAAGGGACCTGAAGGGCAATTAGTCCACCCTTTGCACAAATGTACAATGCGCTATTCCTAAAGTGTCCATGAAAAATCCCTATTCAGTCTCTTTTTGAAAATCTGCAGTGAAGGAGATTCCACAATTTCCCTGAACGTTATGCCATTATTCTGTCCTGATGACGAGGAATTTGTATTTTTTCTGATATTTAATTTGAATCTGCTTTGCTGCATCTTAAGTCAGTTGGTTTATGTCCAGCCCTCTGCAACAAGAGAGAAGAGTTACTCTCCCATCCTCTATGGCACCTTTCAAGTATCTGAAAATTGCTATTATGTCCCCCCATCTGTCTCCCCTCCCCACTTCATCTCCTTTTTCTCCAAACTAAACATACCTAGTCCTTACACTTGTTTCCTGGTATGATTTCTATTGAATCATATTTGTCACTCAACTCCAGACTTTCTGCAATTTCTCAACATCTCTCTCACATCTGTCAAGTGTTGAGCTCAGAATTGCACACAATAGTCTAGCTCAGGTTAGACCTAACCAGTACGGGAGAGAGGGGTATTGCCACCTCCTGAGTCTTACCTACAGCATTGTTTTAATGCAGCCCAAAACTGCATTTACTCTTGTTTGCAATTGTATCACACTGCAGTGAATATTTCTTGGCATGAGGATTCCTGGGACTGCTTAGCCAATTCTCTCCCATTTTGTATTTGTGCATTTATTTTTTTCTTCCTTAGATGTGGTATTTTACATCTGTCTTTGCTGCATTTCATTTTGTTATCAACAGTGTAAAACAAAATACATGAAACCTTTAGTACAGATTGTATTTTGCCTTTGGACCCTGTTCCAATACTTTATAAAGTGAATTATAAGAGCTTCACTAGCTTCTATCGCTATCATATTGGGTTCTGAGCAGATAAGAATTATTAGTTATGTATTAGTTTATTATTATTATTCATTATTTATATGCAGAAAAACTCTGTATTGAAACTAGATAATTTTTTTGCTCATTTGTGATCTTTTTAGCATCTCTCTCGCATTTCTGAAAAGTTCATACCCTTGATGCAAGTGTTAAATTAAAGGTACACAACTTAAAAGGCTAACAATGGTTTGAACAAAAGCACCACACAGAGTTCCTATATCCCCTTCCCATCTACTATAGTTTAATTTCTGCCTATCTTTCTCCTTCCTACTCATAAGAACAAAGAATTGACATTTACTGCATCAGACCATCTTGTCCAGTATCCTGTGTCACACAGTGGCAAACAGTAGATGCTGAAAGGGAGACTGAACTGGCTATGACCAGGTTTTTATTTCACTCTTCCCCTCTCACATGCAGCCTCTGGCATTTGGGCTAGGGACAGAAGTTACACATAAACGAGTTTAAGTGATTGAAAACTGGTTTAAACCTGTAACAGAAGTTCAGTGCATATAATCTACTTTCAAAATAGCCACAACTGGTTCAAGATAAACCTGGTTGGATCAGACTTGACTGATTTAAGTTAAACCAGTTTATGGAACTTCTGTCCCAGATCTCTTCCTGGTTCAAGTTAACTCACAGTCCGCCAGTATCCCAGGATGCTTTGCAGCCCTGGACTATGCTGTCTGCTCCAGTGAAGCAGGGACTGCTTTGGCCCACTATTCCTTAGCCTGCTTCCTGTCTGCATCCATCAACCCATAGAGATCAGTGGGATGGGGGAAACATGACAGGGGAACAGACCCCCTGCAATTAGTTTTGCCTCTACCCAGGGTCTATGCAGCACGTGAAGGAAGGGAAAGCTTCTGTGGTGGGGGGCTTTTTGACCCTCAGCAGTCCTTCGTCCTTCTCCCTCCCCCCTTCCCAGCTGCTGGTTACTTCAGCGACTGCCACAGGAAGGAGGGAGAAGAAGTCTTCTCGTCTAAGTGTCTGCCCATGCAGCCAAGCAAGGTGGCACTGGGAAGCCTCTGCCTTGGGGGACTTCCCCTCACCCCAAGCCCAGAGTCCCCAGCTCCAGGCAGGCCCAGGAGGCTGAGGGGAATTATTCCCTTCCTGAACCCCACAGCTGCTTGCCTTAGCCCCTGAGAGTCTCAGGCAGCCTTAGGGAGCAGAAGGAAATTCCCCTACTCTTTCACAGCTGGTTTTGTCTCGGCTGCTGTGAAACTGAGGCAAAACTAGCTGCAGGGAAGTGGAAGAATTGCCCTCTGCTCCTTGAGGGTGCCCTGGGCCATCTCTGAGACTTGCAGCAGCTAAGGCAAGCAGCTTTGGGATTCAGGAAGGAAGAATTCTCCTCAGCTCCCTGGGGCTGCCCCAGGCTGGGGGGAACCTCCAAGGCAGGGGCTCCCTAGTGCCCCCTTGCTGGGCTGTGGGGGCAGGCTCCCGGCCTGGAGGACTCCTCCTCCCTCTTTCTTGTGTCAGTGGCTGAACCAATCGGCAGCTGGGAAGGGTGGGAGGGCAGGGGATTCCCCTCAGCTCCCCAAAGCTGCCTGGGCTGGGAAACCCAGGCTGGGGGAAAGCTCGGTGGGGGGCTCCTCAAGGTGAGCCAGCACCTGAACAGGGGAAACCTTAATTCTCTGTTGGGGGACAACAAGGAGTTGGCAGCTTGTACTGGGAAGCCAGTCAGATACACTTGGCTGGCTGGTAGGGGACTTTTATACATGCTCCAACCTTCCCTTTCAAGCACTTTATGTGCATAAGCTTGTTCAATGAGCTTTAGTTCATATATGCTAGGGTCAGAAAGGACCTCAACAGATCATCAAGTCCAACCTCCTGCCTAGGCAGGAAAGAGTGTTGGCATCAGGTGACCCCAGCCAGATGCCCATCCAGCCTTCTCTTAAAGACCACCTCCAAGTGCCCCTGCCGCCTTTGTTAAGCAGAGGGGTGCTAATACATGTGACGCAGGAGGCTGCTGAAGTACAGCAATTGCCATGCTCCAGCAGACTTGATTAATCAAGTCTGCTCTAACATGCTAGAATTCCAGTGTTTTGGAGCAGCCTCTGCACTCATGTATAGGCACCTGCAATGGCCAGCAGTTTGGGTGATGTGCTGGGTCAATGCAAGCTTCCCTCTGCCTTTCCCAACTGAAAACTGAATGCAAGTTCAGTTGGTTATCTGTTCACCCTATGCAGCTTAGAGGAAGCTGCCTAGATTGAATCAATTCTGCCTCAGGCTTTTTGACTATCTACCCCAAGGTCTATCTAGGTAGTTGTAATTCAGAGGCTGCATCCTAATTCCCACGCTCAATAGCTACTGATGCACCTTTTCACCAAAAAACTGTCCAATGCCTTTATGAACCTGTTTAAACTGTTACATGCTGTGCGAAAAATGTCCTCTTGTTAGTTTTAAACTTATTACCTACTAGCTTCACTTTATGCCCCTAATTCTCATACTGTGAGCCAGTACGCAATACATCCCTATTTCCTTTCTCTTTGCCATTTAGTATTTTGTAAACCTGTACCATGTCCTTCCTCAGCTGTCATTTTCTAAACTGAACAGGCCTACCTTCTTTAGTCCCTCTTCATATGGAAGCTTCTCAATACCATTAACCATCCTTGTTGCCCATCTCTGTACCTCTAGTTCTTCTATATCCTTTTCGAGGTATGGAGACCAGAACAGGGTACTGTATTCAAGGTGTAGATGCCCCATGGTTTTATAAAGAGGCTTAATGAAACTTCCTGTTTTGTTTACAATTCCCTTCTTAATAATCCCTAACATTTTGTTCCCTTTTTAATGGCTACTGAGTACTTAGGCTGATGTTTTTACTGTCCACAGTGACTCTCAGATCTCTTCCCTCTGTGGTAATAGCTAATGTAGAGCCCATTATAACCAGGTATAGTTTTGGTTATTTTTGCCCTTGTGCATCACTTTAGACTTATCTGCATTGAATTTAATCTGCCATTTAGTTGCCCATTTTCTCAACAAGCCAGGTCCTCCTGTAGTTCCTCACAGTCCACCTTGGTCTTTACCACTTTGAGTAATTTTGTGTCATCCACGAATCTGGCTACCTTTCACCCCCTTTCCCAGATCATTTATGAATATGTTTAAAATCACTGGTTCTGACACAGATCCCCAAAGGATCCTGATGTTCCTATCCCCAAAACTGCCCATTTATACCCACTGCTTGTTTTCTATCTCTAAGATAATTTTTAGTCCACAAACCACCGTCCTTGGAATCTCATGACTACCTAAACTTCCTGCTCTCTGTATTTCTATCTCTCAGAGAGATTGTTATAGATCAGGGGTTGTCTACTGGGGGTACTTGGAAAGGGGCTAGGTGGTACACATGGGTGGGCAGAGACAGAGCACTGCCACACACCACCCTGTGCTGCCACCTCCCTGAAGCAGAGCTGGGTGTGGGAGCAGGGGAGCGGCTCCCTTCTGTAGGTCACACAGGCACTGCCTGGCTGGACGTGGGAGGAGCTTGCATGCGACCACCATCGTGTGCTGCCACCGCAGTATACAAGCCGCCCAGCTTCACATCCAGCTGCTGTCACCTGTCCCGTCCCCCCCACTCCGCCAGAAGTGTACCCAGAAGGGATACACTCCTTAAAAAAGGTTGAAAACTCCTGTTATAGACAGTGCCAACAGAAAGCACTATCCACTTTTGAAGAGTAATCATCTACCCAGAGCTAACTACAATGGCATAAAAGCTACTGTTGTCTTTCTTATGTTATCTGTGCTCCTCTATAATTAACATGGGAGGAGAATCTTTCAGTATCAGATGCTGCAAAACAAGAAATACTATGTAGCAATACAGGGTTGTTATTAAGATCAATACTGATGACACAAGTAACCCTATCAGTTTCAGCTTGTGTGATGCTTCTTTGAGAGTGATTAAATAGTGCTTTCAGAAACATCTCAGTGTACTAAGAAAGAAAATAAATTACCTGTAACCAGAGCCTGTCACCTGCGTTTGTTCTACCATTTGCAGTGCACTGAAAAGTGGCAAACTGGCCTGCATTGACTTCCACACTCTGAAGACGCACGAAATGGGGAGTTTTGGCTGATGCAGAAAAGAAAAAAAAAAGTTATTAACACCATTTGTGATTGTGACTAACTCTAGTCAACACATGCCAGTTCATTTTATAGCTACTGTTTTAAAGTGTTATTATATATTTGCACTGCAGAAAAAACAACACCTACCGACAAAGATTTTAACTATTTAACTCTAATTGTGTAAGGTACTGTAAGGCTTGTTTTAGGTTAGCCATGTTCTTTTTCAATTGCGTCTCAGATACAACAAAAGAGAAGGGTGTGATCTTATTGTTCCTACTGTGCAAATTATTTTAGCTCAGCAGCTCTCTTGTAATAACACTTCTGTATTAATAAAGATGATATTGAAAACTAATTGATGTTTTGAACAAAAACACATTAGATATTTATACTACCAAGTAGACAAGAACAGTAAGAAGTTAAATGATGTTGTCAAGGAAACAAGTTTTTCTTTTTAAGTGCACACATTGTGTGGAGATAAAGCATTATACCATGACTGTTTGATATGCTGCAGTCCTAGCATAACATTTCCCACCATCATGAGCCATATTTTTAAAGATAGCTCTTTTGAATAATGCTGGAGGAAAACAAAAAGTAGCTGCTGCATCCTGATCCTATTTGCAATTTAGGTAGCAAAAACATTCCCAATAACCAAGAACAGTGTGATTGTACTCTTAAAAGTTTCATAATCAAACACATGTTTAAAGCAGCATTAAGTACATTTCAGCCAATGGGGTAAAAGTGGCATATTTATTGGTTTTGTTTTAATGGAAAGAAAACTTTACAATTACAAAAAAAAAAAAAAAAAAAAAATCAGAAATCAAATAATTATCCCTGAAAAACAAAATATTCCCAAACAATCCAAGTCCTGTTGAAATCAAGGGGAATGTTTTCACTGTCTACAATGGGAATTGAACCAAGCCTCAAATACTCCTTTCAGTTATGGAGATCTCAGTACTAGAAATGTTTCAACAAATTCCTAGAAAAGCCCCACAAATAAGTGATTAAAGTGATGAAAATTGATTGCTTTAAAAGAAAATGAATTTTATAGGTATAACATGGGGAATAACAACTATCTACAAGTATTTAAGAGAAGCAACTGTTTAAACTTCAATACAAAGGATTATAAAATTAATGGTTTGGAGATACTTGAATGAATATCATTAAAAATGTCCTTATGGCAAAATCTATTAGACCACTGCTTTTTTATTTCTCACTGGATTCTTCACCACTGAACCAGGATGGTATATAAGCCAAAGTTGGTCTCTTTACATGCTCATTGACACTTTAATTAGAATACTACAGCGTCTCCTCAGTGTCATGTGTATTGAGCCCTCATGCATTTCAAAACAGCTGCAGGAGTACTTTATCTAAACCTCATTGAATGAACTTTGGAAAAAGAATTCCATGGCCATTTTGGAATGTGCAGAGACTTAATACCTGAGTTGGGGAGCCATTTTAATTAGAGAGTCTGTCTGGGAACTGCTCTAATTACAACAACTCCTCCGCCACCACCTCTGAGCATGTGTACAGGCAACCTTTGTTCTCTTGATTGTGGAATTATAGCCAGTTAGTGAGCTAATAGACTTTTCAAAGGAAAAAGAAAAGAGAAAAAAGGAAAAAAAAGAGAAAACTATACAGCATTCACTTTTTCTTTTTTAAACTCTTGTTTCCAACCAGTTTATTTTATTTTTGCTTCCTCTTTGGCAAATTAGCTCTACCAAAGCACCAAGAAATCCTTGTTAAAGAGCCTGAACTATCTTTTCAGGTCTCTCCTAGCCCTACATTTCTATGATATAGTAAGTCACTATAATGTGAGCTGTGACTTTCCTCTGTTATTCCACAGTAAATGTAATCAGGCCACAGCTTACATACTTACCAAACATATTTTTCCAGCATTCTCATTTTTGTTTGAGAAGTTGAAGCAAATGGCTGCAAGTGTATTTTCTCTGCCAGTAACACTAAACAAAACTGGTACAACAACTGAATAATTAGAAACCCTGCAAAGTTTTAGACCTCATCACAAAATAATAAATCTGACAATTTGGTCACTTTTTTTCTAATTTGCCAGTTTATGCCATAACTGACTTGATGTTTTAATTAATTCTTCCCATTTAAATTATTTTACCAAAAACTGTTTCATTAAAGCAAGTACATTTCAACACAGCTGTTACTGTTAAGCTGGCCTTTTGCACGCTATGGTGTATATTTTACTCTCCCTATTACTAAGAGTCACTTGCATGCTTTAAGAATTGATCACCATAAATGCACAGATCAAAACCTAAAAATCTTTGCAGGCTAAATTATTATGCTGACCAAAAACCACTTTAAACTTAGCCTGTTTGCATCCCAGATACAAATTCAAAATGCAGCTTAAGCACAAATACTAACAACATGAGAATCACGTATATTTATTAGAACTGAGTCAGAAATAACAGAGCTGCTGATTCTGCATAACCATCTCCATATTTCAAAAAAATGTCTACATCTTCCTGCAACTAGCAGTAAAACCATTTTATCAGGTGTGTTAAAATTAACCAATAAACTAATTTTATTTTAAATGATGCTGTGCCTGTTTGCAAACCACCAGGAATACTTGTGAGTATAATGCATGTCACAAAAAATAATCAAACAATTACATGGAGCCTGAGGCTAGATCCAGAAAGATATTTGGCACCCAACCTCCCAGTGAAATCAAAGGGAGGGATGGAGAGATTTTCAGGAAGAAATGTATTGGCCACAGCTTCAGGAGAAAGAGGGAATTAGGCCCTTAAATGCCCTTTTGGATCTGTATTTTAATGTAGTTTTCTCCAACTGCAACCTAAAATTCAGACCATTATATACCAAACCTTCTGAAGACTGTTATATGCTTAATCCATTTTTACAGCAGTGGAATGTTGTTAAATTTTTCCATATTTGATGTGCTTCATTTATGTTCAAATATTGTTCCAAATATATTTGAAAAAAA
>JAGPOW010000261.1:85627100-85674751 GCA_030014935.1 Caiman crocodilus | reverse complement strand
TCCACCATGATCTGCTGGCTGGGAAGTTGGCTCCATGGTCGGACCCAGAGGGTGGTAACTGACAGAAGTCAATCATCATGGTGCCCTGTGACCAGTGGGATCCCCCAAGGCTCTGTCCTTGGACCCATATTGTTCAACATCTTCATTAATGATGTGGACATTGGAGTCAGAAGCGGACTGGCCAAGTTCGCCGACGACATCAAATTTTGGAGCAAAGCATCCACACCTGAAGACAGGAGGGCAATCCAGGCTGACCTGGACAGGCTCAGCAAATGGACAGACAAGAACCTGATAGTGTTTAATACCAAAAAATGCAAGGTTCTCCACCTTGGGAGGAAAAACCTGCAACATTCTTATAGTCTCAGCAGTGCTACGCTGGTTAGCACTACAGAAGAAATAGACTTGGGGGTCATCATTGACCACAAGATGAACATGAGCCTTCAAATGTGATGCTATGGCTAGTAAAGCAAGCAAAACGCTGGCTTGCATCCATAGATGCTTCTCAAGCAAATCTTGGGATGTCATTCTCCCCTTGTACTCGGCCTTGGTGAGGCTGCAGCTGGAGTGCTGCATCCAGTTTTGGGCCCCACAATTCAAAAAGGATGTGGTGAAGCTTGAGAGAGACCAGAGAAGAGCCATGCACATGATCAGAGGTCAGGGAAGCAGACACTACGATGACAGGCTGAGAGCCATAGGGCTCTTTAGCCTGGAAAAGCACAGGCTCAGGGGTGATCTGATGGCCACCTATAAGTTTATCAGGGGTGATGATCAGTATCTGCGGGAACAATTGTTCACAGAGCACCCCAAGGGATGACAAGGTCGAATGATTATAAACTTCTGCAAGACCATTTCAGGCTGAACATAAGGAAGAATTTCTTTACTGTCCAAGCCCCCAAGGTCTGGAATAGCCTGCCATTGGAGGTGGTTCAAGCACCTACATTGAACACCTTCAAGTGAAAATTGGATGCCTATCTTGCTGGGATCCTATGACCCCAGCTGATTTCCTGCCCTTGTGTGGGGGAGGACGGGGCTAAACTCGATCTTCTGAGGTCCCTTCCAGCCCTAATGTCCATGAAATCTATAAACTACTGTTGTGAACCTTCAGATTCCAATGCTAAACCAGGGCCAAATTCTGCTCTTATAACTCACACAGTCCCATTTACTACAGTAAACTTTAAACAAGTGGATAAATTGTTTTCTACGGTTTGCTACAGTGTCTGGTGCAAGTTTGTTCAAGATTCCAAAGAAATAATGTCCTAACAAACAAAACAAAAGAAAAGGACTATTTTGGTGAAACCAACTCCTTGGACATATTTTTTGCTGATATCTTATGTAATCATTTAAATTAAGAATCTAAGGGAATTAACAAAAAAGACCATTGTATGATCACAGGCTGGGCAACAGAACTACAGAAAGGTCAAATGATTTGCCCAAGATTACCCAAAAGGCTTGTCACAGAACCATAAACAGATTTCTTGTGTTGTGAAACAGATTCAGTTCTCTGTCCACTAGTAAGCAATGCTTGGAAAAAGGTATTTGAGTATTTCTGTATTTAAGAAAAGAACAAAACAACTTATATCAAATCTTGCTCTATGACATGCAGTTATCTAGGCAAGCCTAGAAAATTTCACAGAGCTTTCAGATAAACCCTTGGTTAGCAGAGCTAGTCAACAATTTTCTACAACTGTTAATGACACAAAACTGGATTTTCAAATACATTTTTCCACTTTTTTCAATGCAATATTTGACATTTCAGTGAAAAAACAAGCACTTGATACATTAAAAAAATTGTTCACTAGTACTGTTCCTGTGCTTGATGGGAGGTATAATGTGGGTGCCCCAAACCACCTCTTATGAGCCAATTTCCCAACCAGACAATATCTTTCAAGAAATATTATGTGCAAGTATCCCCCAAGTACTTTCACATAATATAATGAGGCTGTGATGCATCATGGGAGATGCACTGTAGAGAAAGGAAGTATGAAACAAACACATTAAAACTTCTATGAGACACTACTGCAGCAATTTTTCCCCTAACACAGAAATTGTGTATAGGGAAAGAAATACAAATCATTTTCTAGACATCTAAATGATCAGTATTCTTCAGTCTGGAACCTATATAGAGTCTGAAGCAAAGAACTTGTTTCCTGTTTTTGGAATCTAAACATAAAATAAACTCTCTAGCCATTTCAGAGGTGGCAATTATGCCCCTGAAAATTTTTAAAGGAAAGATATTTATGGCAGCAGACCAGAGACTCAGCAAGTGATCAAAAACATTCTGCTATAATCCCATACAACATACCATAGACATCATTATCATAACTCAGCCAGATAGCATATCAAGAAACTCTAGTGCTGGAAACCTATCAAACTGCAGTTTCTCACACAAAGGGGTTAGGTCCCAAATGAATGTAGTGCAAACTGAAACATTCACAGGACTGACTCCTGCTCCCACTGATGCCAATTACCACAAACTGCTGCTAATATACTTGGAAGCAGAGCCATGTCCTTTATCACGTATTATATGCATGTCAGTGAAGGAAGAGAGATACCACAACCAGCTAAGACGCACCTCAGACAAAAATGCATCGATGGCATTCCTTTCACCTTATTTAAGGACATGACATGCTACAAAAAGCTGCAAATCCCTCTTATAGTAAAATTTCCATACCATTCAAACATATTCTGAAATAACATTAGCTTGCGCATCAGTAGCTAATATATCTGGATAAATAAATTAATCCTATTGGGACAAGTTCTGTACTAGAAGAGATGAGAATTGCAGAGATTATGATGCCACACATTTTTAAAACTGTTGCTATATGCTTTGTAGTATGCACGAGTTTAACTCAAAAACAAAGCTGGGTATATTTTTGGCAAATCATACATTGAATAATGTAGATTCAGAACTAGGTGCAAATTTGGGCTGAATTCACCAAGCAGTCGCAGCTAAAACAAAAATGACAAGATTCATCAGAAAATGTTTGTTTTTGTAAACAAAGCCAAGGAAATGATGAAAAATCTTCCTTAAACAGGAGGAGGAGGATATGGTGTTGTTTCTCCCTTTTACCCAAGAGTCCAGAGTTAGGTCACACACAGGATATGGGAGATTTGGATTCAACTTCTTGCTTGGCCTGGAAGGATTTGAACCCACATATACCAGCTCCTATAAAAATGTGTCAGCCATCATACTAAATGGCATACTGCTCTAATTATTTTCTTTCTCTCATTCTTTTCTTTAACATTTGACCATTTTGAACGACTAAAATTTTAACATAAATTGAATGAGTCGCTGTAGCCTAATGTTTAGCATGTTTAGAACAGTGGGAGACAATGGTTCATTCTCCTTCAACAATGTCTCACAGTACAGGATGATTCTCTTCTGTGATTGTTTTATCTGTGGGCCTGAAGACAGTTTACAAGGCCAATCCAGGATCAACAGACTCTGTTGTAACTCAGGCATGTGTTTCCATGTGGGGTTGCCCTTGAGGATGTCCTTAAAGGACTTTCTCTGCCCTCCTCTTAAGTGTACATTTTGATTGAGCTGGGAAAATAAAACTTGCTTTGCGAGTCTGGAGTTGGACATCCAGGTGATGTGGCTGGCTCAGCAAAGTTAATGTCAGATAAATTATCATCTCAATGCCTGTGGTATTTGCTTGCAAGAGGATGCTAATGTTGGTGCATCTGTCTTCCAGCTGGATTCAAAGGCTTTTCTGCAGGCAGCACTGAAGGTACTTCTCCAGCAATCTGAGGTGTCTCCTGTATGCTGTCCACATCTCAGCTCTGTACAGTAAGGTGGGAATCACAACTGCTTCATAACCCATGAGCTTGGTTTAGGATCTAATGTCACAATCTTCCAACACCCATTTCCTCAGGCATCCAAAGGCTGCACTTGCACATTTGAGGTGATGTTAGATTTTTTCATTCATATCAGCCTTTTGCAAGAGATGCCTTCAAAAGTATGGGAGATACTCAATGTTCTTTAGAGTCTCACCATGAATCTGAATTATCAAAGCTGGGGACTGCTCTTGAACAGCTTGCTGAAGAAGGACTATAGTCTTTTGAAGGTTAAGCATCTGTCCCATTTTCTTGCATGCCTTGCAAGTGATGATTACCTGAAGGTCTGCTTCTGAGCGAGCACAGACTTCAGCATCATCAGCATACTTGAGCTTGACAGTTGAGGTCGTGGTGGTCTTAGTTTTGGCTTGGAGCCAGCTGAGATTAAACAGTTTACAATCTATTTGGTAGTTTAGTACCAATCCAACTGGAAGATTGCTGGTAGCCTGATGTAGCATCACAGTAAGGAATACTGAGAAAAGTGTTGGAGCCATGGCACAGGCTTGCTTATCTGCCATCTTAACCTCAAAGGGATCTGTAATAGATCCATTACTGAGAACCACTACTGGCATACCATCATGCAGCAGGCAAAGAATGGTGTCCAGTTTTGTCAGGCACCTGTGCTTCAGAAGGATCGTCCACAATACATCTCTGCTGAAAAAGTCAAAGGCTTTTGTGAGGCCAAAGAATGCCATGTAGAAAGGTTTATGTTGTTCCTGGCATTTCTCTTGCAGCTGGCAAGCTGTGAAGATCAGGTCAGTTGTTCCTCTTGATGCCCTAAACCCACACTGAGATTCCAGGAGGCACTCTTCAGCAAGTGGAAGGAAATGGTTCAACAAGATTCTTGCAATTATTTTTCCTGTGGTGGACAGCAAGGCAATCCCTCTAATTTCCATAGTTGAACTTGTTGCTTTTTTTGAAGACTGTCACAGTGATGGCATCCCTGAGTTCCCCTAATATATCCTCATCATTCTAAATCCTTAAGATGAGGGCATGGAGCTGTGATGTAAGCTCCACTCCCCTTGCCTGAAGATTTCAGCAGGGATTCCATCAGCTCCAGATGCCTGGTCATTCTTCATCGGCTTGATGGCTTTCCTCTCTTTGTCAAGGGTTAGAGAGATCGTCTCTGACTGGGTACTGCAAGATGAAGTTGGGGGCACTCCTGTCAACAAAAGAATTTTAACTTAAAAGGTCTTCAAAATGCTCCTTCCAAAGGGCACTGATGGCTTGCCTTTCCTCAGTTGGGTCTTCTCCATCCTTAGGTCACAAGGAGATTGGTCCCTGAGAGCTCAGACCGTAGATGGCTTTGGTGGCACTGAAAAAAACAGAGATATCGTGGATGTAAGCAAGATATTGAATCTCCTTAGCTTTGTCTTCCCACCATCTGTTTTTCATAATGTGGGTCCTCCTTTGGGCTTCTTCCTTGGCTTGTTGGCAATTTGATTTCTTGTGCTTGGAGTGGATGTAATTCTGCCAAACACAAATGGCCTTACACTTGCAGTTGATCAACTCTTGCATCTCCCAGTAATTCTCGATAAATAGGTCTTGATGTTTCCTGGTAGAGAATCCAGTGTCTCTTCACAAGTGATGATGATGGTAGACTTAAAGGTACCCCAAGCACTACTGACATTTTCCCACTGTTGTTGATTGGAATGTGCCAGTTTTTCATTGAGGCTCTGGCAGAAGTCTCAATTTACTTCTTGAATGCTTCAACGCTCATCTTCTATTGGTATTACTTTTGCTTTAGCCATTATTTGGGAGCTAGTTTGCGTGACATAATCAAGTAGATAAGTTGGTAATCAGTCCAGTAATCATCAGCTCCTAGCATACCTCAACTGATGTAGATATTTTTGTGATCCCAAGCATGAACAATGCCATAGTCAATTAGTTGCCAATGCTCAGATCGCAAGTGTTGCCATGATGTCTTCTGCCTGTTTCTCTGGTAGAACAGGGTGTTGGTGATGGTGAACCCATGTTCCGTACATTAGGTCAAGAGGAGGATGCTGCTGCAGTTGACTTTTCCTATTCCTTCTTTGCTGATTGTTGGAGTCCCTTCTAACTCTGCATTCAAATTGCTGAGAAAAATAAGTCTCCCTCCCTCCAGAACATCAGAAGGGACCTGGTCAAAGTTGGCACAGAATTCCTTCTGGGTTTCAATGGAAGCATCTAGAGTCAAGGCATACTTGTTGACGGCAAAGGCATATTGGCTCCCTAACAGTTTAAGATGGAGAGACACGAGATGCTTATTAATTCCAATAGGAAACTCATGGAGTTGGTTTATGACTTCATTCTTGATGGCAAAACCAAATTCATGAAGTTGGTGTTCTCCTTTCCGTTTACCCTTCCAGAAGAGAGTATAGCTGTCTCCATGTTCTTTCAGCTGCCCATCTCCTGCTCACCAGGTCTACCTTAGTACAGTGGTATTGATGTTTTGTCACCTGACTTCTTGAACCATGATTGCAGTGCAGTGCTCTGGGCATTCACTATTAGTCCATGAGATCCAATGTTTCAGGTCCCAAAATTGTTTGTTTGTGTTGATTTCAATGGGAGGAAAGGTGATCCCACTGGATGCAGTTATCCAGTCAGGAAGAAGGTAGACAGGCTATGTTTAAGGCACCTCACTACATGGGGTGAGCAAAGTGGATTCCTGAAGAAGGTTGTTCAGTCACAGTTATAGCTGTCAAATCACACTCCTGTCTCGTCCAAGTACTAAATAACCTTTTTGTAACTCCTGCCTTTGTGCCAGTTCATGACTAAGAGCTTCCACAATCCTGCTCCCATCATCTCTAGCTGATCACCAAAGGCTGAAAAATCACATAGATCCTTTGACCGTGCTGGAAGAGCTGTGTTCATGGAAGACACCTGTGGATAATTTCTTTTACCATAGAGAAGCTGTTGCACATCAGCTTCCACATGGTTCTTAACAGAGCAGGACCTTAATCCAATGGCAAGGAGGCCAAGACAATTGAAGATCTCATTCTGCTGCAGCCTTCATCCATCTTCACAGCTATTGAGATTCTAACATCTTTTTCCACCTGCTCTGCCATTGCGGACTTGTAGACCAATGGCTGAGGGTTGGGCAGGATTAGTATAGTGGTGACCTGTATTCGCCGTATCACAGCTCTGTCAAAGGATAAATGTGGCTTTTCAGGAGAGAAAGCATTGCCACTTGCTGTCCCTACCGCATCCTGGTGATGCTGCTGTTGCTCAGTCCATTGCTTATTCTGCAGCTAAACTTCCGTGAAAGTCATTCCTCTGTACAACTACCTATAGACATGCTGGGTAACAATACAACTCTGCCTGCAGACAATGGTTCATATCCCTGCTCTGAATCAGGGGAAGAATGGATGTGAACCAAGGTCTCTGGCCTCTCAGAACAGTGCCTAACAACCAAGCTATACAGCCTTTTCCTGTTTGTATTTAAGAAGACCACACAAAGTGAAACTGTATCCATGGAGGACACTGCGACCAGAATACACCACAGCATCATAGGTAGGGCACATGCCTGCGAGATGGGGGTTCGTATCCTCTTGGGCAGATAAGTCCCCTGTATCATAGGTGAATACCCTGACTACTGTGCTGCTGTATAGAAGGAGAGATGGCAGAACCATCCTCCAATGCTAGCAGTTTGAATAGATAGGTCATTTAGTGAGGAACAATTTATATAACTGTGTGGCCATTGAGACTTGAACACCTGGTCACATGTGGCTTTACTTCGTATGGCAGGTGACGTTCGTCTTGCACACCCTCATTGCTAACCAAGTAGTTGTTCACTCCCAAGATGGTTTGCCCGTAACTCGCCTGCCATGACTTTGAATGTTCCCAGTGGGGGCTGCCTCCTTGGAGTCTCTCGGTCAGGTGTAGTTTGTCCAACGGTCACTTACAGGGCTCCGCCACCCCTACACCCCAACCTTACTCCACCTTGCCGGTTGGATGGGCCAAGTCTCTCCTCTGTGGTGCAACCAAGGGTATCCAGCTAACCCCTTGTCCTGGATTCCTTCTTTTACACCAGACCAAAGAACCTGTGCCTGGTTCACACCTATCTTGGCCTCCTGGATTATATCACAATATGGATCCCTAAGGTTCCTGCCCCAAATCACTTGGTTACCAAGGGCCTTTCCCTTTTCTTCTCAAACCCTTCACTCAGGGAAAAAATAAAAGAAAACAAAATCACACTGTTAAGCCCTGGGGCCCCAAGCTCTTTCCCTTTGTGGACTTGGATAGGCTAATCCTATCCTCTCTCCTTCTCAACCCCTTCATGCAGGGAAACAAAAATCAAAACTAGTAACAAACCTCTACAGTGCCTTGCTTGGCATCAGGCCAGGGCTCTAGGTAATCCCCTGTCTACAGATTCGGGAGCCTTGCTCCCTTGGGGTCCACCCTAGGTATGACCCCTATGTGCTGTGCAACAGTAGTGTCCTCTCTCTGGAACAGCTTAAGCTGGATGTCTTGTGGTCTCCCCACACGTGGCTGTTCAGGTTCTGGATTCGGGGCAAACTCCCTGCTCTTGCGGGGTCCTCCCCATTGCTCCTCTCAAAGCTCTCCCCATGGAGTTACTTCTTCCTCCTCCTCCCCATCTATTCCCCAGCTCCCACCTGATACCTTGTGGATCCTCACGGGCTTGTTCCTCCCTTCTTCACAGTGGCTGTCTCTGCAGCCTACAGAGACTGTTTTTAATTTGTTTGTGTTCCCTACTACTGCTGGCACACTCCTCTACAGGTGCCTCCTCTGGCTCCTTATCCAAGGCTTCGTGCCTCCTAGGGATCTCCAGGCAGGCATTTTCCACCTGCACGCTGCTCCAGCTCTCTCCCCTTGCTGCCAGTCACCATCTTTATCTTTGCTGGCCAGTGATTATTGATGACGTTACCAGCCGGTCTCAATTGAATAAAGGCATGGCTGATGAGCTGTGTGGGTTCTTGCTCCTGCCTCGCTACCGCTCCTGCTGCGGGTAAGCGATTTTTTCTTATTTCATTTCTTTGGTTTGTTGTGCCCCCTTCTTGTTCTTTCCTGTGACAAACTGCACGTTACTAGCCTTCAACACTAGGAACTCAATTTTCAATGCTGGGTACCAGAAGACTTCTTCCTCTGGACATTCAAGTTGGCACTTAAGTACTTAGCTGTCTGTACCAAAGTGAAAATTTGCATATAGAATGGTAGTTAATTTAAAGAGATAGATGAGGATTTTTGACCCCCAGGTAGTCACTAAGAGAAAAATAATATTTATATTGTTCTATTCATTACTGTATAAATCCAAACTCTCACAGTGTTTTATGCTACAAATACTCCACATATATAAACATGCTTGCTATCCATGTATATAAAGATAGGATTTTTAAAACCATCAAAGACATAGGGCTCAGAGTGATCACACTTGCAAACAGAACATTTGTATACAAAAGGGTTAGTAAGGCATATAATTAGCTGCCTGTGGGCATATACCCAATTTGTGCAAACAATTGTGATAATGGCATGAACAAAGTAAGTGCACAAATGCACATGAATGTTTGCAGATTTGTTCTAAATTTCTATTGTCTTGAAAATCTGGCTACAAATGTAGGCAGATGAGTTATCTGACAGATATAGAAATGTTTGCCTTCCTATAATAAAATGTCTTCTATGAACTCAGAAACCATCTTCTTCAGATAGCAGAATGCAAAGATACTCTTGCTTGTCATAAAATCCACTGAGAGTCAAATTTCAGCTTTTAGAAATTTGAAGATTCACTCACTCAAGGATATGTAAACCTAACTAGAAGCCATTTGTTGAAAAAGGAGCTACCAAAAGTGCACGTCGTACTTGAGGTCATACACAAGTGAGCATCTGAAGCTAACTGCTTCCATTAGACTGTAACAGGCCAAATTCTGATCTCAGTTATATTTATGAAAACCTAGACTTACATCCAAGAAGTTGCTCCAAATTTTATGCAGTATAACTAAGATAAGAATCTGGCTCAGTATGCACACTGTTTATCTGAAAAAAATATTTATTTCTGAATTTCAGTTAACTTTTTTTTTTTTTTAAATCAGACTGTCACTTCTTCACAGTAAACTTTTTACAAAAGCCATGCCCAGTATTCTCCATCATTTTTAATTGGCAAGCCGCTTGGTGGAAGCATGTAAACACTTTTCCTCTAGACTCTCAACTTGCATTTCATCACAGCTGTCACAATATCTGAGGTAGCATATCAGACACATTAGTCAAAATGAAACAACATTCTAGCATAGCAAGCTGCACTAAACATGATAGTCCCTTTGATTCTCTGGATATTATTTTGCTGCCTTATCAGTCAGGAAACAACTGGTTAAAAAACAGATTTCATTTGTGCAGGAAAAGCTATGCTGAATGTCTGCCTGAGAGATGTTTTACATCAGACTATACCTTAGATGCCTGCCAAACAGGAAATAGGGAAGTGGCTTAACATTGCACTGTCCCTGATCCTCCCTGCTTCAGTGAAGAGCAAAATTAGCTTTTCATTCCTGCCACTTCCCCCTTCTATATGAGAACAAAGAGAGGGGTTTGCTTACTGTCATAAATGCTTACTACAGAAAATGTGCTAATGGAGATAACTTGTCAGTATCAAAGAACAAAAGGAATAAATAGTTTTTGTCTTCAGTACATGACCTCACTTAGTAAATTCCTGTCTTTGTTATTAAAGAAATTACAATACTTTTAGTCAAAAGGTAAACTATACCTAATTACAAACACTATATAAATTCACACAACATAAAAAAATCTCTGAAAAAGAGAAGGAATTATATTGTATTAAGAATTCTTTCTAAATCAGAGGCTATAGGGAAAAATCCAATAATCTTTCAGGGATACCAATTAGTTACATGTCTCAGGGCAGGTACTGGTTTATTTGGTGTCAGCCCACGTTCACTCCTTTGGCAGGCATTTTGTTGCACTTTTCCTCCCACATCTGCCTCTTTTGACTGCATTTTACCTCGTTCCACTTCAAATCTCTTCTATGAAACTAACATTCTGTATTCAAATTTGCATTTCAGTAAAGATGACAATTAAGTGCTTACTGCTAACAGGAATATCCAGCAGAGGAAACCTTAGGATGGCCATTTTTGAAATCTGGATTCTCAGGGTGTTTGCAGATGTAAAAACCCCCAAAGCTAGTGCTTTATTTTAAACTTGGTGCGTTTCTGTGTTAAGTCACACACATGCCCAAAAGAGGCAGCACATCACTTCAACCCCACCACCTGATGCCTGCGTCAGGTGCTTTAGTCAGGCTCTTTGGGTGAATCAGATTTAGCAAAAAAACACCAGAAAGTCCCACTGAAGTGCCTGATCTGTTCAAACACTGAAGACCTGAGTTGAAGTAACACTCTGCTTCTTCCAAAGTGCAGTTTGTTGGGGTTTTTTTTAACGTCTGCAAGACATTTTTAAAATGTCTGCAGCTTACAGTTACTGGAAACCAATGCGCGCGCGCACACACACACAACAGGAATATCTTTTCCAGAATTTCTTAAACTACAGAACCCAATAACAAAACTGTATTTTAGACGCTTGGACCTATGGTAATGGTTAAAAATGTAATGAGTTACAATGTTTCTTTTTAGTTGTATGCAGGTTTCAAAGTTCAAATGATGCCACATGTGAATATGAGTGTGACATTTACTGTATGAGATGCTTCAACCCTGTTCTTCCAGACAATTTAAGTACAGGTTATTAGCCAAACTCCACATATTGGCTAGGTACAGAAATTACACATAAACTGCAACAGAACTTTAGTATGCAGAGACTAGTTTAAAAATGGCACAGTCCAGTTTAAGATTGACCTGAATGGTTGCAGTATCAGATTTAATCAGTTTAAGTTAGACCAGTCTATCAAACTTCTGTCCCAGATCCCCTCCCAATTCAAGTTAGGTCACAGTTCCCTGGCTTTCCAGGATGCTTGCAGTCCCTGCTAAGCCCCACTCACAGGGCAGCTAGGGTAGCCCATACTCATCTAGTCTGGCTGAGATGGGCTAGCCCTGCCCCTGAGCTATCACAAAGCTGAGGCAACAAAGCCTCTCTTCCTCAGCCCTGTGTCCTGTCTCCACCTGCCAGCCAGGCAGAAGTGATTTTTAACCCTTTCTTTAGTCTCTTTTAAAGATTTTAAAATTACACTGTTGATTGCTTTTTTTTAATCAAATTTTATTATTTCAGAATGTTTTTGCAGCGCCTGACTTGCAATGAATTAAAAAGCAAATTATTCAGAAGGAGGGAAACAGAGTAAATTACAGCAGAATAATGCTAAACTGTCTGCTTTCAGGGTTAGGAAGCTGACAACACAAGGTACTCACCAGCTTGAACTTCTTGGGAGTAATAAGACTGTGCGTGGTTCAAAAATTAAAGCACATTTTATTACTTCAAAGAGATCAGACAACAGAATCCTCAGAATTAAAAACTTTTTCTACAAAAGGGGAAAGCCAAAATAAAGTAAGCAAAGATTTCCCTTTCAGAAATGCCTCATCAGCAGGGCAGACTTATTAGACATTTATAAGGCCTAATCTTAATGTCAGCAACCAAACTCTCTGAGATTAGGCAAACTAGTCCCATGTGCCTGAAGGACAGGCTACCAACACTTACAGCCATCAAGAGAGCATTTAGTCCAGGGGCAGGCAATTATTTTGCGTGGAGGACCATTTACTGAGTTTTGGCAAGCCATCGAGGGCCGTATGACAGGCAGCCAGGGGCAGATAAATATTAATTTTCTTAAATTTTTAGGGGTCCCGCAGGCCACATGGAATGGTCTGGTGAGCCACATCCGGACCACAGGCCGCATTTTGCCCACCCATGATTTAATCCATAGTCCCTCTTTTGTTCAGCTGCTGCTTCTGGTTTCTTCTTATCCCTGTACCAGAGTACGGCAGGAAAAACCTCTCTGATAGATCTTGCTGCAAACTCCAGGCAGTTTCTTAAAAACAGTAATAGACTTCTTTCACACGTCAGGTAAATATGCATCAGTTGATTCATATACGGTTCAAAAAGCAGAGAGGTAATTAGCAATGTTGCTCTGAAATCAAGCAGAAGGCAGGGTATATCTGCACCTTATAGCGTAAATCAGAGAGGTATAGCATAAGCTTTTGTGAAGGAAGGAGGGAAGGGAGAGGGAAATTCCTACTACCGTCTGATAAAAATAGGTAGCCAATGCTTCCCTACTAGTTCAGACCATGGGACTGTAGTTATCAATGTCAATTTGAAGTCAGGCAGAAGGCTGGGCAGGGTAGTACCTTGGATATTGACAGCTTCAGAGGCAAAAGCTTTTGTAATTACTTCAGAATATTTTTACACTTTAATCCAGAAGTGACTGCAGCTCCTGTTGAGAGGTAGGCATACTCAAGAGAACTTTAAATAAGCCAGCATGAGTACTGACAACAGTCCAGCCACAGCAGACCTTCACTTACAAAGACCCTCAGTAAATACTGGGCAATGGAGGTTCAGGCTGCAGCAGCTATGCTGTTTGTTTTCAGTACTGTAGCTAGCTCAGTGTTTCTCAACCAGAGTGCCACAGCACCCTGGGATGCCTTGAGATCATGGGTGCCATTGGATGCCACATGCTGTTAGGTTCCCAACACAACTCACAGGATAAATCCAGAGATTTCAAACAGAAATACATAGCTGCAGTCTTTCTGAGTTCTTTGCAACAGAAAAGCTGTTCTGTTATTTTGTGTTTTCAAAAACAGAGTGAATACTAAGAGCTCACATTTTCTGAGAGATATTATCCAGGCATGAGTCTATCTAGGCATGATGCAAATCTACAAAGGTTGAGAACCACTGAGCTATCAAGGCAGAAGCCAGACTGGACATATTTAAACAAGCTGCAGTCAGACCTATGGACTGCAGTTTGGACAGACCCTGAAGTGATGGGCAGGTTTTAAGTAGGAGCAATTAGGACAAGCATTAATTAAGGAATTAAGTATATCTTAATCACCAGAATACTTGATGATTTAAGTTTAAATGAACAGTAATTAACCTACAATTAGTGTTTTTTACATGCAGGTTATCGCAGTGATTTATACATCTAGTACAGTTGTTTGCCATATGGAGTGAAACCTACCCAGGTATTTATCTGGTAAAATGTAAAACGTATGCTGAAATAAAATGATGATTATAATCAGAGCTTGTATGTCTAAAGAGAAATTTCTACATGGAAAAATCAATATCAAAAGTGTCAATAACATGAACAGGAATAGAGTAAAACATCAGTAATTATGAAACCTGCTGAATCCTTTGCCTGTCTCTGTTAACATTACGCAGGATAAAACTATGTTATGCAAATATATGCTAAAAGGTTAACTAAAACAGGATTTAGTCTAAAGTAAACAATCTAGTTTCTATTCAGTTTAATGTTAGTGGGAGTTTTTTGCCTACATTTTCAAAAAAAACAGACCAATAAAACTGTGCTTCAAGGAGATGAATTGGGTAAGTACACGTCTCAAGTTTATCATGCAGCCCATATAAATACTTCTGTATCACATTCTGCTTTTATTTATTGATAGTCACCCTGTAAGTATCCTGTTAACAGACTGAAATTACATGGCACTGTCATGTAGGCAGGTATCTATTACTATATTAAGCAGAGTCTTTCTTCTACTAATTCAGGATGCTTTTCTACAAAAACACTTATTGATGTACCATTCATCTTTTTTATGCAATAAGGCTTCCATCACTTTTTTTGTAAATGTTTTTGTAAAATTACTATTCAAGTCTGCTGTAGAGACTTCTCCAGTTCCTCCTTTTTGCTGAGTGGTAGAAACAAAATAACTGCTGCCTTATGAGGAACAGTAGACATGAGTCCCAAGGAAAGGGAAACAAAGAATCAGGTTTTGGGTGGAATATGAGAAACCCACTCTTGGGAATTTATGACAAATATCAATATTCACTGGGACATTAGCATCTAGGAGCAATGGGGCTAAACATGTAGTAACAAGAGAAAGCACAGAGACATGCAGGACATGCAAGGATGAAATTGTAAAGAATTTGGGGAGACAACTTAAAGACTTTGGAAAGAGTGGGGGCAATCACAGGAAAGATAGCAGAGCACTAAGAAAAAAGTAATAAGGCTCATCTGGTGTCAACACATTCAAGTCAGTAAAGCTACACTAATTTATACCATTTGAGGATCTTCATCTGAAGCTGAGACCAAATGTGGATAGCTTTGAATTCAGCTTCAAAAGGACCATAGGTTTTTGGTAATTTAGTTCCCATGAATTGGAAAAGACTTCCTCAGATTTCAGTCGGCTGCAATATAGCATTAGAAATTTGATACAGGTTATGTCAATATGTGGGATACATGAAAACCTTCTGTGGTTGCCTCCATTTATGTCAGAGTGGCATTTTTTCTCTATCCTACAATTCAGAGATATTTTATTAGAAATAGAGGGAGGGCACTTTTACACATGTTCCAATGGTGGAGAGCCACTCTAATCAAAGCACCACTGTCTCATGCATCAGCATCCAAAAGTATCAGATTCAAAATGGCGGCGGGGGCACTTGAACTAAAGCACATTCAATAAGCTTTAGTTCAAGCACCCCCACAACTATTTAAAGTGTGGGGATGCCAATACACGAGACGTGGGTGGCTTCTGGAGTGTGGTAATTAATTATTAGAATTGCAGCATGTTGGAGCAGCCTCTGCATTTGTGCAGAGGCACCCAGCAGGGTTTCAGTAAATCTCTCTCCATGGTTTTCATGACCTCATTTTCTCGAAGAAGGGACAATCAGGCTATGGGATCACTGAATATTTTCTCTATAAACTAGACAACAGAGGGGCAACGTTTTAAGTCAGTGATTCTCAACCAGTGTGCCATGACCCCCTGGGCTCTGCTGGATCCTTTGAAGGGTACCAAATGAGATAAGTACATAATCACAGGCCCTGCCTGGCCAATCCATGACACCCACTACCCAGACCCTCTGCAAGGAGGTAAGCATTGTAATATATAAATTAGTTTGTGAAACTGGGTGCTACTCAATTCACAAAAGTTATAGAAAGGTGCCTCAAGTCCAGTGAGGGGTGCTTTAAGTCCAAAAACATTGAGCTCTACTGTAAGTGTGATATTTAATTCTGACTAATTACTCAACACTCAGGATGTAATGGAGAAATGCTCCAGTGATTAATTTTCTCATGTTGTGTTTGGTATCGGACAGTACAAACTGAAATTGCATTCAGGTCTCTGGATTCAGAGAAACACATGGTGCTAGAAACCTAACTGAATGTTACTAATCTAAAACACTTAAAAAAACCCCACCACTCTAAAATCTACTGTTACTAGATTCAACTGTTCCTGATGAGCAGAGATAGTGGGTGACATTCACGTAACACTGAAATCAGTGATAGAACGTTTGATGATTTTAGTGGAATCCAGACTTTGCCAACATTTCTTCTACACACATAGTCAAATGTACAAATATATACTTCACAGAAGTATGAAAAAGTTGCAAAAAAATTAACTTAAACAACTGAACTGACATGATGTACATTAAAGCAGGGGTTGGCAACCAGGGGTAGGCATTACTTCAGAATATCTTTACACTTTAATCTAGAAGTGACTGCAGCTCCTGTTTAGAGATAGGCATACTCAAGAAAACTTTAAATTAGCCAGCATGAGTATTGACAACAGTCCAGCCACAGCAGTCCTGCACCTACAGAGACCCTCAGTAAATACTGGGCAATGGAGGTTCAGGCTGCAGCAGCTATGCTGTTTTCGGTACTGCAGCTAGCTCAGTGTACTGCAGAGCCCCCAGGGGGTATGCAGCAGTGGCATGGAAAAGCAGGGAGCATTTCTGATTTTGATGCCAGCACTTCTGGGTTTGCCACTGCATGCGGGTGACCCCCTTCCTGCCACTCATCAATTGACCACTGGGGGTACTCCCTGCTCATCAATTGGCCAGGGGACTCTGCTTCTTGATTGCCCGCTGGGGTACACCAACCAAAAAAAGGTTGAAAAGCCCTGCACTGAATATTGACCAACTGGGAAATTTAACAGGATAACCTTTATTTAACTCCAGTGAGGATTAAAAACAGGTTCTAATTTTAGTCTACAAATCTGATTAATGTGAGAAACAAAATTTAACAACAAATAAAACTTACCTGATAAAAATTTGGCCAAAAGGTGCTAATTGCCAGTTCTGCTCTGTTCCAAGTGCTAGTAGGAACTCCAGATGTGTTCCAGATGGGGCTACCCAGTGGACCATCATTGACCTTCACATATACGTTCAGTGTACCAGGGATGGAGCCACTTTTGCTTGAAACATAGTGATGGAAATCAATACAGTGTGTGTCATTTTCCTTTAGGTGGGGTAGTAGGAGGTGAGCCTTTTGTCCAGCAAACTTCCCTGAGGTGTTCACTAACATGAAAGAACCTGCAAAATAAACAGCCACAGACTCAGTTACTGTTTTCCTTTCTCCTTCATGCTACCCTAGTCCCCACCAAAACATGATTGCAAAATATGGTTATGATTTTGCTTTTGCTCTAATAATGGCAATGAAAGAAATTAAATAAGCTCTCAAGGTCCTTTTGTAAAGCTGAAAAGTGTTATCCTAGACATTTTACAGGTGGAGAAACTGAGGCACAAAGCCATGCAGGGAGTCAGTGGAAGCTAAAAACAGAATCAGATCCAGAGTTTTAAACTTCTGTGGGAGCCATGTACATCCTAAGGGTGAGATAAAAGATCAGACATAAAAGTCTCCTTATTTCCAGGCCTCTTGTGACTGATGAATGCTGACTTCTATCACTTGACCTTCAGCTATACTAAGGGTTTGGAGAGAGAAACATCTGACATGCCAATTTAGCATTAACCAGCAGCGTTGGTTTGAATTTCTAAAGAAATGTATGAATGAATTAAAAAAAAACAGATGACTAAAATTTATACTCAAAGTGATTAAAACAGCATTCACTTGTACTTAATCAAGCTGCAAAAATATTCGTAATTTTATCACTGTCTACAACTTCACTTCATATTCACACAAATTTGAAGAAGGAAATTAGCTAACAGATGAATGGATAAAGAGGCTGTAATCGCTGCACCACTATCTCATTAAAATGATAGGAAATGATTCTTATGGAACTCCTATTCCTTGAGAACTTAAACCCACAATGAAGACTTGTCTACTAAGGTTTATATTATTTGCTAAAAGGAGAGACTTAAGATCAGATTGAATTAATATCTTAGAAAGAAGACAAATTAACAGAATCCTTAAATTACTTTCTCAATTTTCCAAAAAATTGTCTACAACTTCACTTCATATTCACACAAATTTGAAGAAGGAAATTAGCTAACAGATGAATGTCAATACCAGTAGGCAGTAGGTAGCTGGCCATATGATTTCATAAAAATAAAATAGAGAATTTTTTTAAACAACATGAGAAAATTCTGTGCAACTCCCATTAAAAATGACTTGGGCAGTTAGAAGCCTAATTCCCACTGCCATCTGAGTTTCAGTGAGATCTGGATTCCTAAGTGCCTATGGCCTTTTGAAAAAAATGAGCATTAAGCATTAAAAATGAACATTTTAAAAGTATTAACCCAGAGTTTCCTAATTCTGTATCTTATACAGATTTTAAAATTAAGGAACATTTTCCCAGTTATGTTAAACTATTCATTAAAGCAAAAAATCTTTGAATCATTTTCTTCCTATAAAACAGTTGTCAAATTTATTAAAACTGACAGTTAGCTGTGATCATGGGGAATTTTAACTGCTCATGCTATTGATTACTAAGCCATTAGTATAACAACTGTGTAATACTAAATATTGTTATGGAATGGGCCAAATACCATTTTCTACTCCCATGAGTAGGAGTCACTGGAATTATTCCTTGACTAAAATGAGCGAAGGCTTAATCTACACAATCTTTTTTAATTAATTAAACTTATAATGTCAAGGATTCCTAATATTGGCTTTTAATATTCATAAAGATTTTAATCCATTTTTAATTTGGCAGAAAAAAATAACATTCTTTCTAGCACTCACTGTTCTATCAAAAATCCATTTTTATGAATCACTGATTTCACTGTAGTCAAATCCTTTTATGCACACACTCATGCATCCGTAGATCTTTTGGGCTACTCCATGAGCCTAAATACTTAATGGTGCAGCAATATGTCTATAGCTGGGAATGGAGAGAAGCACTGCATTAGATGAGCAACCAGGAAGTATTTCCCCTGGGCATAAGTGGACTGTCTATGGCCTCACTATGGAAGCACAACAAACAGTGATTTCTTTTGGTTTGTGCTTTGTCCCAGTGTGCACTGGTGCCTCAATTCAGAAAGCACAAGTGAGAATACAGTTATTTTCATGAATCAAGAAGGGAAGGTTCTGGCCTTCTCTCTCATGCATAGAAAGTCAATCTGTAGCATTCAATTTTATCCCCCATTTAGAAAGAATGATTTGTTTATAATTATCAATTTGGTTTTTGTGATTTTATGTATATGAATGCTTAATATAAATATATATTCTGAATTAAGTGGCTGCTGCTCACTTGTTGGCTGGAATCTTGAAGTGAAAATAATTATTGAGTAGACACATTCCTAAACAGGTATGCCATGTTGATTTTTGATAGCACATTCTCCTCACGCTTATACCATTGAAGTGCTGAATGAAAATCAAGAAGCACATAAATGGAAGAGAGGCAATTTTTAAAACAAATCCCATTGTTTTCAAATCCAACCATGTGAATTGTTGTTTAAAACAGATGGGAGGAAAACTTGTTTTCTTACTACCTAGTGAGAGCTTTTCATCCTGTCAGAAGCCAGCATGTATGCTATGCAGTTCAATTTACACATATGAATATTCAGATAAAAGACCTTTGAGGGAAAAATGGTTATAATGTCTTAACTGGCAAAAAATTCTTAAGAAGTGTTTATGGGCTACATTAACAAAATAATTAAAAATAAACAGATAGCCTTTTTATATCCTAACATTTATAATGTGGCAGAGAAAAATAATCCTTATTTTCTTATATAATCTTTTTTAAGGTTCACATATGCATTCTTATAACAATATGCCATATTTTTTACATACAAGTGTTGATAAGAATAATGCAAACAATATCTACGAATATAGTAGAAACACTGTTTTTCAAGACTTGAATTAATAATTTAATGTTACAGGATCTGAAATATATGAAGTCATCAGTGGGCTTAAAAAAAAAAAAAGAGAGATACTGACAGCCCATCTTGAAAAAGAACCTTGTTAACAGGAAAAAAGTAAGCATTAAGGAACTCCCCAGTAAAGAGAAGAAATCCTGTGGGTTCCATTTAGAAAACTGATGCAATTCTCTTTTGGAAGGAAAGTGAATCTTTAATGAGAACTAAATTAAGTTACTGCATGTGATTTAGTTGTTCTGCTAGAAAGTATTGAGCAAGCTCTATTAATTTATGAGGCAAGACGGAGCTGAGCATAAAATAAATGCAAACTTTTAATTGTTTGATTAAACTAATGGCGAACGTCAAGAAACAAGATACAAGTAGAATGATGGAGTCACTACTTTAGATAGATCCTTAAGGGATGACTCTAATTTTCTACATCTGAAGTTCTTTTTGACTGACCAGTTTGAAAGCTGAAATCTTCTTCTGTGTTCTAAGGTCTGCAATGGTGTACTGCAATATTACATGCATTCATAAAGAAAATTTTCTGTAGATTCATGGAACTGAAATTCAGAAGAGACTATTAGTCTCTATTGGGGGGGGGGAGAGGGGGAGTTGCAGTGCATGCATCTGTTGATGACACAGAGCTTTCCAATCTACCTCTCTGCCTGGTCATATTGTCTGCAGCAAACAGACAGGCAAGCAAGGCAGCTGAGGTCTGATAGTGATAACAGTCTTTATCACCCAATTAGCAAAACAATGGCTTCTCTCCATTACTTCAAACTTCTTAAACAGTTTACCAGCTGACCTGTTGATTAGCTCCATACCGCCCTAAGCAATCACTGTTCTGTCTGCCTGCCCCAGTGAAATTGGAGAGAGAGATGCACAGATACCTCTCAGTATCAGATAGCATACCACGTGCCTAGGGTCCCTAGAGCTGGAGTCCCTGCTGTGGGAGATGGGAGGAAGAGGTGGGGGGCACGGGATTTTCTGCTTGAGAAGCAAGAGGGGGGTGAGGGCAGGCAGACCCTGCTGTTTTTGCAGTCTCTGCTGGAGCCTTACAGAACATTAGTTAACTTACCACATGCTTGCTATGGTCCGTGCTGTGACAGAGAGAAGGTACCCCTTCTTAAGCAACGAGCTGGGGGTGGGGGGAGTGAGGCACAGAGAAGACAGCAGACCCTGCTGTGCTTGCAAATCTGACAGAGCTCTGACCAGGGAACAGAGGGGAAGGGCCAGCCCAACTGTGGAGCAGAGAGCCCTGCCCAGCCTAGAGAGCATGCTGGGATTCAGGGGGACTCTGATTTAACTTAAACCAGCAAAGAGTCTGGGACAGACATTGCATAAACTGGTTTGACCCATATCAGTTAAGTCTGGTACTACATTCAACCAGGTATACCTCTAATCAGTTTCAGTCATTTTCAAACTGCTTTATGTGTACTGAACTGGTTATGTTCTGTTACAGGTTTAAATCAGTTTCTGATCACTGAAGCCACTTTATGTGTAATGTTTATCCCTAGCCTTAAAGTCACCACATTCAGCATTCTGCAGTTAGCTGGTAAGGAAACACTGAAAACAGGGGTATATCTTGAATCTTGTTCCTCTCTGTGGTTAGATGGGGTTATTCAGAGCTGCAGAGGGATGCTCCTGTTCACTTAAGGTTCACAGATATAAGCACTCTTCTGAAAAGTAGAAACTTATGCCTGTACCCATACTCTTGGTTTCAATGGGTCAGTTTAATGTTAGTGTATAGAAACAATCTTAAGAGCAGGAATCAGAAAAAAAACCTCTTCTATTTCAGGTGAAAGTGGAACCCCACCAGGCTATAGCTGTGAACTCTTTCTCTTGGCCAATAAATCTTGAATCCTTTTTTAAAAAATGGCAGAAGCAAAAGTTGTAAGTGCCTTTATCCAGAATAGCCTATAGCTTGGGGCTTGAAGCACTCTCATGAGAGGTAGGAGGTGCGGGTTTGAATCCTGCAAGAGAGAGGAAGGAATTTGCCCTAAGTCTCCCATTTCTGCAGTAAGTACTCCGATTACTAGCCTGTTATGTAATGGGTCTTGGCAGAGGATCCTCTGGATCCAGATTGGGTTTAAGTGAGCTTGGCACAAAGCCTCTCATCTATGTCAAAACTGCAACAGTTCTGGAAAAGCACAACTATCGGCAACTGAGCAAATACAAAGTTTAAAAATAATGTCTCCATGGAATGTAGGTGCTTCCAGGGCTAGTTAGCAGCCGGGGAGGGTTTTATATTCCACATATATCACAGTTTGGTGGGGGGAGGGGAGCTTGAAGCCCCACAAGGGAGGGAGAGAGGAAGTTGGGCAGGATTGGGGCTGGGGCTGCTGCCCAGCCAGGTGGTCCTGTACTGAATCTGATTATTTGCCTTGAAGACATCTGTCATTTCAAAGAGCAAAATTATGTTTATTTGACAAGACCTATTTTCTATTTGCATTATATATTATCTGTTCGTGCTACTTGGCATCACCTCTGACATGAAAAGATTATCCTTAAAAAGTTCAAAATTACTCAGGTCAAATTCAAATTAAAGGAGAAGAAATTTCTATGAAAATCAGTGCAGGAACAACAAAATACAACATTCAAGTTTAGTCTTCGACTTTTGTATCCACCTAAACTGTATCTCTATCACAGAAAACCTAATGTGTATTAAACTGACAGAAACCAGTACATTTTACTTACAACTACAGACAGAGCGTAGAGAAAAGAGAAATGCAAAATGAACTCATTAAAAACCTTTCTTTTGAGATTTTTCAAATCCTAATCAACTTATCTTCAAAAGGTTAGTCATGTAAAATTTCACTTTCCCTCTTCCAATTTTTATTATTCTTGCTAAACTAACTGCTAGAATGGTGTTCTGCAAAACAGTTATATATGTATGGTGCTTGTGGAAAAATTTTATCTATTGGTACATTGATCATGACTGCAAAAACATAACAGTTGTGACTTCCTCAAGGAAAGGAAAATTATAGCATATTTTGTTTGCAAGAAAGCATTAGTAAGTTTGATTTCCAATGCCTACAGGAAGGTTTATTACATACTTGGACAGTATACAGAAGAACGTACTAAATATAAAACTAATACGGCTTTTTATCTGTATAATTCTGTCAGAAACATGCATTATTATGAAAGGATGACCCATACAAAAGTGTGAAATGTATTGGGTACAGCAAATAAGAAACATTTGTATCAACTCAATATATAATATTAGCTAGAAAACACAGTAAATATAGTAATTACTATAGTCCTCTTTAGTTTAATTAAGTTATTTATCTAAATATAATTTTAAATTATTAAATACCAGGCTTATTACAATTACCTGTACAGGAAAACCTGAATGCAAGGAATGTAACCCATCCAAGAACTGTTATTTTACTGATATGAGAATACCTAATAGATACTTAAATCCATGACTAAGCACGTAGACACAGGCGGTGGAAGGAGGGGGCTAATGGGACTTAGCCTCCCCTAAACATGGGGCAGCAAGTAGGGCTGCAAGGCAGACCAGCCACAGGCTTCCAGTGGCTGCAGGAAGGGTGGGGAGGGGTAAGCACGCAGTGATGAGGGGGGAAGTGAGTTACTAAAATAATGAGCTTATTTCTCCATTCGTTCATTTATTTATTTAAAGGGAGGGAAAAAATGGTTCAATCTTTTACCGTTCTCGATGTATACATGCAATTTAAATGCAACTTGGCAAATACTTGCTACAGGAAACCCCCATTTACCACTCTTAATTGGTTCCTGAAGAACCGAGTGTTAAGCAAAATAAGCATTAAGCGAAACAGAAAGATTTTGACAATTCAAGATGGCGACCCACAAGTGTTTTTAGTGACCTAAGATGGTGACTGTAAGCATTATAATGAAAATTGCTGAGCACTAAGTGGAATCAGGTATCAATTTAAAATAGTGTTATACAAAATAGCGCTACATGAAACAGCACTAAGCGAGGGTTGACTGTATTTCACTTTGAATGGGAAGCATTAGCATTTCACATATTAATTAAAAAAGTATGAGAAATCTGAAAGCGCCCTCCCACAAAAGTAAGAACAAGAAAGAAATAATACTGTTTTGTCCCCAAAAACCATCCCTGCCATTCTCATTACTACTGATGGGAACTGTGCGCGAAAGAAACAAAGATCCTGTAACCTTTATTTCACCAGCTATTTCAAGTAGTAAAGGATATTTATGGTAGCTTTGCTTGGACTTCTTACATCAAAAGGTATGCCCCAAAAGATGGAACAGCACAGGAACAATGGAGAAGTCTATTTTGTATTAAAGAAGCAGTGACAAATTAGGTAGCAATATACTCTCCCACAAAAATTATGGAAATGGCACAAAAGAAATTTTTCAGTCACTTCTGCAAATTCTCATCCTGTCATATCACCTTGCTGAAGACGGTTTTTATATCTGGAATGTCAAATGCAATGAAATTGAACGCAACATCATTTTTTCATGCAAGAAAAATTCTCTAGTAAGCAGAGAAACTTGCTTGGTTGTTTTTTTCATAACTTCTGTACATGGTTGAGGATAAGTGATTAGTTTTCCCTTTGGACCATGACAGCATATACAACCCATCCAAGAACTATTATTTAATGGATATAATAACACAGTAGCTAAAATACTGGGGTATCATTTTTAGACATGGCAGATTGATCACACACACACACGTTCTAAATAAAACAAGAAACAGATCTGGTCTTCAGATGAATTTTACATGGGAGCCTCTTGAAATAAAAAACAGACTAGCAGGTCTGATGTAATAAACATATAGGCTGAGTTATTGTATTATGTGTATAGATCTTTTAAAAAATAAATAATTTTACTTATAATTAAAATACTCAGCACATTTTAATAAATGAAAATGAGTCCACATCTTTTTGATGTACTTCTGAGAAGGAGACTTGAACTTAGAACAGGTACTTTCAAATTCTAACTTCTTTTGCTAATAAACTAAAGGAAGTACTATCCTCAATTTTTATTTTCTCAATACCTATGAAAACTGCAGAGGAAAACACATAGAAGAAAGTAGGAAATATATTTTCAAATGAGATTTAAAATATAGGGAGCTGACAAAATGATGAAAGACTGTTTAAGAAGGTAATTTCTAGCAGAACGGAAGTCACTCAAAATCATGTATGGTGAGAGACTCTCTGAAGAAAGAGAAAATAGAACAGTGGAGCAAAAAGATAAACAAAAAGAGAAGACATGTCTTTGAAAGAGTCTGATGTGTAAAACCATGACAAATTTTCCAGAGTTTTTAACTGAATTTTAAAGTTAAGAGAGAATGAAATAATGTTTGAGGATAGCCTCAGTCTGGTCATGAGTCTTGAAGAAGGTGAGGAGGACAACAGAATTCCACCCATACACCAGTCCGATACTGATGGAGGAGGTCAGAAGAGAGTGAGAAGAACTAGTAAGGATTTTGGCACTAGCGGAATCTAGACATCATCAACAAAAATAACCTTTAAGAGATGATGATCTTCAGGCATACATCACTGATGTATAAGAGTGGTTAACTGTTATGAAGAGAGTGTATGAACAAAAAGAAACAACAGGTTTGAGTAAACCTATGGGAACTCTGCCTATGGAATCCTGAAAGGTTGACCCCCCATATACTATCCCAATGGGTGCTGCTTGATGATCAAGTTAAGAGAGTTCAGTTGGCTAATCATCTACTTCCTAGTCAAAGGACCAGTCTACTGACAAAGACTGACTACCACAAAGGGAGAGTGCATGAAATGAAGTGGGAGAATGATTACAATCTCTGTCTGAAGAAGACAAAAACAAACAAACCCCTAAACAACCCACAAGCTTTGGATGTCAGCAGCCTTCTGAAGAAAGTACTGGGCTTAGATTAGTGGTTCCTAACCTTGTTAGATTCAAGGCATCCCTCGGGAAAAGCCAAATCTTAGCTTGCATTCATTTTTTACTACTGAAAAATAATAGAACAATTTTTATGTTGCAAGGAACTCAGATCACATGTGAGGAAGTTTTTGACACTATAGAATCCTGCTTGAAATTGCTGGGTTTATCCTGTGAAACATGCATAGGTGTTCGCACACCTAACTGTACTAATACTGAGCAGCAATGAAAAGGAACGCAGCATTTTGGCTGAAAATCACAGGACTTGATATTTTGATTTAAATACAGAGTAGAATTTAGGTGAGAAGTAGAATTTTAACTATAAAATGTTATTAGTAATACCTATATTACACACACACACAGTTTTATAATACGCTGTAGTTTTATTAAAAACTCAAAATTCCTAGTAGTTTTTGTCTTTCAGATCCAAGCCTTGAATACTTACAACCCCCCATTTTCTGTTAAAACAAACAATCTATCCTACAAGGCAGCCTATTTCACAATTGCATTTCAAGCCAGGATATTGGTCAACAAAGAGGAGCTTTGTTAAACAGCGAGATGGTATTGGGAGCACAAGGTCCAAAACAAAGGACAAGGGAAAGCAATACAGTTTAAGTTGCCTCTTATATGATTCTTTCTTTAAAAAGCACAACTTTCCTTTGAAATCAAATTTAACAGAAAAATTGCAAGGTGTAATCAAAACAATTAGGCAGCATTTAAGATGCCTCTACATCCACAATGGGATACAAACTATTTTTAATTTGAGTATTATCTCTGCACAGGGATATTGTTTTCCAACATTGATGCTCAAACCTTTTTCTTGGACAGCCAGACGGGCAGTGCCGGGTTCATCTGTGATCCGGATCTAGTGGTTCCAGTCTGACATCTGGGACAGGCATCATCCCCCCACACCTAGAGGGTATGAGGCAGGCCAACCCCAAAAGACCCCGCAGGAGACAGGTGCCTAACCCCACCCCACTGGGCAAGGGGGGATGGCCCAGCCCCAACCTGGTCCTGTGGGGGAAGCGGGCATGGCTTGGCCACAACTCAGCCCCATGAGGTCAGGGAGTATGGACCTCCTCCAACTGGCCGTGCAGGACTTGGGGGTTTGGGAATTTGGCAGGGAGTAAGGTGATATATTAATGGCCACTTCTCCCTCACTTCCTAATTTCTGGGCCCTGGGGGCTCTTCAGATGAGAAGCTATGGCTCCACAGGCCCCATTTGGCCTGCAGGGTGGAGGTTGAGCACCCCTGTTTTACAGGGAAATACAGTGCAGGAGACCCTTAGCAGTGTAATTCAGTGTAGCTCCAGTAACTTCAGTGGGGTTAGCCCAGTTTTCACTGTGTGTTCGTTACTTTTTATCAGGTCATATCCATATATACTAGTAACAGACTATATCTGAACCTGATTTTTTACAACCACCTCTTTTTTAGTAGCCTCAGTCTAATTATACTATATAATATAATCTTGTATAAGTCATTATTAATTATGTCTTAACAAAGATTAACCATCTCCTTACTAGTTTCCAAAAGTACAATGCCCAAATTTTTCATGTATTAAAACTTTCTGAAAAAGCTAACAACTTTTTTTATCTTAAATCCTAGACTAGTCACAAAAGCAACCCATAACTAGTCACTATTTTACCTTAATTTTAGAAAAACAGTGTTTCCTAGTCTTTCAAAAGATGCAGTCGCCTCTTTGTTCTCCTTACTAAAAATTGTTTCATTATTGTATTTGATCAAAATGCTAGTAATTTACTTCTTTAGAAATTTTCAATAGTCAATAATTCATTGATGTTTGCTTTCTAATGAACTCAATGTTTATCTTTCTTTTTCAATCCTCAAATATTTAATTAATTAATATTGCTTATTTAAATTGACCTCCATTTTGTTTTCTTCATAAAGCTTTTTAAACATGTAGATACATACTTATGAAACTAAAGCTACCTCTTCCCAAAGGGGTTTTAAAAATATATTTTTCAAAACAATGTGCAAACAATTCTTTCAAACAATCAGCAAATTTATAGAAAAATGAGATGGGACAAAATCTACACAAAGATATTTCACTGATATGAGAGAAAATAATTGCAAGCTGAGACATTAGAGGGAAGCATTTAGAATTTTAAATTGGTCCAGGATTCAATTAACTGTTAAAGGGGAAAAAAAAAGGAAGCGAGTAAATAAGAAGAGGCAAAGTATCCCTGTACTGAAGGATAATTCTAAAGTGGGCTAATCATCTGCAGTTAACAATTAATCGCTTCCAAGCAGCTTCTCAGCTTCCAAGAATGGAAACAGTTTATTTAAATTACAGAAAAACTTGGACAGAGATCTATAAGGGAGTATTCCTTCACAAATGTGCAGTTTTGCAGAAACAGTGATTTCTAAATCATAGTCTACTTATGAAAGGCATATTGTGGGCACTCTAAATTTATTCTTCCTTTGGACATATTACCAGTGTCAGCCATAGTCCCTGTACTGAGAAGAACAGTACTGACCTGGTAATAGCACTAAATGGAATGGATTTGTTAAGTGCACTCAGTGTAGGCAAAGTTTTCTCCATTGTTTCAATCCTCTTTGATCTTTAGTCAGGTTTCCTGTATTAGGGTCAGTTGAAATTTCTGGTCTGGGATAAGAGATCTGTTTCAATTACTGTAACATATTTATTGCTTTATTGAACAATATAAACAAGACTGAAGAGTATTTCCATGTGTTCTTTAAACTGCCCCTAATCCTTGCTAGACCTATTTTAACCTCCATGCTGTGTAGATCAGCAAGACCTCCGTACTCTTTAGGAAAAAAATTATGTTCAATGAAAGGACTTAAGAAAACTTTCTAAAGAATGTGTACCTTAGAAACCAATTGCTGCTGCTTTCAGGAGCGAAGGGAAATGCATCTTTAACATAAAATTAATAAATTTAAAAACACAACTGTTTCAGTACAAGTGAGGCTTTTAAAAGGCACACAGCAGAATTTCAACACTTCAGATGCATCACTGCAGTTACTCAGCACTAGGAGTACTTATCCATGGTTACCAACATACTTAGAGAATTTGGGCCATAATTACAGGAATACTATTGGCCCAAGTCAGGGAATTCTGAGAAAAAAGCTTGGAGGTATTTGGCATGTGGCATCTGCTCATAAAAAAAGAGCTGCCCCAGAAACAAATTACCTTTTCTCAAAGAAAGACAACACTGGAGTGGAACTAGGGTAAAACTCCCTCAATTTATCTCAATTGAAATGGCTAAGCCATATAACAAAAATATTGTTTTGTTTCCTCCTCAGAAGTAAAAGATTTTCTTAAAATATTCCACTTGAATGTCCGTGGCCTAAGCACATGCAGTGTTGCCCTTTTGCCCAAGCAGTATGCCAGTGGGTTGGACAATTTCTTTGGTACAATCCTGTTTATATACAAAGTACAGGCATCAGTTTTGTTTTCCTGAACAACATACCAAATGCAGTGCTTTACATGCCATTGACCTTGCAAGCATCATCAGTTGATTTTTTTGAAAGTGTTATTCCAAACCTCCAAAATGATAATGAAAACTCAGAGTGGTTATTTTATCTGGATAAAAAAGACTGTCAATAGATAATTATTCTACTACACTTGAAGATGGAAATTCCATTGAGGAAGAAACAGAAACATTTACTTTGTGGGAATTCTGACATCTACAACCCTTGTATAGCAACCAACACTTTTTCTAGTTAGCGGAGGACCTTCTTGAAAAGCTGCACTGCATGGAAATTATTTTTTAGCACAACAGGCAAAACACTTTTCCAGTGCAGACAGTGAACAGAGAAGAGCCTAGCACTCTAAACTCTATGGCAGGGGACAAACCCCAACATGAGAAACATGAGCAGCCAGGCACTGGGAACAGAGGCAGCAAAATAATAGGCAAAGTCTAAAAATATCACTGCAAATACCAGTTCAGCTCCCTTCTACAGCAACCCCTTTCTTCAGACATATAAGTCTTCTTCAAAAGAAAGGCACCCATGTTATAATTTGATCACACACTTTACAAAACATCAAGAAAGAAAGTAGCTACCTGTTTCAAAACTGGACATAGTACTCTAGATACTTGATCTATCACATCCAGCTCTCTCCTCCACTCTGCAAGCAGCAATTAATATAATAGCCATGTCAGTAGTTGATCAACAGTCATAAATAGATTACATAATCAGAGGGATCTGAGTTTTCCATTTGCCAAAGAAACAGATTTTTTCCCTTAAAGAAGAAAAGTGCAGGAAACCATGGGTTTCCCCTTGCAGGCTGGCAGCGTTCCAGTCTGCATGAGGCTGCTTGAAGTGAGGGGGGGTGGGAGAAGAGAGATGGCATGATGGGCAGCATGGCAGCCTAAGGGGAGCAGCAGTGGTGACAGTGGTTGAGCCATGATGCAGGGTACAGTCACAGCCCAGCATGAAAGCAGCTGGTGGTGGGAGATGATGGAAGCATGTCCCCCCAGCCATTACTCCTTGAACTGCTGGCAGTATGGTGGAGCAAAGGTCCCAGCAGTGGCAATGAGTCTTGATGCCCTGCTCCACCCTCCTTCACTGGGTCCTGCCCACTGGGCCATGTAGGCCTCTGGGAGAGGAAAGCTGGACAACCCTGAATCCCACAGTGGCTAGCACACATCCTCCCCTCTTCCCTCATGGACTCTGTTCAGCTTTGCTCTGGCCATGCCACCCAGGTGGGGTGGGGCAGAGTCTAAGCTTCTCCCTCCCCTTCAGCCATAGCAGCTACCACATCCGGTTCACGGTAGCCTGGGCTCAGGCACTGCTGGCCAGCTATGGCTGGCACCCATGAGATAGGGAGCAGGCAGGATGCTGCTGCTACTCTTGTAGCCCTGGCATATGGGGGTCCCCCTCTGGAAAGGGCTGGGAGGGGGAACAGGGGGCTACAAGTCAGGAGTGAGGGGCCCTGGCAGGGCTGGGGGGCAGTGGGTCAGGAGTTTAGGGCACTAGCAGGGCTGGGGCACTGTGAGTTGAGAGAGGGACATTGGCAGGGACAGGGAGGGTAAGGGATACTGGGTCAGAGGTGAGGGGCACCAGAAATGCTGGGGGGGGCTTTGGCTTGGGAGTGAGGGGTAATGGCTTGGGAAGGGACAGGGCACCAGCATATCAGCACTGCACAGCAACACAAAGCAGTGAGGGAAACCACTTCACTTGGATCTGCAACCTGGTGAGCAAAGGCGATGGGGGAGCTCTGATTTTCTGCAATAAAAAAACAAAATAAAATGCCAAAATATATAGGTATTTAGGATGTATTTTATTATAGTGATTGAGGCATTGGTAGTCTTTCAAATTGCTTTAAAATTGTAAATATATCAATAAATCATTGTGTTCAACTGATGTATACACAGACACATATATATGTACACACACACACACACACACACACACACACACAGACTGTGTGAAGCAGTTAGTATTTACTTTGGATTAAGATTCGGCTGATTTGGAGGACAGTGATTCAATTTGGTAGTAAAAAAAAACAACCCAAAAACCCAAACTCACCAGTTCCTGCCTGGTAAGGGGCAATCCAATGGAGGGCTCTTCTACAAGCCCCCTGAAGCCCTGAGGCCGCTACAGGAGCTGGTGAGCCTGAGGTTTTTTCCATTTTTTTTTCTTAAAGGGCCAGAGTTGGGGAGGGCAGGGCAGCTGTGGGGGGGCGGGGCTGGGGCAGCAATAGGAGGGGTTGGGGAGGCTCATGCAGAGTCCCCTATGCAGTGGGGAGCAGTGGGGATCACCCCCCTGCCCAGCAGCACCCAGTGAGTAGGGGATTTTATAAAAAAAATGGGAGCTTGGGCAGGTGGGGCAGCCATGGTGGGGAGGCAGGTAATGGGACCTGGCACAGGTCCCCTCATGGTCCCCTCTCCCCACCCCCTACTTACCAGTTTCTAGTCCCGCTCCAGGTCCCTAATGCTACAGGCAAGGACTGCTCCAATCATCGATGGTCTCCGAATCTTTTCCAAAGTTTTGGAGAGCTTCGAATCAATTCAGACCTTTTTATTGGTCCCCTGATCTGATTCAGATTTGGAGATCCAGCCACCAAATCGGGTTCAATCTCTTTCAGATTAAATCAGCACCCGAAGCATCACACAGCTTTAATACACATACACACACAAGTGGTGTTTCACTTTAAAAATGAGGATTGGGGGATTTTTAATGAGAGAATTTTCGATTTTTTAAGAGAGGAAACCAGGATCCCTGGTAATCAACAAACAGCAGCAGCAATCTAACCATCTGGCTTTTCAACATTGCATCCTTCCTGCCCCCAGTAGATTGGAAAAAAACAAACAAACCCCAAACAGATTATACTTGCTAACTGTAGACCCAGAGAGATGGCCTGGGGAAGCATGATCTAGAAACTACAAATTATTTCACCAAAGAATGGGTAAAAAACACAATAAAAAACACAAGAAATACATGGCACTTTATTAATGTTCCCCCTATCTGGGAACATTTATTTTGCTTTTATAATATGACCATTTTTCCTTTGCAGTATTTAGATTCCAATGATAAGCACAGAGCTGAATATCATTTGCAAAAAGATAAACTGTAGCCTACATAGATCATGCATGACTATGGACAGCCTCTGCAATAGCTCTCCAATACTCTCAAGACCACTGACAAAAAATTAAGATCCTACAATCCATTCCTGCTCCTAGTGACAAACACTGAACTAAGGCAGTGAGGGTGCTCTGGGGGTGCTATCTACTGCTGCTCATGAGACCTCTACTTCTTTAGATAGTTCCTTAAGAGCAGGAACAGTGCTGCCAAATCATTCTGGTCACCTTTTTTCTGAGTTTGCAGTCTGTCAATCAAGAAAGAGCAGGTAGGCAAGTTCTATTTTTTAGTGGCAGCCCCAAGAGGGGTTCATGGTCAGTGTAGGCATACCCATAGTTTTACATTCTCTCCTAGAGGCTAAGACAGCAATGCTTTCATTTTTTAAATCATCCAGCCATGGAATTCAGCAGTTATGAAACAATACCCAGGAGATACTAAACAAAACATTTAACAGCTACTAAGATTGCTCCTAGGGCAAACTATTTATCCTACACGGTAAAAGCTTTGAGGACATAAAAAAAATAAGTACCTGGGATAAAGCTACGTTGGCCTTATTAAAAAAGAACATCTTCAAGAACAGGGTTATGTGCTATTGTCACTTTTCTCCCTTTCCAATGAGAGGCTAAAAGGTTTGTTAAACACAGAGGTTAATGTAAAAGGCATTTTAAGACAGGAGACGGTGAACTTTACAATGTGTAATAGAAAGCCCATTTTATTTCATCTTTGGGTTGCTGGATTAGTGTTTGACTAATGATTTTATCTATGTATACTTCTCACATTTTCAAGCTACCCAGCAATAGGTTTCCGCTATTTGGAAGCAGCGTGTCATTACACTTTCTTCTCATATTACCTATAGTAGGATTACTGTCATCTGGCTAATTGCCAATTTTTGACCTACTGACACTAGCAGATTGGCATCATAACACTGTCAGGTATGTAAACTACTAATATGGTGCTGTACAGATTAGTATTTGCAATAACACAGCACGTTAAAATGACACCCGTCTTTTGAATTCCACTTCCACAAGTTCTCTATATCTGGCAGTTTGTCACAGGTCTGTAACATAGACAACAAAACACAATTATTGCCTATGGCACTAAATTCCACAACTATTCAAAGCCTTCTGAAAAAGCTTGTTTGACATATCAGTAACTTTAGAAGCATATTCTAAATATGCATATTAGCCTCAGGGGGCATTCTGTTACTGAAGTAACTTACTATTTTTATGAGTTTGAACAAAGATAACCCTTAAGAAATCTACCCCATTTATCAAAAAATAGGGTGGAATAAAAATGTGCTCCAAAGATTTACGTGAAATTTTATCAGTGTTAGTTTCCTAGCTATAACATAGTGCTTACCACTTTGCTATGAAGCAGGACTTGTTCCCATCAGTCAAATTCCCCAAGTCCATCCCAGTACCAGCCTCTCTCTAAGCCTGTCTTATAGTCCATCAAATAAGCCCTGCCTAGACCTGGCCTTCCTTCTGAACTTCTTGGGCCCACTAGGGCATCTCTTTGTTCCAGCCTTTCCCCAAGCTTGTTCATGGCATTGGCTTAATTTTTTTGCCCTTTTCTTAGAGCAACTCTGATCTCCTTGCTGCTGAAGAACTTCCGGCCCATACTGCTGCAGCAGTAAGGGCCTTCCCACATATCCCTGTAAGAAAGGGGCTTCCCAGTCTGTTTTATCCCTCTTAAAGAGCACTTCTTCATCCTTGTAATGGGAACCAAAAGGGGCCTTATTCAGGTGGCTATACCACTACAATGAAGACCAGTCCTTAGGACTTGTTTGTATCCAGAAGTCATTAGCCAATTCAGTGCACAGCTTTCTATATTTCAAAAGGTAGAACATGTGTTATCATCAGCAGGGATCCTGGTTTTCTCTGTTTAAAAACTGTAGGTTGAGTAGAGGCCAGACTGAGAAGGGTTACAGCACCAGCCAGCATTCCTATCTGCTTGAGGGTTATCAGAGAGTCCTAATGTAGCAGGAGCATACACATGTTCTGTAGCCCTTCTCAACAGATGCATTGGGCTGTTCAACAGACACACTGGGCAGTTCTACTTGGAGGTAATAACATCCAGTTGAGAAGCACTGACATAAGCCCAGGTATGACCAACCAGGGTTCTCAACATTCAAAGAAGTAGTGGAAGAGTGCCCTGACTCTTGAAGGATTTAGCACCACTGGTCTACAGGAAACTAAAAGGGGTTAGGAGGAAAAAAAATTTGAGATTATGTCATTTCCTTGGCCACAAATCATGAATATAATGCAGGCTGTCATTTTATCTACATGTTTATTCACATAATACATTACTTCATTGTATCAACACTTAAAGGTTTCCAAGTTATCTGAATATTGATAAGATGTGACCTTCTCATCCAAAAAATCTTTCTAAAAGGAGTTTTCCCAGCCACAGGAAGGGATAGATTAGAATATTCTACCATTATCCTTTCTCCTATGCTCCAGATGAATGGGATTCGATTTGGTCCTATCACATACCTACCCATGGGATTACATGCTGGGTTTTTGTTATGCAACCCTTCAAACACATTTCTGGATATGTGCATTTCATGACTCCAACTTGCTGGAAAAAAATTATTTAGAACATTAATGTAGGCCTGATTCAGCAAGAAAACACCTTCTATGCTTCATCTTTCATGGGGGAAGAATATAAATGATTCTTACACAACAGATAATGTTTTTTAAATATTCTTTTCCCCTACCCCCCCAAAAGTGGCACAGAAGAGTCATCAGGGAAATCCAAATATAAAAAGTAAGGAAAAGTTTGGGATTCTTCCTTTTTCTTAAAGCTTCGTTTTCAAAAGAGAATGGTTTTATGTCATGGCACTTAAGTGTGAGAACAGACTATCCTACACCTCATCAAATATCTAACATAGTTTTTCCTTGAATTTTAAGTTATAACTTAAAATATAAATATGTCTAGAAAATGACTGTTGATAGACTAGTACAAAACCTTTTGTAGCATACTAACAAAATAATCTATTCCTCTTCCAGTCTATTTCTGTAGAGTTTAAGGTTGACTATCACAATGATAACTAAAGCAACTTTTCAATAAATAATATTTTTTACAGCATCTGCTGGTCATTCATTGTTAACAAGTATCACATCATAGCTTTTGACTCCAATCAAAATAAAATTTTAATATCAAAAGCTATACAGCACCAGACCTCCTTAAGCTTTTAGCCTTGTAGCCAGGTAACCATAAAAACATACGCAACGTTGGAAATAGTTTAGTGGTACACTATGCACTGCTGACTGATCAAGTAACAGTTTTTTATCTTTTGCATTCAAACAAAAATGGAATTCCAAAGCGACTCATTTTTTTTCTGTGACCAACTATAATTTAGTCTATTTTGGCTGGGTGAAAGTTGAATGAAAGATGATCTTTGAAACACAGTTCAATCAATCTTTTTATTTTCTAGAAATGTGAAGAGTATTTAATGATATTTCCTAAATACCACAGACCTTTTATGGTTGTTGTTTTACTGTTATTGATGTTGTTATTTTAAAAGCTTGCTCTATACCTGCATTTAAATTAAGCTACATAAAAATGCTGAGGAGGTACAAGACAAATTTTTAAAAAAATATTACATTGTCACTTGAAGAACACTGCTATAATAAACCAGATAGCACTCAAATATTAAAGGAAAATGAAAATCCTGAGTGAATAATTGTCAGCCGAACCTATTTTTCATAATACAATAAATATTCAGTATGTTTCATTTAGACTGCTATTCTATTTGTGTTAGAAACAGGAACTTGATACTGGAAAATATAAATTCATTTTTTCAGGCAAGTAACAGAATTGTAAGTACTTAGATTTAGCAAAAGACTCTAGTTTATTATCTGTTTTTTCCTCTAACATCACAGTCTTATTTTTCCAGTATCAGATATACTCTTGGCTTGATATACTAGGAATATGACAACACCACAGATAGAATATTTTCTCCAAAATATTTGCTGAACTATTATGAGGTATAGTTACTCTAATTTTGCAAACAGATATGAATTCCTTGTTTTCCAAATATCATTTTGGTGAAAAGTGACATCAAATTTCAAGATCTATATTTTGTGACTATCAAAAAAATTTAAATTATATGTTAATAGCTAGTAAGCACTACAACCGCATACTAACACATTCTTAATGCAACTTTTGACCTACATCCTTAACAGCAGGAGTATAGATTCCAATTTAGCTCACTTTTGAAAGAAGTAAACAACAAAGTTTTGTTCTTTTAATGCAAAATCCAGTATTTCTATTTTTTTTTCCTAAATCAACCTTAACACTAGCAATAACTAGATGAGTTCAAAATAATAGATGGTATTACTGAATACTCTACAACACATTAAAAAAAAGTATGGCATCCCTCTAAGTCAAAGAGGTATCACTCTCATTTTACAAATTCCTCATGGCCAAATTCCTAACAACTTCATCAGGACCAGGATTTTACTCAGGAGATTCCAGGTCATCATTTTCAAATTGGCAGGTCTTCATTTGGTTATCTAAAACCCATTTAAACAACCACTTAAGTAGCTTAATAGTCAGAGTTACCAAGTACCCAATGAGTTCAAAGAGAACTTTAAAGTACCTTTGAGAAATCAGGCCCCATAATTAGGTGCCTTACTTTAAAAATCCAAGTCATTAATCTAAAAGATTTGCTAAAGGGAAGCTTTCAACTCAGCAGCAGGATCAGAATGTAAAGAAATACCATCAATTTAAGATCATAGTTATGTCTAAATGATTTTTTAACCTATAGTTACAATCAGTAGTTGTACTGCTATAGTTCATAAAGGACACAAGGCCAAAACCCCATCTTTATTTTACTTTGTATGTATTTGACAGTGCTTTGTACAAAGTAAAACCCAGACTTGTCACTGTGTATTTATAATTTCACATATTTGTATGGACAGTATGCATCAATAAACAGAAAAACAAAGGAGGGGACTGAGGTAGGTACACTACCTGAGAATACTAAATTACTTTTGAAGTAGACTTGCTTTTAGTTGTTGCCTCACTTTGCTAAAAGTTCCAAATTCCACTCATTTGCTCACTTTGCAAGGTAGCCAGAAAATAAAAATAAAAAAGGGGGGTTTTTATTGCAAAATGTAATCATCTTTAGGGCCACAGGTGTGTTAGAACCCAAGATCCTTTACCAAACTGGATTGTTTGCAAGGCATGTAATAGTTCTGAATGTCTGTGTATCTATATCACCCTTCTCTCTGTCTGTCTGTTCATTACTTCCATCATCTTTCCCAATTTCTTCATCCTTTATTCCAATTGTTAGCTACAAAATCTACAGCAAAGATGACAGTATAGGGACACAGTATAATGATTAGGGGGGCAGGAGGCAAGACTTACAAGGAAAGGTTGAAAGTTAGTTTGGATAAGAGAAGATAGAGGAGGATTTTGATAACAGTCTTCAAATACCTTAAAGGTGATTATATAGTGGATGGAGATGGCTTCTTCTCTAAGGTTGCAGGGAACAAGATTTGGAGCCTCTAACTGCAGCAAAGGACATTTTAGGTTGGAGACTGGGGTTAGGGACAGACATTCAAAAAGCCTGAGCCTGAACTGATTCAATCTTTGCAGGTTTGTTTAACCTGCCTAGGTTGAACCGGTTTGCAACTGTACAGACATTCCCTTTGCACTGAGAAAATTCAGGCACATGCCTGCAGTGGCTCAGGATAGAAGATGCTCAAGAGATGGGAGTGCTGGCAGACCCCACCCCAGGCTAACACTCTGAGACAAAGAGGAGGGGGTGGGGTGCAGTGAATGCATCTGTTGATGATACTAAGGTTTTCAATCTCCCTCTCCCTGCTTCTCCATACTGTTTGCAAACCTGACAAGTGAGGGAACCAGCAAGGAGCTGATAACACAGCATTTATCAGCCCATCAACAAAACAAAAGCCCCTCATTAGTTCTTCTAGGTACTAGAATTTCAAGAATAAATTCATCACGTTTTTAATGTAATGTTTACAGATATGTTTAACTACTAAAAAAAATGAATATCTTGGTATATGCATTTTTAAAATGGATGTTCTGTTGCTTGTTTCCTGTGCTATAGACCTTGTCATTCTAAGCATGCTGGAAAACACAAATACTAAATACCTATTTATGCACAGAGGTTTAATGTCTACAAAACAAACATGCTGAATAGGATTGTTAATCTCTTTTCCCAGTACTAAAGTTTGTATCAACTTTGCTTATTAATAAACAAACATCATTTTGCTTCCCTATAAAAGTCTTTCTACAGGTACAGATGTTAGTTTTCAAACGAGTGGAAGATATGTTATTTTAAAATAAAACTCTTTAAGTAAGGAGGAAATCTCAAACTAATTTTTATGATCTATTTATTCATATAGTTAACAAGAGAACAGACTTCACTCTATGAAGAATAGTTATTAGTTAAATGCTTATAATCTATTTCTTTTTTGACCCGATTATTTATGATACAGAAAGTAAAATGCACTGATCCTTAATATATGAAACTTACTGAAAGAAAAATGTAAGAGATTTTTTTATTAAATACTCATTACTTCTACTATATTATCACTTTGGTAGGTAGATGGGCTGACATCACTATTGTAATAGAGGTCAGTGAGAATCAATATCAGACTAGTCTTACAAGCATACTGCTTTTCCTTATCTTTTGTTAATACTCTGGCACCTCTTCTTGTATTTTAGTAATAAAATTCACCAAGGTCATACTGAGAAAGAGAAAAAGGCAATGACTGGAAAATGTCAATGGTAGGAAAGCTCTTATTACCTTTTTTCTTTTAAAACTCCAGCTAGCACTTCCTTTAGCTACAGGGGTTATTTTGTTACTATAAAGTAATTTAACTTTCAGTTCTCATTTTCACTCCTTTGGTGAATGAGAGGAATTTGTTACAATTTTCTCCTTCTATTTGGTAGAAAAATCAAGGGGAAAAATTATGAAATTCATTCTGATAACAGCCCAGTTCAGTATTTTTATATACCTTTCCAGCCCCAGCACAAAGGAATAATTTTACCGGATCATTTTCTTTGTAATTCTCTTTCTTGTCAGTTGAGCATCTCCAAATGAAAAGAGGTTTGAGCTACTTCACTGACTACAATTTATAAGCTCAGTTTCCACTGACGTAAAGATCTTTAAACTTTATTAGAAAAATTGCTGTCTAATTAAAGCTTTTCATTGTCTTGGATGCCTTATGTTCCTCAGAGTAAACATTTCACTGATGGCAATGTATCATCTCTGTATAGTACTACTATTTTCAGATCCTTCACCCAGAAATCAAAACCAGAAACAGAAAAGACAGTTCAAACTACAGAACGTATGCCGAAGCAGAGCATGTTTTGCAGACTACCAGCCTGTGAAGACAGAACTACACTGTGTTCAACAGTACAATAGGGCACCATTTGGGCAAAACCACCTTGTCCAACTACTTCCAGTCTCCATGTGCCATGCATCAAGAAGCAGTTACATGATTTTTTTTTTTTTTTTTTTTTTTTGCAGGATTTGGTTCACATGAACAGAAAGTGAGTAGGCAGGACATGTTTCGACAGCTGAGCTTTTCAAGGCCCTCCAGGTTGGCAATGATGTGCTGCTGGTGTTTTATTCCCAAATGCCCTAAAATCCAAACAATGCATAAGTGTTGACACTAGAGGGGCATAATTCTATGCCAGCACTGCCCCTGTTGCTGCTGGACACTGGCTCTGGCAAAGCTGCATCCTGCCCCACCATTGGCCAGATCATGCTGCTGCCAGCTCTGGCCAGGATGCAGCCTCATGTCACTGCTTCCACTACTGCTGGGCCCTGGCTCTGGGTGGGCTTCAGTCCCATGCCCTATCATCAGCACAGAATTCTGGGGGGCACATGTCCTCCCATGGTTCCTCCCCACACCACCTCTGCTACAATTTATTATATAGATGTTTACGTCCAATGCATTTTGCCAATTATTTCAAATCTGGCAAATCCAATGCAAGAATTTTCACCTTTGCTTGCCCACCTATTCCTTCATTACATATCCAATCTCATCTTTCATCACAGCTTCTTTGGCTCTACTAATGATGTCAGTCTTACCACTCCTTTAATTTCTTTGTACTCTTAACCTTTACCTTCTATGATTACACTGTCCCATATCCAGTGCCCAGTAATCTGTCCAATTTATTAATCAAACCAAACCTTCTTAAAATTTGTTTTCTGAAATTGGTACCAGGTGAGCAAACCCCCAAATATGTATGGAGCTCTACCAATATCGGTGAAACTGGGGGGTGGGGTGGGGAATCATAAGTCTGAACATACTATAGGACTAGGGCATTACATTTCAAATTCCTGGGGAAAGTGTATCCTTAGATGCTGTGGCTTGCATAGCACTGAAGCATGCATGTTTACCAAGTACTAATAATTAGAAACAACAATTATAAAATCAAAGCTATCAGAATGGATCATTGAGGAAAAGGGGATTTACTCTATTTTTCAGTCTGTTAAGCCCAGTCCATCAATAATCTGCCTACCAATAAATTGTGTTAAACTACTCATGAAACATCTGTTAGATTGGGGTGGGCAATTATTTCAGGCAGAGGGCTGCTTACCAAGGTCTGGCAAACTGTCAAGGGCCACATGGGTAGGCCAGCCCCTTGACAGGTGCCCCAACCCCTGGTCGCCACCTTGTGACCGGAAGTCCCACTGCCTAACCCCTGACCTTTGCTCCCAGAAGTCCCTCCTCTTGTCCCCAGAAGTCCTCCTTTCAGCAAGGGGTTTTGCCATCTTGGAACCAGAAAAATACCAAATTATATTCTAGAAGGTGAACATCTACAATATTCATTAATTGATTAAAAATTTTTTTTTGTCCTGGTTTACACGTTAGTGTAATGTGAATAGAGGTGATTGTATATAATAGCTTAACATGAACATAAACTCCTGTAGACTGTGGAGGGGTTGAGGGCATAGGGGGGATTATAGGTTTGTGGGGGGCTGTGGGTGTGTGTGGGGGGTGGATAAGTGTGGGGGCTTGTGGGGTGAGGGAACGTGTGTATGGATATGTGGAGTATGGGTAAGCATGGGGTTTGTAGAGGGCTATGTGTTGGGCTGGGGTGTGTGAGGATGTGGGGGTTGGTGTGTACGGCAGTGTGGGGGGGTGTGGGTGCATGTGGGACTCATCCTACAAACCCACACATACACACATACCCTCTGGGGGTACATACACCCCACCCCATGCTCCTGCGGTCCAAGGATGCAGCTGAGAGCCACATGGTGCTGAGGCAGTTGGGGGCAGGAAGGCAGGGAAATGGCTGGGTGTGGGGTGGAGCTGGGCTGCTTGATCCTGCCAGCTCCCCCTGGATCCTACTGGTTCCTGTCATCTTTGACAGGCAGCCAGAAGCAAATAAATATTCATTTACTAGATTTTTAGGGGCCCCATGAGCTGGATAGAATGGACTGGTGGGCTAGATGTGGCCTGTATTTTGCCCACTCCTGTGTTAGATGGTCTGTTTTTATTAGGGATTAAACAGGAACAATCAAATTCCACACTTGTAGAACCTCAAATGACTATTTGAAAAATGAAAATATAGGCTGCTTGCAGATGTTTAAAAAAAGCAAACAACACACTTTACTAGAAGAAACAGCATGTTAGTTCAACCAGGCTCTGCAGTGCCTGTATAGATCAGATGCTTCAGTGGGGTTTTCTGGCACTTTTATTTAATAGCTGATTCAATCAGCTATTAGATAAAAGCACCAAAAAAGCCCCACTGAAGCCTTTGATCTCTACCAGGAGCAGGCAATTATTTTGGGTGGAGGGCTGCTTACCAAGTCTTGGCAAGTTGCCGAGGGCCACATTTCCCTCTCCAGCACAGGGAAGCAGGAACAGCCACACGGTCCCAGGCCACAAGCCTCTGCTAGGCAGGGCCTCCTAGCTGGTAGTCGTGGGGCTGGGTGGGCCTCGCTGCTGGGTCCTGCCACTGGCTTCCCCTGGGTGCTACTTCCTCAGCTCCTGTCATCTTTGACTGTCAGCCAGGAGCAAATAAATATAAATTTTCTAAATGTTTTAGAGGCCCCGCAGGCTGGATAGAATGGCCTGGCAGGTGGAGCTGGCCCCTAGGCCATATTATGCGCACCCATGATCTATACAGACATTGAGTGAGCCGGGTACAACTAACCTGCTGCCCCTTTTGGGCATCTGTTGGACTTGGCATGGGAGTGCAGGGAGTTTAAGGCAAAACTTTGTTTTTTGCTTGTTTGGATTTTTTAAATGTCTGCAAGCAGTCCTAGTGCCTTTTCCACATAATAACCATCTCTCTTAGTCTTTATAGTACAAACTTTTATTTCATGGAAGATAAAAATAAGTTATTTTAAAAACAGATTCACCAATTCAGTCCAAATTTATAAAAAAAAGGGGGAGAACAACCCTGCCATCTGAGTATTTTGTCAGATATTATCAGTCCTCAAAAAGCATCTTCAAAAAGAGCATAAGAACATCTTAACCAGTAAATTACTTCTAAGTAGTCATGTGAAAGAATGGTAAATTGGTAATGGTAAATATGGTAAATATTCTCTGTGTCAATGCAATATATGCCTAGATACATAGACAACATTTTGTAACAATTTAAAAAGAACCTGCATACAGAAACAACTAATATTCTCTGATATACAGCCAGCTTTTCATGGATGTTGAGCTGAAAACCATACCTACAAAACAGTTTCTTACTTATACCTTTCATCTCCTTCCCATCCCATCCCATCCCAAGGCCTCCTACTATTAAAGTAATAATCAGGCCACACATTTAATCTATTTCCCCTACTTATTAACTATTCTTCAGTTAGTTAAACAAAAGGCCAGCTATTTCCATACTTATTCTAGTCAACTGCATTAGGTATTAATATTATCTGCCTATCTAAGCACCTGAGTACAAACCAAGTTTAACCAGATCAAAAGAGCCTGTAACCTATTGTCCTCTACCTTTTCTTTTTTCCAAACCTTCATTATAATAAGGAGAGTATGGAGCACTACTGGGCCTGAACACTACAAATGAAGGACCATGGGGTTGGCGGGGACAGGAGCTGGAGGATGGAACTGAGTGCATACTTAGGGAATTTGCAGACATCATCGACTTATGTGGAGTTGTAGATACTCTGGAAGGCAGAGCCTTCAGAATGGTCTTGATAAACTGAGGAAATGAATGAAAAACAACATAATTAAATTCAGTAAGGACAAATGCACTTGGGTGGAACAGCTGCATGTACAAACAGACTGGAAAATGACTAGTTAGGTGGCAATACTGCAGAAAAAGACCTATTGGTCACAGTTTCCAGTTTTTCATGTCAAGAAATATGTGGATGAATTAGGAAGAGTCCAGCAGAGAGTAACAAAAACAATTGGAGTACTGGTAAATATGACTTGAAGAGGGTGAAAGAACTGGAATTCTTTAGTCTAGAAAAGAGAAGATGGGGGTGGAGTTTGATATGGGTGATCAAATGGAGAATGGAGACAGACTATTCTCTGTTGCTGGAGACAGGACAGGGAGCAATGCACTTAAATTGAAGGAAGGGAAATTCAAGTTAGATATTAGCAAGTACTTTCTCATCATGTAAGATAGGCAAGAACTGAAATAGGCTACTCAGAGAGTTTGTGTAATCCCTTCCCTTGGACATTATAACAGCAGGTTAGACAGATATTTTACTAAAATGGTTTAGGCAGGTATTATATTGCCTTAACCAGATTTTCGACTACACGACCTCCTAAGGTCCCTTCTAATCCTGCTACTCTATGACTTGTTGCTAAAACACCATACTTACTTGAATCCAAAAGAAGGTTTTTGCCCAAGTCAGCAGAGGGGGAAAGGCCTTATTTTGTACTAGAGTTCCAGTCCAGGGCAGATGGTGACTCAGCTTCAACTTTGGCTCTAGCCTCAGGGCTGAAGCTAAGCTACTGCCTTCCCCTGGCTGGAATGGCTCATTTGGTAGAGGAGGGGACATGAAGCCTGTGGGGGTGTGGGGACACAAGGGAGGCTGGGTGTGGGAGAGAACCTGTAGCCTCCTCCATGCAAGTGCCTGCCCTTTGCACCCCTGCTCTCTCCTGCAGCCTTCCCCACAACCTCCTGCTCCCCCACCTCACCTTATGCTTTGAATCAGGTCCCTCTAGCCCCCACATGGCCAGATTGGGCTGGAACTGAGCCAAGGACACCGCTGCTACTGCTAATTGCCCCAGAGGAGTCAAGTTGCAGCCAAAGGTAAAGGGAGAGAGGGGAGCAGGGAATGAGAGGAGGTAACAGAGAGCAGGCAAGAGGTAGGCAGCTGGGAACAGGCAAAGGACAGCAAGAGACAGGGTCTGGCCTTTACCTCCCACCATTGATTTCCTTCCCAGAACAATGGAGGAAACAAAGTTAATATGATCTTCTACTAATCAGATTCTATACATGGAAAATAACAACAAATTTATCCAATCTAATTATTGGGGGGAGAGGGGACATGTCTCAAATCCAGTCATGTTGGATTCAAGTAAATATGGTAATTTAAAATATTTATAATTAGTAAGTTTGAACTTACTCCATCTGTGCTCCATCTGGGGATGAACAATCCCCAACACACTTACAGGCTTAGTGCCAAACTGACTAGTAAGTACCACAACTGAAAGGGACCTAGGGGTAACAACAGACCATAGTATGAACATGAGCCATCAGTGCAATGCTGTAGCCAGTAGGGGCAAACAATACTCTGGCATGCATCAACTTATGAATCTTAAGCAAAACCAAGGCAGTGATTCTTCTGCTTTACTCAGCATTGGTGAGACCATACCTGGAGCACTGTGTCTAGTTCTGGGCATTGCACTTCAACAAGGATATAGAAAAGCTTGGGAGAGTCCAGAGAAGAGCCACCCATATGATCAGAGACTTGTAAGGCAAGCATTATAAGGAAAGGCTGAGGGACTTGGGTCTCTCCAGCCTAAAAAAGAGAAGGCTGAGAGGGAACTTAGTAGCAGCTTGATGTATTCCCCTGATATAGCAGTAAGGGCTTAGTGATGTATTAGGAATACATCAAGGGCTCACCAGGACACCCTTGGGGAAAATCAGGAGTAATGGCTACAAACTCCTGGAAGACTGTTTCAGGTTCAACACTAGGAAAAGCTTCTTCACATTTAAGGTATCCAGACCGTGGAATAAACTCCCTTCAGAGGTGGTGTAATCACCTACCCTGGAAATCTAGAGGAGAAAAGTGGATGGTCACTTCACTGGGGTCACCTGACTCCAGTCATCTTTCCTGCCTACTGCTCTAATTGTTCTATGTTCCTTCCGGCCCCTTGCACTCTATGAATCTACGAACTAACGGGATGTGTCCAGATGACCATGCACATGCCTCTTACAGCATCTCAAACCAATTTGAGATGCTGCAAGAGGCACACTACAAATGAAAAATGTTCCCCATGCTGCATATTTGCAGTACAGGTTCAAAATCTGATACCTGGAAATCCAGTGCAGTGGGGTCCACCCACCCCAGAAGCTCCTGAGAGCAAGTAGGAGCTAGGGCAGCCTTTTATACTGCTGGGGCTCCCTCTGGCTGCAGATCCGGTAGGAGCTAGGCATGATCATTTTGCCCCATATGGCACAACTTGTCCCACAGCAAAGTACATATCCACGCATGTGCGCAGAGGCAAAAATCTCCAGCACAAATTTGTGCTGCTCCTATTTGAGGTGCTGTGTGCACATGTGCCTGCATGTGTGCACGTGTTCATAATGTCTAATACTTTTTTAAGTTTCAAAGATAGCTAACCTATCCTGAAGAAGAATCGTTTCTCTAGCAAGTCAGGTCAGGACATAACCCTCGAGAGAAAAGCTTATGCAACTTTAACGTGTATATCTCTATTCTAGCCCAATATTATACTGGGAATCTTATTTCATATAACTTGAGAACAATTAAAAATACTCTTCAAAAGGCAAGATGTACACAACCAGAATTGGGCCTAGGTGTAAATCAAGAACAACTCTGCTGGAGTCAAAGGACATATACCTATGAGACAAATTAAAATCAGATTAATGATTTTTAATCTTTTGTACACTACATTTTTATTATATTTCCTGAGATTAATTAATGCTAAACTAAAAATCTTTAAAATCCTCTTTTTTCACCAAGAACATGGTAACCCTTATTTTGTACTTAAAACATTTCCCCTGAGGTCAATATTACGCTAAAGAGGGGTTTGGCTCAACTAGATTGCAGATTCCTTCCTAAATGTAAGAGTACCATTTCTGTAAGGAGAAAGGCGATGTAGTCTCATATTTAGGACCATGAACTGGAATTGGTATTTCCACTGTGTTTTGCCACTGACTTATTATGAAATCTTGAGCAAGGCACTTTGCCTGTATACTTCAGTTAGCCCATCTGTAAAATGTGCATAGAACAGCTTAACCTCAAAGTTTATTGTGAGACATAATTCATTTTTGTAAAGCAGCTCTGAGATCCTTAGATAAATGGAGCAATGCAAGTGAGAAGTCTATTATTGCTAGCTCATGGGCCACTACTGTATGACAGGGCAATCAATATACCATGTGCCAGTTGTGGTTATTTAGTTGTGGCTGTTGAGTTGTACTTCTGAATTGAAAAAGTATTCCCATCCTCAGAAACAGGTGACTGTCATTGCTTTCAGCCCTGACAATGTTTCCTAAATCTCTGTGCCACTCCTCCTGACAAATAAGAAAACAGGCACGATTAATTGAAATGGTTGGTCAATTTGACAGGGAAAAAATCAAAACCTGAAAATGAAGATGCTGGCATTTACAGAACATTAGTTTTCAATTTCCTATGCATGTCTTAATTGGTTCAGTTATATGAAAAAATTACAGACAACTAAGACTATAAAATACAATAGTTTCATTTTAATAAACTAGTAGGTTCAAATCTGAAGTTACCATTTCTTGTAAAAATAGGATACCTTCCCTAATTAATATCCAACTACAATATAATACACATACTGGTGTAAAACAATCTTTTAGAATAAGATGCATGAAAAATTGGTATTTTGTATTATTTGATGTTAGATTATCTTTAGGGTGACTTAATGATAGCTATTTTCATTTGAGTTCTTTTTAGAGAAAAATCAAGAGGAGGATAAAATTGATGCATGAAATTACTTCAGTCTCATGATGAATCAGTACCTTAACTGCATGGCTTGAATTTGTTCAGTACACTGATTTTGCAAGCTAACTTATTAGTCTAAAAATAAAACAGAATGGTGTAACAGAATTAAAACTTACAAAGAATATATATATATATATATATATATATATATATATATACCCTATAA
>JAGPOW010000261.1:85613513-85627000 GCA_030014935.1 Caiman crocodilus | reverse complement strand
TTTGTTCAGTACACTTTTTTTGCTAGATAACTTTTTAGTCTAAAAATAAAAGATTATGGTTTAACATTATTAAAACTTACAAAGAATATATATATATATATATATATATATATATATATAGGCAAGATGACAGAATTCAAATAGCTGCTCAAAACCTGCTCCAATCCGTTCTAATTAGATTAATTGAGTCTACTCTGCATTCTAACTAAAACACCTTAGCATCACCACAGTGTCACATGTATAAGCCCCTACAGGTTTAAGAAATACGGCTGCTGGAGTCCTTTAACTAAAGCTCATAGAATGAGCTTTATTTAAAGTGCCCTGGGGCCATTTTTAAATGTGTGAGAGCTTAATACATGTGATTCTGGGGCATTTTAATTAGAACGGCTCTCTGACAATCACTTTAATTAAAATGCCCCTCTCACCCCAGAGCATATGTATATGTACCCACAGACACTAAGTAGGGAATAGGGAAGAAAAGAGGTACTGTTTAATTGCAGTAGAAGAAACAAATTAAGGTTATTTGTATTTTATAACTTAAAACATGAGTAATTCCACTGAATTCAGTAGGACTTTCCAAACATGTAAAACTAGTCTTGTGTGCAAATGTTAGCTGGATTATGGACTTAGTTTATGTCACTTGTTTATGTTCAGTACATATATGCAGAGGGCAAAAGAACAGATGTAAAAATAAGTCTAAATATATAATAGATTATAGTTTCATGTTAACATATCCAGTAATAAAGCTAAACCATAAAGCACCAGAAGATTAGAATATAGCCTTACAAGTCGTTTTCATTTAACAATAGAATTCCAGTGGAAAAACCTGTGTGTTATATTATGCAAAACCATCTAAACTGCCATAGGGCATCGAATAATCTCTCGAAGAGGAATTTGCATATCACTTCATGCTTCATTTGGTAGGTGTTCATGACATTTATTAGAATAAGATTCTCAATAAATTAAATTTCAATGCATTAATACAAAAGTCTCCATGGCAGATATTAAATAGATATTGTGAATGATGTGCCAAATGAAAATTATTATCCTGGTTTATGAGAGGTCAAGAATGCTGTGGATTCCTGGAGTGGATTATTTCCTCATTATGAGAGCAATGAGTGAGTATAAGCTCCAGAAACATATTTCTAGTCCATGTTTATTTACAACATTAAGGTTCACTTAAGTTCACAGGCCTCATGCAATGTCTTCTATCCTGTTTAAGGAACACAGTGGCCCACAAAAGGGTAGGGTGGGATAGGTAAGTGGACAGCTATATTTGGAAGCCATTCGGAGTAGTTGTGAAGGAGGCAATTATTGTCAGAAAGGAACCACCGAATCAGGATCTATACAGAATTTGTCAACAAATACACACTTTGGAGGGGGTACACAGCAGCAGTGCCCACCATCATTTTCTCTACATTGTTGCAGTACCAGATCACAGCACGGAAGAAACCTGCTCATACCCACTGAGGTACTCCAAACTCAGAAATTTCTCAGTGAAGCTTCTCAGGCTCATTACAAGCCTGTCAAGTCCCAGTGGAAACTGAATGCTAGCGAGTAGGCACAGAGGGACAAATCTGGATTAGCCTCACTGGGTGTGTCCACACATGCAAGCACATGTGCTTGCAGCAGCTCAAATAGAAGTGGTGCAAATTTGAGTCGGGGCTTTTTGCCTCAGCATATGTGCTCAGACATGCACTTTCTTGTAAAGCAAATTGGGCCACTTGGAGCAAAATAACCCTGTCTGGCTCCTCCCAGATCTGCAGCCAGGGGAAGCTAGAGCCCGGGGCCAGCACCTGTGCTGTCCCCAGCAGTACAAAAAGCTGCTTTGTCCTGGCCCTAGCAGTACAAAAAGCTGCCTTGGCAAGTATCTTAGGGCTACTTGCTCTTCCTGGGGCCCAGATAATTGGTACCTGGAGATACTACCCCTTGTACCAGCTGGACTGCTAAAGCAGCCCTGAGAGTTCCCTGCACCCTTTATCCACTGCAGCAGTCTGGCAGTGTGGGCTGCTGCCTGGCTGTGACCTGCTGTGAACCTGCCAGACCCAGATGGGGACTGAACAGCCGGCAGAGGCATCTGCCCTTCTGGGCCAGCTGCTAGTTGGCTGTGGCTGCAGAGTTGGCCTCTGTGCGACACTACTGCCACGTGTGCCCCCTGCCTGGCCATTTGGGCAGCTATTGCCCAGAAGATGTTCCGGGTGTGGTGGCCTGCTTTGAACTGTCAAAGCATGTCCTCCTGGCTCCATTTGGCCAGTAGGTAAGCCACAGCCAGCTGGGTCCAAGGTGCCAGCTCTGAGCAGGCAGGGTCTGCCACTGGCCTCCCTAGCAGGAATTCTGGTGTTCCCTATTGGAAAACTGAAAAATTTCTGATTAAAAAAATTGCAAAATCACTCTGTAAAATACCCCAAAATCCATATTCCTCCGCAATTAAAACAAAAGACTACTACAAAGAGACAGAGACACAATGATCAGCTGGGCAAAGTTTTATTGATAGATCTACAGTGTTAAAGCAATTTGGAAGACTACCAGGGTCTCTATCACAATAATAAAGTGAACTCTAAATACATGTTTCATGAATTCATGAATGCATGAATATATATTTTGCTGTCCCTGCCACAGGGACCATGGCCCCCCCTCAGGTTACAGCCCTCCCACAGGGGTTACAGCCCCCCCAACAGGGACAAAATGGCCCTCGCAGGGTCTACCACCCCCCCGAAGGGCCAACATGCTGCACCTCAGCCCCCCAAGTGCTGCCCCACCTGGCCCCATCCCCCACTGGCTGCCGCAGCCCCCCGATGGCTGCCCCACCCAGCCCCCCATGGCTGCTCCCCCAAACCCAAGCACCAGCACTTAAAAAAAAAAAAAGAAAGAAAAAGAAAAAAGAAAAAGCTTCTACTTACTCTAGAAGCAGGGCCTGCAGGGGCTCCAGGGGCTCCTGGTAGCACAGGGCAGCGGGAGGCAACAGGCCCAGGTTGGGGCCACTGGGACTGTCCCCCTATCCCGTGCTGCCCAGGTGAGGTCCCAGTGACACAGATGGCAGCTGGAACTGCCAGTAAGTGCCGGGGGGGATGTTGTTGTTTGTTTATTTTGGGGATGCTGGGGCAGGGGGCCAGGGATTGGGTAGGGAAGGGACTGGGGGAGCCTGGGGGTTAGGTGGGGGATGGGGCCCAGTGGCAGGGACAGTGGGGAAGGGATCAGGGAGCTCAGGAGGTGGGACCAGGCAAGGCAGGGATGGGGGAGCTGGGCGAGTGGGCAGGGCCAGTGGGGGTCCCCCCCCTACAGTCCCCTCCCCGCTCCTCCAGCCCCCTGACCCTTACTTACCAGCACTGGAGCCCTGCTGCTGGCACACTGCCTGCCCTGCATAGGTAGGCATCATGCTTCAGCACCAGGACGAGGGCCAACCACAGAGACACTCTGGCAGCCAGAGCATCTTTGTGGAGGACCCAGTCTCCAGTTGCCTCAGGGCCTGCCCTGCTTTTTTTAACTCCATATTTTTTAGATCCCTGGATATCTAAGGGTCTAATTTTGCCCCCCATGCGGCAAACTTTCAGCAGGGAACATCTTTTCCTGTTCCTGCACATGCCCCTTGCAGCATCTCAAGGGGGTTTGGGATGCTGCAAGAGGCACATGCAAGTTCATCTGGACACTCCCATTGAGGTATTTCCAGATTTAAAGCATGTTTGTGGATGCAAATGGAAAGGCTGGACTCGGGTCTCATGCAACAGACATATTCTAGTGAGCCTGTAAACTAGACTTCACTACCTGTGAACTGGACTGCAACGTTATCATTACACTCCATAGATTCCAAAGAGCCAATTATCTAGGCTTCAGCTTTCATGCGAGAAGGGCAAATGCCCCCCACTACAGCAGTAGTTTTCAACCTTTTTAGACTCAAAGTACCTCTTGTCAGACTTGAGGCACCCCTCAGAAAGCTCGTAGTTCTCACTCATTTCTTGACTCTGGAAAAATAATACAGCAACTGTTCTCTTGCAAAGAACTCAGAAGGGCCAACCCAGGACAGAAAGTATTTAACACTATAGACACCTATTTGAAATCTCTGGGCTTATCTTGTGAATTATGTTGAACACTTAACAGCGCTAAGATTGTGCCAGTCTGTGGAACCCTTGAAAGGATTTCACCAGACTCTCACCCCACTTGAGAACAACAGCACGAGAGCATTGGTGCTCATTAGAGCCATACAAAGCTTTGGTCACTGATTTGATTCGGAGACTTGGCTGCCAAATTGGGCCAAATCTCCGCCAAATCAAATCAGGAGATCCTTTTAATCTCTGAATTGAATCAGGACCCTCTGAAGTACTTCCAGTCCACTTCCGGGTCTGCTGCTGAGCACACCGGGACTGGGGAGGAGAGGGGGCACCGTGCTCTTGTGTGATGCTCCAGTCGCCCCACCATCTCAGCATTCACGAGCTGCACCTGGTACCTTGAAGTATGTAGAAAAAACATTTAAAGCTGTGTTTATGGCCAAATCACTGATTCTCTCAATCAGCATTTAATCTTTAGATTCAGATTCAGCTGAATCGAAGTGGAGACAGTGATCGAAATGAACGAATCAAATCACTGTCCCCTGGTTAGGGCTGGATCCAAACTGGATACGGCCCATTTCATACACCCATAACGCTTGTGGTTTTACCCTCATGGACTAGATGAATGGCACGGATCTAGTCCATGGGCCAGATGGGACCCTGTGCCATCCTCACACACCTGGAATCAGGCTCCAGAGTCCTTGCACCGTCCTTGTTCCCAACCTGCATGGATTAGGTGCCAGTAGTGCTGCCTCTGCAGGTCTGGGATCAGACTGTGGGGCCCCTAACACCCCCATGCATAAGATGGTGGTGGAAACAGCCCTGGTATGCCCTATCTAATATGCAGGTCCACAATCCATGGGGTTCTCCACAGATCCATGAAAAGCCCTGCAGGCCAGATGATGCAGCACCAGGAGCCAGATATGGCCCATGAGCCAGGGGGTTGAGCACCCCTGCACTAGTAATGTAGTTCTTACTAGGATCTCAAATAAATATCAAACAGAACATGAGGCAGCACTGGCCTTTAGCAAGTCATAGATGTAGCTCCAGCTTCAAGATTCATTAAACACAGCTGATCACCTTCATCTAGCCAGGTACTTCTGCTCAAACTGCCAAAATATGTCAATTCCAACTCCATGAACAACATAACCATATTGCAACATACACTTTACGTACATCGAGGGACATGCATCTTTTAACTGTGACACTTTCCAAATGCCAGTTTCTAACAACCATTTACTACGCTGCCCCCCTTCAGTTACACAAGATCATAACTATCTACACTTTACCACACTATACCCCCTCAACACTATTGGTTATAGATCTCTGAGAAATAGTAGTTTGGTCAGTTGGTGGAAGATAGTTCAATAAAAATAGCAATGGTAGAATCAGAAACTCAAGCAACATAGGCACTTAAACACAGGTAGATAGTGATTTGTGCTGTTGTCCCTGAGACCTCAGTATAAAACCAAGTACAAGTGTTAAAGGAAAAGCTTTTATGCTATTTCTGCTAGCTTATACAGGGTCTAGATCCTCTCAACCCTATAGCTTATGAGGGCTTGCTATTATTTCTTTGACAGGTATGTAACAAAATGAGGTCAGCTAAGACATTTCTGTAGATTCTTCCAGTAACATGGTGGGTTAAATGTATTGACAGTAAGCAGATGATTGCATTTTTTTTTTTTTTACTTGACCCCCACAGTAGAGAGAGGTTACTTTCTACATGGTAAGCAGCAAAGCATGACATTAGCTGTTGAACAGATGTCAAGGACAAGTAAGTATGGCATAAGGATATACTTTTATTTGCCTATTAATAAGAAACATCTTGTCAGTAGAGTATTCAGAACACCCCCCCCCCCCACAAGTGGACGCAAGTTGTTTTCTATTTTTGGAACAGACATCTTGAAGAAAAAGAGCACACTTCAGGAAGAATGAAAAACATATTTCTTCAAACATATCTTAAATATGTGTGTATGATTTGCAGTAACCTGTGATTTGCCTAGTGGAACCCTGAGATTGCAAAAACAAGCTGAGATAGTTTTTGAGATAGTTCAGTGCCCATTCAAAAAAGTCCTGTGCCTAGTAACATGATACCCCAAAGCAGGAGTATGTGTACTTGGATGTGGTAGAGCAGATAAGATACAGAATGACTGTAAGACTGTACCCCCTCAAATGTAATATATTCCATAAGACTAGTGGAACTATGGAAAAATCATTCCAAGATCTACAACTTTAATGCATTGTTTCCCAAGTTTCACTAAGCATGGAAACTAAAACAATCATGCTCCATCAAAACACTATGCTCCATGTTTTGCTAAAGGATTTATACATCTCAGTACTTCAATATGTATAGCTCAGCTGTAGAAACTGGGAATTTGCTTTGACATATCTTTATTGATTGCAATCTCTGAAAATACATGAAGATCCAGGTCTACAATGCACTCTTCTCTCTATATAAAATCTATATATAGATATAGATATAAATATATAGATACAGATATATAGATATATAGATATAGATATAGTTATATATAATTGTGTGTATGTGTATATATATATATAGTATATCTAGATATATTATAGATATACAATGATGCCTCTAGAAAATCCTTCCAATTAAATGCAAAGATCACCACACAAATGCTGGAATCCTTGCTAAAGCCAATGTTACCATCAATGAGGCAGTGATCCCCAAGTACCAGCTTTACTGGACCATAAATTGCATGCAGATGCTCAATTCTCAGCTCCCCAAGTAAGTGCTCAACTCCCAGCTAAGCTGCAACCCGAGCTCTCACAGTAGCCATAGGAAATGCTACAAGGACACATTGAGGGCATGCCTCAGGAAAATGGATGCCACACATCAAAACCTGGGAGAAGATGGCTGTAGCCTCAACCAAATGGCAGCCCATTTTGAGGTAAAGCATCTTGCCCTCAAAGCAGAGAAGAGAGCATGAAGGAAGGAAAAGGAAAGGAATCCCAGCCTACGGGGAATGAAATACTGAACAGTTTTGAGATGTAAAGTATCATAATTGCCACCTGAGGTGGCAGTAACTGAAATGAGCAGTACAGTTTCAACCCAGAGCAGACTTGTCAGCCCCCCTAAAAGGTCTCTGACACTAGTTGATCTTGCTTCACCTACTGAAAAGTTTCTATGCAACTATAACAGTACATTATTACTTTTTTTTTTTTAAGAAGTGAAAGGTTAGTTTTTGAAGAGCACAGAAGAGGTCTGAAACACTTTTTATTCACTTTAGAAACCTTGTCTTTTTCTCCCTAAATTAATGTTAGTCTAGTTCTCAGAATGGGATCAATTGACATGTCTTACCTGTATGAAAGAGGTTTAAGAGAGTTAAGGCCTATTGTTTTTCTTGTTTAAGTATTATTTCTTTCCTAGGTTTATCTGTCCACTAAACTAGTTTAGTGAAGTCACATCTGTGAAGACAGACCGAGAAAGTATCTATGGTTGGGCTCATCATCATAGCTGTCACTTGTGCAAAGATGTAAGAAAAAAGTCGACTCTGTAATGTTTTTTAAAAAATCCCTACATCTGTTTGGAAAAAAACCCAAAGTGGTGTGGTTAATTAGGAAGCCAAGCCTATGATGCAGGGCTGAGTCTGGGCAATGTTTGAGAACAACAACTAGCTTTTGCTTCAATAAATGAGTTCTGCGGGTTGCAGAGGAGCACAGGATTTCCCAAGTCAACCACCCATCAGATCAGGAGTCAGCCACCTACAGCCCACAGATATGGAATTCAGCTGCAGATGCTCTCCCTATGTTGCCATGGAAACAGGCAGTAGTGACAGCAAGGACACAGTATGTACCTACCTGCCTCTGACTCAGGGTAGGTTGTTCTGGTTTGCATCCAGAAAAGGTTGCTTACCCCTGATTTAGACCAGGTCCCTATTTCCTGCAGAGGGCAATATCAGCTACTTCAGGGGAAACTGTCACAAGCCTGCAGCAAGGTGATATTCTCCATATTAGGTCTCAGACTGCTCTCTAACCATTACAGACTGATTTGAGTGCTGAAGCAAGAGAAAAAGAAAGTGTCAAACCATGCCAGTGCACTCTGATATGTTAGATAACAAACCTTTGCATCATTGGTTTCCTCACTGAATAAGTCAGACGTTTCAGTCAGGCTGGCATTTGCTGCCAGGGACAGGTGTACCACCACGGTAAAGAATCATTAAACAACAGGGGTGGGAGGAACCTAAGGGAACATCTATAGTCCAATCACCTGTACAACTGGGGGTATGGACTTAGCAATCCTGAATAACTGCTTATCCATCCCCTTCATGGACATATAGGTATTGCTAGGTAAGTAAAAAGCACAGGTCAGATGTTCAGCTTGTGAAAACTGGCACAATTTCATACAGTCAACAATAAATACATCTGACTACTCCAATACTGGGATTTTTATTCTGTGTTATATATTTCTAAATTTCTAACAACAGCCACAGCAAGGGATAGACAATTATGAATACAATAAGGCAGCTTTTACTTCTATAACTTTAATTTCCCTTTTTTTAAAATCTGGGTATCAATGTACGGTATCTGACATTGGTTATAAACACTTAAATACCATGCTGATTTTATACAACTACGTGTACAAAACTACCTGGCCTCTTCATTGATTAACTTAATTGGGAGGGAAAAAAGAAAAAAAAACCCTAGACCAGTAGAAGACAGACCTATTTGGAAGTGTAATCAATAGAATTTACTAAATAATGAGATACATAATTTATTTCTTTTTAAATAATATGGAGAACCAAATATTTTCCTTCTCCCGAAGGCATGCAGATAAAACAAAGTTAATTCTCATGCAAGTTTCTAAAAAACATTAAGGTTCTTTATAAGCCCCTCCCCACTACAAATTTTAAACCACAAGTACTTTTCCATAATGTGATTCAGAACAAGTATAATCATTACGATTAAAACAAAATATATCCTTGGAAAAAAGTCTACATTCTACTTTTTTTCTGCCTGTAGGAAGAGAAAAGCATTCAGAAAAGTCTGTCTTTCTTTGTTCTCCTCAAATATAAGTTAGTAACAAAACAATGTAGTGTAGTGATTCAAACAGCAACAAGCCAAAATTAAATTTACCCTCACTTTAGAATTTATTTAGTAATAGCCTGATCAGGAGATAATGAGTACTTGTGGCTGCCAATGAAGTCTATGGCAGCTGGGGAATGGACCAACTTAACTCAAATTTGGGCCATAATTTCTTAATTAAGGTAATCATTTGTTATTTAGATTTCAAGTATGTTTCTCCCCATATTTCTATTCCCAAGATTCTTTTAAATAGAGTACAAAATGTCTTTCTAAATACGATGTGTCAAAACTTACTTTCATTTAGGAACTTCACTTGCAACACTTAGGTCTGGCTCTTTTTAAAGATTCTGAGAACACCTAAATGTGGAAAAATGTGTTTGTAATCCACAGAAAAAATGTACTGAACAAAGAAAAATAGTAATTATATCTCTAATAATTATGTTCTATTTAAAATGTCATAGATAACAAGCTTAGCAATGTAGACAAAGAATCAGATGAGGGGCAAAACTAACTGTCATTCATTGTTATTTGCACTTAATTAAAAACTTAAAAAAATGTAGGAAAACTGTATCAGTTCCTAAAAACCATAATGTTTCACAATTTGACCTCAACATGGAGGCAAGCACAAGTTGTAACAATTTGTACTGAGTACTGAAATCTGTGCCCTGTCAAGAATGACCCATTAACTGTTTATCTCCAAGGGCTTTGTTACATGTTGCACTTTGAGCTGCTCAAGTGTTAACTGGTGTTAGTGCTAGCTCCAGTTTCAAGCAGTCATGCTTTAAGTGTAAAAACCTTCTCTGACTTTCCCCCACTTGCACTGCTGTGACCTGCCACTAGAGGGCTGACAAGCAGAGGCTGGATTAGGAACTACAGCTGTGAGTTGCCACTAGAGAGCTAGTGAACCAGGGATGGTTTCTATCTCTGCTGTAGGTGGGGATATGTGAGAGATGGGTTGGGAGTGGACAGAAACACAAAGCTGGGAGGCAGATAGTTAATGAGATGGGGAGGTGGAAAGGAAATGGGTGTGGGCAGTGAAATGAAGTCACCCACTGAAGGACAAAATTAAAAGTAAAAAAATAAAAGAAGTAAATCAAAGAAGGTCTCATGCTTTATTAAAATGGAATTTAGGATTGGGGTGTAGGGAGTGCTGATCATGCTTCCCAGGATGGCTGGGAGGTGGGAGAGGTGAGGGAAGGCATATTTGGGGGAGCTACTGCCCCTTCCCCCGGAAGAAGGCCCAGCACATGGGGACCTGATTAGGCCCCTACCCTGTTCCCCCCAACCTTTATACCCTAGACCCCAACTCCTGTACCAAACCATATCCTGTGATCTGGCTAGCTGGCATGTGTCCTATAGGCTGTTTACACAAGGTAGCACTCCTGGGGCTGGGAGGGGAGTTTGCTTGGTGTCAGAACCACCTTTTGGGCAGGAGTGTTCACTGGGTGGAAAGTTGGTCCACACAGAACAGCGTGGGTGGGGGAGGAAACACAGTATCTGTGATGCTGGAGGACTGCAGATTGGGCAGCTCATCTGTGGAGTGTGGCCACACATTAATGGAATACGAGCTGGGTAACACAGATCAAAAATAAACCTGCCCTGGAGTGGCATAATTTTAAGCTGCCTAAAGTGTGCTTAGAACTAGTTTCAGGCATTAATGTGTGGACAACCTAGAGGCTAAGAGCTCCAGAAGCCACCTAAAATTAATGTGCAACAAGCCACTAAGAAAATAATACATTCGTACATTTGGAAGCAAAGGGAAGCTGAATCACTTCATGTGTTCATTTAAGGGAAGGACCAACTATCTGGCTCAGAATATCCAATGGCTCAACAGATATATTGAAAATAATCAATTTAGCTCCTGTCAGGTCTTCCAAAGGTGGAATTCATACAGCCATAAATATTAATGTATGTATAGTAAAAGCTCTGTTATCCAGCATCCCCCAGGAATGGGGGATGCCAGATAACAAAACATGCCAGTTAGTTGAGCAGCCCTGGCCACTGCTTCTCCCACCACATCTGGGGCATCCCTCTGCCCCTCCTGTGGCATCGCCACCCTGCGGGACAGGGAGGCAGGCCCCGCACAGCACTATGCAACCTGTTATGCCCCCAGATCATGGGGGATTGGCAGTGCAGGCTGCTATGCCCCCGGCTGTGGGGGCTTGGAGAAACCAGAAGTGCCACAGTGGGCACTTCCGGTTTCACTTCATCTTGCAAGTCAGCATGCCAGTTAGTAGAGCATGCCAGCTTGTAAATGCCAGATAGCACAGTTTTTACTGTAATTTTTAGTCCTATCTTCAAATATTCCATGAAAATTTTCTTTAAATGTGGAAAACATGAAGTGATGCATTTTAACAGCAAGAGCTCAAGCAACCATGTAAAGCAAAAACAGATGTCCCAAAATGCTTTAGAGAATTTGCTATCATAGACTCCACTTATTGATGCGATAAAAATGCACATGAACTAAGATTTAGTTGGGAAACTGGAATCTGTAAAGAGGTAACAATACTTAGAAGAAGCACGTAGGCTCATTGCAGGAAAAGACAGAAATAACAGGTTATAAGGAGTAATAACAGGAAGTTGATATATACTGCCAAGCACAACAGCTTAAGCAAAGTCTATAGTCTACAGGATACTTAATCTGCAGAATCAAGAGCAGTACTGAAAGCACTAGCGATGTGCAGTGGTAGATTAAGATTTATTGGGGCCCTAGGCTAAAAGAATATTGGAGGCCCCCACACCCATTATAAACATACAATGTTTATAATGCATACTGCTGGTGCTGCTGCTGCCAAGGGCAGGGTGGGTCTCATTGCTCTGCTGGGGAGGCTGAATGGATCCAGCTGGGCTGGGCGTTGGGTAGCACATACATGCCTCTCCTCCCTGCTCCCCACCATGGTGAGAGTGGAGGCAAACAGAGGGAAGGTGCATGCAGGCTGTCCACTGTAGGCTCAGGGCTCTCTGCTCTGCTGCCTTTGCACTGGGAGCTCCACACCAGCCACACTCCTTGCTCACCTAGCAGTGGGAAGCACAACTCACCACACCCACTGCTGCCAAGCAGCCAGGGTGAGTGCAGCCAGTGCAGAGCTCCTGAGGGAAAGGCAGCAGAGCAGAGAGCCCTGAGCTAACAGTGAGCAGCCCACATCTACCCCACATACAAATATGGGGGGGCACATGCCCCTCATGCCTCCTCTGGGGGTATGCATGGCAGCAGGGGTCTGCACCCTCTCCCCCGCCCTTGCACCTCCTGGGCGACAGCCCATAGCTCCGTACCACTCCCCACCCTGGGTCCCATGCACTGATTTGGCTAGGCAGTTCTTCCAGCCCCAGCCCTGCCCCACTCATGGGGACACAAGCCACTTGAGGAAGTTTTGGCTGGACATAAGGAAAAACTTATTTTCTGTATAGGTAACTAGAATCTGGAACACACTTCCAGCAGAGGTGGTACAGTCATCATCTCTGGCAGTCTTTAAGAGGAGGCTGGACAAATACTTCATTGAGCTCATTTGAGCCCAATTACCTCCTGCCCATGGCAGGGGACTGGACTTGATGATCTTATAGGTCTCTTCCAGTCCTTCTTTTTATGATTCTATAATTCTATGGTTAATCTGCCTTTGGTGATGTATGGGAGGTGGTATACATGCCCCCATATCTGTGCTAACAGCAGGGCATGGGGCACAGGACTGCATCCTGGATGGAGCCAGGGCCTGGCTGCAGCAGGGGGTGGTTCTGGCAGCAAAGAGTTGTGTCCCCCCCCGACTGTCAGTCCTTACTTGTTGTCTATGATTATAAGGCTTGCACATGCACATATGCAGAATACAGAATTGAAGCTGCATAGACACCAGCTTTTAAATTGATGAAGGAGAAAAGCTTAAAATTCTTGCCCAAATTTGTCTTTGCTTTGCATTAAAGCATGCAACCCATGAACAGGAAAGATGACAAACTCCAAGTAACAAAGATGAACTGCCCTTTCAAAACAGAGCACTTCCCTCATTATAAGCATCTCTTATCTAACACTCCTCTATAATGTAGCAGTGCTTTGTAAAGTGTTTAATAACCACATTCAACTTTACTATACAGTCTCGCTATAACATTCCAAATTATATGACTCTCAAAAAAAATTACTAATAAGTTTGATCTACAACTTCATTAGTAAAGGGGCAGTTTGGAGTCAGCCCTCTGGTCTACAAATTAGTATAGAAAGTAGTGGCTGCAGGTTATATCATATCAAATGTTTCTATTAATTAATAGAAATAATCCTGGAGGCAGAGCCAGACACAGGATGATACCGTATTTTCTATGTATTTGTGGTAAGCTCACCTAAACATTTTTAAAACATGCATGGTAGTGCTTTGGCATTAGGAGTGTGACTGTAGTCCTAATGGGGAAAAAAAA
>JAGPOW010000261.1:85601352-85613413 GCA_030014935.1 Caiman crocodilus | reverse complement strand
AAAAAAAACAATGGAAAATTTTATCTTTTCTGAAAGCATATTTTTCAATGACAAAAATAACCAGAAATAGTTATTGTTAAATAGCTTTCAATAGACTGATACTCATAGACACCAAATTCAATCTACTTTGGAAAAGATCTTTCCTGATACCCTGGCTGCTAAGTCACATTGTTGCTGTAACTCAAATATAGATGATGCTGATGTAAGAAGAGAGCCTTTGCTGGAGAAGGATTTGTCTAATCTGACACCTAACTCTATAACTTTCTTAATAAAGACAAACCAATCTTGGAGGCACTTCCTTTATTTAAAGACAGGGAAGCTATAGTAAGGACTTACCTAAATTGCAGTGGAAGTTTGGGGCATAGCCGTGCCTTTAATCTTGCTCTTTTCGCTCCCTTCTCTCCCCTTCCTCCCATGATTGAGTGGCAAAGAGGCAATTAATGCAGTGGTTTTTGCCTCTTGGCCACTCAGTGGGGAGGAAAGGAGGGGAAGGGCATAAAGAGTGAGATTTAAGGCACTGTTGCACCACAAACTACCACCACAATTTAGATAGGTCCCTGACTTACACAGAAGGTAAAGATCAGCAATTTCGACACTTTACATGGACTTAAAAGTAAACCTAGCAGTAGGCATGCAGACACAGTTAGTACAGGGAATTTAAATTCGATGCGTCTTGTTATACCTCCTTGTAAAATAAATCTTTTCCTTCCTCGAAGAATAAAAAAAATTACGTAAATAACAAACTTCTTGCTAATTCTATAATTACTGGCTCTGTTATACTAAAAAAAACCCAAACTCTTTTCTATGTTCTTGGTAAATCTACTTATTGATACTCACCTGAGTAAAATGCCTGTATGGATTTTTTCCCCCCAAGACAAATTAATTCCTCAAAACAAAGCATCTTGCACCTCCCTAAATCCAACTATTACAAACTCTGTATTGTCAGAATCGCAATCTCTGCACTTTAATATGGACCTTTTGTATTCAGCTTGCTCATCATGCAGCTCCACTGAGCTACCCAATAGGTACACTGTGAGGGTAGGTGTGAAATAAACACTTGTCCTCCTCAGTGCCTTACTTATGCTTATCCTCCAGAGACATGCAGTCCAAACCCATGTCTTGAAAGAGAAGGAAGGCCTAGAATCCAATCTTTAGTGAATGAACAAAGCACATTCTTTCCTCTTCAAACATAAGGGGTGGTCATGCCTCCTTTCTAAAAAACTATGCATGACTGGAGCTCTTCTCCAAGAAGTAGGAGTTGGTGGTACCCTCTTTTAAACAGCAGCCTGCAAGCTAAAGAACTTCTCCAGAAAGTGGGAAACCCCACTTCTAGACAGTCTTCTACCTTTGGGGAACTCTCATAAACGCAAAGGTCTGACTAGGCCATTCTCAGTAGAAATACACTCTGCCTTTATTGAAGCTGACCACGCTGTAGAAGTTCAATGGACTAATCAAATAAGCACATTATGGAACATAGCTATACAGCCTAGTGATTATGGCATGCAGCTGGGAAGGGGAAGTCTTGTATTTTGGTCCCTGTTTCAGTATTTTATCCCTTGAGGCTGCATCCAGACAAGTGCAGGCATTTGTTTCTCTGGGAACAAGTAGCAGCAGCACACCTTGTGCCCCTGCTGCTTGTCCCTAGAGAATGACCATGCTATGTGTACTCTGGCACACAGCAGGCTACCCCAAGATAGGTAGGGGAGGCTACCCCACGTGGGGTAAGGGGGGCTGGGGCCAGCAACTGTGCTGGCCCCAGCAGCCTTATCTGGGGCCTCAGGGAGCTACAGCTGCAGTGTTCCTGCAGCTGGGAGCCTGGCCGGCAACCAGTGTGGCTCCAGCTGGCCAGGCTCCAGTTTTGGGTGGCACACACTGCATCACCCTGCTTTTTTTTTGGCATGGATTTTTCGACCCCAGAATCTCCCCCAGGGTCACCCCCACCACTGCAAGGTAGCAGCATAGAAAACACGTGCATGTGAGGTCTGGACTTCTGTATTCGTCTGGATGCAGCCTGACTGCTTAATCAGAGCTACAGGAACAGTTTTGAAAACCTGGAATAGAACCTAATGCTTTGCTTTCCTGATGAATTTTCTAACCATTAGGCTACAGTTTTATGATCCCTCTTGCACTCTTTTTTCTGGACTCATAAAGCTTGATTTTCTTTCTATAAATGATCCAGCTTCAACAGGAGCCCTCTATTCTAGCTTAAGCCTAACAGCTCTTAAGCCTTAAGCATTACAGCCCAAAGTCAAAAGAAATTGAAACTACGTCCCCCATTTTCTAGACAAATGTTCAACCCACTAAGTTAGGGGCCTAGAAGAGGGGAACCACCAACTCCTTCCCATTTTAGAAGCCCAGTACTCTCAACTTTCTAAGAGGTGTCTGAAGAACTTATCTTAGAGATTGACCAGAATTTGGTGGAGGAACGCTTAAGGTGTTTTTACCTGTGTTCCGGGCATGGGGCACTTTAATTAGAGAGGCTCTGAGAGCCCCTCTAAAGTGCCTGCATCATCTCATGCAACAGCATTTTCACACTTCAAAATGGTGGTGGGGGTGCATTAATGAAAGTTCATTCAATGAGCTTTTGTTGAAGTGTCCCTGCCTTCATTTTGAAGAGGGAGAATGCTGATACAGAAGTCACAGAGGCTGGCTGGAGCATACTAATTAGCACACTCTAGCAGACAAGATTAATCTATTGAGTCCGCTCTAATGTGCTGTAATTACAGTGCATCAGCACAGCTTCCCTTCACATCTACAAGCACCCTTAGGTTTCTAGAATCTGATCAGGCTTAAGCAAATACTAAATACCAGTAAGTACTAGGCTGTTTACCCTGCATTAATTCTCAATATGCTCAACTGTATGTATCTGGAAAACTTTGAAGACAAATGTTAAAACTTATGGAGTATAGGTGAATCAAAGTCCAGCAGCCCAGTGGATACTTTCAGAATCATAAATTCAGGGAATGTCTATGCAGCACTCAGCTGTGGGGCATAGAGCTATTTTAAGAGAGCTCTGTGACTCAAGAAGTGAGGTGGGCTGAATGCTAGCCTAAGGTTTTGGTGGGGAACACTGCAGGGCTCAGCATGAGCATGTGTTGCTGCTGAAAACAGCTTCACAAGCAGAACATCTAGATGTCCTTTTCAACACAGAAGCAGATGGCAGTCTGGGTCTGGCAGCAGGGTGCAGAAGCTGTTCCTGACTGGTTCCCTGCTTGGCTAATTTTACTGGATAATTGTCAGTCCCTGTATTCATTACTATAGTTTTGTTGCAAGGATGCCTGACTGCCTGAGGAGAAAAAGTGAGGCTCAGAAAGCTGAGTGTAGAATAAGAGTAGATTCAGGCAGGAGTAGAGAGAAAAAAGTAGTCCATATTTTTATAGTTGGTAGGGTCAGAAGGGACCTGAGCAGATCATCAAGTCCGACCACCTGCCATGGGCAGGAAAGGATGCTGGGGTCAAACAACCCAGGCTAGGTGATTATCTAGCCTGCTCTTGAAGACTCCCAGGATAGGAGTGAGCACCAATTCCCTTGGAAGTTGGTTCTAGCTCCTAGCCACCCTGACAGTGAACCTGTGCCTCCTCATATCTAGCCTGAATCTACTCTTCATCAATTTACGATCATTGTTCCTTGTTACTCCCAGTAGTGCTCAGGGGAACAGGGACTCTCTCATTACCTATTGGTCCCCCTTGGTCAGTTTATAGCCAGCCACCAGATCCCCTCTCAGCCTTCTCTTGCGGAGGCTGAACAGGTTCAGGTCCCCTAGCCTCTCCTCATAAGGCCTGCCCTGCTGACCCCTGATCATGCGAGTGGCCCTCCTCTGGACCCTCTCGATGCTGGCCACATCCCTCCCGAAGTGCAGTGCCCAGAACTGGACACAGTACTCCAACTGTGGCATGACCAACGTTGCATAGAGGGGGAGGATCACCTCCTTGGACCTGCCTGTGATGCATCTGTGAATGCATGACAAAGTGCGATTAGCCTTCCTGACCATGTCCCCACATTGGCGGCCCGTGTTCATCTTGGAATCAATAATGACTCCAAGATCCTTTTCTGCCTCTGTGCTGACAAGAAGGGAGTTTCCCAGCCTGTAGGTATGCTGCTGGTTCTTCCTCCCCAGGTGCAGTACACCTTGCACTTGTAAATACTGAAACCCAGCCTGTTCTCATCTGCCCACCCCTGTAACCTGTCCAGATCTAATTGCAGCCTGTCCCTTTCCTCTAGCATGCTCACTTCTCCCCACCTTAGTGTCATCTGAGAATTTGAACAAGGTGCTTTTCACCCCTACATCCAAGTCGCTGATGAAGATGTTGAACAGTGTGGGCCAGAGGACCAAGCCCTGGAGAACCTCACTGTCCACATCCCTCCAGATTGAAAATGACCCATCTACCACCACCACTCTCTGGGTATGGCCCTCCAATCAGTTTGCAACCCATTTGACTGTGTAGGCATTGACACCACAGTCCCCTAATTTTTTAATGAGAATGGGGTGAAAGACAGTGTCAAAGGCCTTCCTAAAGTCCAGAAAGACTACGTCCACCACGACACCTGTGTCCAAGGATTTTGTGACCTAAAAGAAGGAGCTCTTTGAGGCAGGATTGCTATGGATCACTGGGGAAGCCAGGGACAGAGAAGAGCCAGGGTCTCAAAACTAGATGTCTATCCCTTGTGAAAATGTACCGGGGCTGGCTTCCCTCAGGAGAGGGAAATTGTATTGATGCTTCTTCTTAAGTCTAGTAATAAGCTGAGCTTCCCCTCCAAACGGGGTGATCTGTAGCGAGCTTCAGAACCAGGAGCAATAGAGTTGAGGTCTCAGCCAAGCCTGTTTTCTTTCATGCACTGCTGCATTAAGACAGCTGTACTGCTTCTAGGCCCAGACATAGAACTGGGTATTCCAGTATTGAGATACACTTTTTTACATCTAAAGTCTGCTTGAGACATAATTTAGATGTCTAAATCCTTTAGTGGATTAGGCCTTCTCTCTCTCTCTCTCTCTCTCCTGGTCTAAAAAAGCTGTGCTGGTCTGTGAAGTGTTGAGGAGAGTAGACTGTTTGGTATTGCGCAACTGCAATTACACTACTTGAAAAAGTGCTGCACTTGAAAGTTGCAAAGTCTGTCTTGTCTAATCTATTGGAAGCCAATAATCATAATGGTTAATTGAGGCAGGAAGGTGAATGTAAGAAAGGTATAAAATATATGGAAATAAAGAGCTAACTAATAATTTCTAGGGCACTTACAGATGTGGAAAAAAAACCCAAACAACCGACTCTTTACTTCCAGCTGGGAGCACCCCTGCACCAAGTGCAGCACATGTCCAGATGAGACATCACATTATTTTGACCTGGCTTGCCAAATATCTGTATGGATCAGGAGTTTCACTGGGTGTTTTTGGCACTTATCTAATAGTTGACTGAATCAGCAAAAAGCCCCATTGAAACACCCAATCTATACAGACACTGGGGAGCCAGGTCAAACTAATGAGATGCCTCTTCCAGTAAAGTGATGGAGGGTTTTTCTTCACATCTGTTAGTGCCTCTAAAGAAGCTGAATATTATCATTTTTAAAACTGCAAACATATATGCACCCAAAAATATAACGTATGAATTCATTTCTGAGACAAGTAGAACATCTGCATTTTCCATGCACTAATGTGAATGTGTATTTAAAAAAAATTAGAAACGTATATTGTAGCATATGAATGAAGAAGAAAGATTAACATGAATTGCTTGTGAGCGGTTATTACAAATATTTGATGTTATTAACTACTGCAACATTATGACTAGGATAATTACCTGCACCTGTTTTTCCGTAATTAAATGGTTGTGTACATCATTACATTTTCAGTGAGGTCCAGACGATATTTTCTTTTGCTTTGTACTAGTGAAATGCAGTTGATTAGAAATGTTGTGACTTCTAGATGAAGAATGCATTACTTCAGCTGTTGGGATTAATAACTATATTGCTTTAAATCACAGAACAAAAGTACTGAGATCTTTAATTCAGCACATGGAATTCATGAAAGAATTTTAATTGCTTTTTTCTACAGTTCTGCAAGCATGTACGGTCAAATTAGGATACTGTCTAATATTTTGGAAAATCTGATTGTTTCACATATAAAATGACTTGCATCTTATGAATAATAAGCTCAGGCAGTCACAACACTTTGATAAGATATACTGCCACATATTTTCTTCAATCTTCAGGTGAGCTAAATTCTAGAGGTCTTGGTTTGGAGATGATATTGAGAGAAAAGGAGAAACAGATGATATTGAGAGAAATGGTTAATAGGTGAGGTTGATACATACTGGGTATGTCTATACATGCAGTTAATGCAACTGAATATACTCTGGCTCCAGATACCACTTGTATCTGGTGGGATGGGACTACCCTGCAGTGTAGTAAATTAAACTACTGTGTCTTAGCTGCCGTGCACATGTAGACAGTGATGCTTTACTGAGCAGCAAATTAGTCTGCTGCACAGTGAAGTTCCTCATGTAGATATGCCCTCTGCCTTCTGAATGTGGTGATTTGGACTGAGTTTACGGCTGTGAATTAAAAAAATACTACTGACATCTACATAATACTCAAAAAAATATTTTATATTAATTATTTTTCTCTTTCAGATAGCTTTTGTACATCTCTACTGAGTATCATAACGAGGATAATACACAGGATAATACTACCATGTAATCATGTTATTTAAATAATGAGATCACAGATCCCTACTGATAAAAAGAAGAAGAAAGTTTCAGATACTAAAAAGGTTTTGTTTCTAAATCAAGTTTGAGATTTTTTGGCAGCCTAAGGACTTGGTCTTTGGAATCAACAATGAAGTAGATTTATCCTTGCCATATATTTCCAAGTAATATCAAATTCAGCCCAAAGAACTAGCTCTCTATGAATGGCAGGTTTGTTAAACAGCTCTATGATGTAGCAGCCAATGACCTGTGCCTCAAATTACAGTGACTTTCTGGATGCTTTTCCTAAAACCACAGCTCCAGCTGTTAACAAAATACTGTCAGCCATCAGCGCTTGCCAACAAATTAAGTGCTAGAAAAAGTGATGAGCAAAATCTTTTTAATCTCCCACAAATCTGATTGAGACAAGAATTCCCTCTTTAATTTCGCCATCAATCCTTAAAACAATCTGCCAAGGAAACAGCTCCCTGAAGGATAATATTGTTTGCTTCTAAAGATGGATGAAGGAGTCCATTCCCTGCTTACCTGCTTTACTAACTTGATTACTGTCATCTAGAACAACTGTCTTAAAAGATAACTGGAAATAACTGACTTGAGATTTGGCAATGGAGGCACTCACGTCACACACTTTAAACTCAGAGACACTAGGAAAGGTTTTGATCCATCCCTTATTAATTTCTAAATAGCAGGATGAATTATAAGTAATCTAGCGGGACTAACCATGAGAACAAAGAAAAGAGCCCTGAAGTCCACAACAGATTAAGGTCTCCATTCCCCTATGAAAAGATTAACTATTAGTAAGCAAATAAGACCTATTTAGGACACCTCTGACCATTCCCCTTCCTCCTCAAGGTGCTGTGCTGGCACTGGAAATGAGACAGTAGCACAGGCAGTCAATCTGCACACTAGATTTAACCAAGATAGATCAGGTAGCAATAGCAGTGAAGCCACAGTGGCATGAGCTTCAACTACTAAGTAAGAAATCAGGTATTTAAAGAGATCTCAGAAAACATTTCCAGTAAGAAATATTACAACTCTATGTAACAAACATGTCAATAGATCAAAAACATTCCTGCTTATAGAGAAAAAACCCAACATATTGATAAAATATATCTGAAATAATATTCAAATGGTAAAAGTAAAATATCTTAACATGATATGATTATAAAATATATTTGTATTTAAAATAGCAGAATAACCAATTCAGTACCACTGAATTTGATTCATCTAGCTTCCAAATAGCGATGATTACCCAGCACAGAACTGAATAACACTATACATTTATCTTTCAAACCTCTTAAAAGTCCATGAATAGTAAAAACTCAATTTAATCAGTATCTTTTATGTTTTATAGAATATCAGTTAGTTGTGGATCAAGAGGCCACTTATTTAAAATAATCACTTGCATAAATAGTAGTCAAATTTCCTAGGGAAATTCCTAGGAATTGCTGTATGTTAAGCATACAGTAATTCTGCATGTACAGGATGCAAATAAGCATAAAAACCCATAAAAAAAAGTAAACATATAAACTCTCACCTTGCCTTTAACCAATATTATATTAAGGCATAAAGGCCTTCAAACTTAGAACATCCTTCAAATAAATAAAATGGTAGTTATAAACTTCAAACCACTGTTGCAGATGAAAAAGTTCTTTTGTGTTTTGGAAATCAACTCTAAGTGGAACTGTAAAGGTTAAAGTAGGAGTATAAGACAAGTGAACACAATGTTTGGTAACAAAGTAGATGGAAGCTAATGGAAATGCAGCAAGTGACAAGCATATAAGCACACTGTTGGTAATATTTATGTTTCTTGCTTACAATTATCGTCCTAGCATCATCAGCTGACAAGTATCATACAGCATACAAATTCATGACAGAAGGACATTTAAATATTTGAATGTTCTATCTGGCTCAGAAGAGCATGAATAAACTGGGATTCTTATACGGAGCTTTTACAAACCATCTACACATTCTCCCTCCTTTAGTTTCACAAACTTCCCCAGATCCTTATCTAATTTACTCTGTTCAAGCCTATGATCGATTTTCCTCTCTTTAACTGAGTACAGTAAATTCAACTAGCAGATATCCCCTTCTTCAGTTTACATGCGCAACCTTTTCTTGTTCTTTATCCAGTCACCAGTGCCCCTGTGCCCAGAAAACAGACACACTCAGATTTGCAGCACAGCACACTGTTCAATTCCTCCTCATGGAGCTAAATGAAGATTTCCTATTTTCCTTTCTCCATTGTTTAGAACTAAACACCGGCTGATCTTCCACAGACCTGACAAATGACACGTTATGCCCCAAAGCTTGCCAAACATATCTTCCAACTATACAATTGGTCCAATAAAAGACATTACAAAAACGCTTACTAGTAAAAACTCCATAAAATTCCCAAGTATTATAATTAACATTATGCCATACACTCTGGGACCCCTCCATTAAAAAAGTGATCATGAACATCATCTTGAAAATGCTGGGACTCAGGGATGGAGTCATCAGAACATGAAGAGACATGGTTCAGGAAGCAGAAAAGTGTAGTGGATGAAGTGGGATGCATAGTGAAAGCAGCATGAAAGCAGATTATAAAAATGGATGAAGAACAGACTTAAAAAAAATAATTTATTGGTTTCTTGTAGTCAGAGTTCTTGATATGCATTAATATTTTCTCATGCTAGGCACTAGAGATGTGAGAATCCAAAAGCCCCAGTTCTGTACAGGACAGGGGTTTCTCCAGGCACCTGACTTTGTGACAGTTGAGTAATTCCCTCAAACACACACATACCCTGCACTTAGTTCATCACTATGGAGGGATTTCTTTTGCATTCCTCTTGCTTGGCAGGGCGGAGGGATTCTTCCACTACCCCACGTGTTGCCCAGCATAGGGAAAGGGAGTCCCCCAGCAAGCCTAGCTCCCTGGTGGACAGCTCTGCCCAGTGCACCTGGTTCTGCTCAAGGGGTGGGGACCACCTGTGTTCTTTGCCCAGAACTAAGAGCCCTTCTTGGCTCAGGGGAGGAACTCCCCCCACCCTACACAGCACCAGAGAAGAGAAATCATCAGAGTGCATGGCTACATGTGAACAGGATTCCCGTCTTCTCCTCCCTCCACAATCCCTCAACTACCTCCTTTGCCAGGCTTCAGGACCTGTGTGAGTGGGAGGCAGGATAGGGGGACACAGGGACATAAGAACAGTCATTCACTGGGTCAGAACCAAGGTCCAGCTTGCCCAGTATCATGAGTCACAACAGTAGCAGAGAGTGGGTACTGAAAGGGAATGTGAACAGGTTTTTGCCCTGTTCCTTTCCCACTTACAGCCTCCCACACTTAACGTTCAGGAAATTCTGATTCAATGGCTTTACCCCTAACTCCCCTATTCAACAGCTACTGACACACCTTACCTCCAAGGACTTGATCAACCCCTTTCTGAATCTCATTAAACCATCAGCTTCTACAACATCTTGTGGCAATGAGATCCACAATTTAATTACATGTTGGGTAAATAATGGCTTTTGTTATTTTTAAACTGACTAGTTTAATTTTATGATCAATGGTTCTCATATTGTGAGAGAGAGTAAAAAATAAAACCCTATTTACTATATTGTCACCATTTAGTATTTTGTAAACCCTTATCATATACCCTCTCAAGCATCATTTTTCCAAACTGAATAGGCTTAGCCACTTTAGTCTCTCCTCATATGTAAGCCCCTCCGTAACACTAGTCATCTTTGCTGCCTTCCTCTATACTTTCTCTAGTTTATCTATATGCTTTTTCAGGTTCAGGGACCAAAACTGGGAACAATATTCAAGGTGTGATGGATGCCCCATGGATTTATAAAGGGGGATACTTTCTGTTTTGTTTATAGTTTACTTCTTATTAATCCCTAACATTTTGTTAGCCTTTTTGACAGTTGCTGAGTACTGAGAAGCAATGTTAAGCCCATGGGGTAGGTATAGATTGGGTTATTTTTGACCATTTCAATGACAAAACTGTAGATGCGACAAGACTCCGCTAAGAAATGGTCAAAAATAACCCAAACTATACCTACCCCATGGGCTTAACATTAGCTTCTGGCAGATATTATGTCAATCACACCATAGCTTTTTTATGCCATGAAAACATTATGCCATGTGCACTGCTACACATGCAAAGGGCAGGCTGTCAAGAGGGGGGAAAAGTGACATGCCTCCTTGCACTGTCACTGCAGACCTGCTGCCATCTGTCACCGAGAAGACTAACTCCAGGCAGACATATAGATAGTCTGTATTTGTGGCTCTGGTTAAGTTTTTCTACCAGAACGTACCTGGGAGAATTCTCCCAGATTATTTGAATGTGTGTATGCAGAAAAATATGTCATTCTTTGATTACTTTACTCTATGCATTTTCAGAGTAACATCTATAGTAAAAGGTTGATATTTATCAAACAAGTTAGGCCTCTAGATTTACTCACTTCATTGAATAACATTAATTTAGCATTTATGTTTTGCACTGCAGTAGTTGTACAAAGGCTCCAGGCTCCGTGAGGATTAAGTCTGTGGTGACATACTATAAAAACCTCATTTTATTCTGGCTTGTATTCCAACACAACTCAGACTTTACAACAAACACTGCAAGAACTCTGGTAACTATTAAGATGTACTTTTAAAACAACTTTAATGGGTCACACATTTATTTTGTCCCATTTAAATAGCTTACCATTTAAAGCTATCAATGGCTCCTTATCTGAAGTAGACTTTAACCTTCAGTACTCTCTGTGGATTAAAGTAAATCAAATACCCAATTCAAGGACTAAATAGTATGCTTCCCCCATTGCCACCATATTATCTGAAATATTCTGACCTGACATCAGCTCACTTATTAAAGCATATTGCCAGAAATTAGGAGCATTGTGTGCATTATTTTTTCTGTTGACAAGGGACCACTGAGCTGAGTGAACTTGTTTTAGTTTAGCATTACAGTATTGTTGCATAAAGCTTTTTACTGCAAAAGCCCGGGATAGCTTACAAACCATTGATCTAAGATGTTTTAGTCATTACCATCTGAGCTTATTTTTTTCTAAAATATGTAGCTTAGAAACTGCTGACAAACTATTTCATATAATTTTTTTTAAAATGTATCACATAACTCACTGGTTAAGTGCTAACTGAAAAATAATTAAAATCATCAAGAAGATGAAATGAACAAAAATAAGAAAAAAGTCTGTACAAAATGAGAGGAAAAACTAGATAACACTTGACTGGATTCTTGGCCTTAAATGCAATAAATAAGAATCCTTCTCCTTCTATCCCCTTCCCTTCCCCGAATCCTCTCTACCACTAAACTCTCAGAGAGATCCCCCAGGTGCCAGGTACTAACCCAAGATTCTTA
>JAGPOW010000261.1:85577328-85588479 GCA_030014935.1 Caiman crocodilus | reverse complement strand
TTTTTTTTTTTTAACTGTTACGCTACTGATAATGTGTTTTTCCATTGTGGAGTTATTAATTAACTCCATTTAAGAAAACAGAACAAAAACACTGCACTGCTTTAGTTATTTTAAATCTGATTAGAGTTGTGGATATTTTGATGCTCACAATAACTAAAGACTTCAGTTAAAAAAAAAAAAAGAATCATAAGGTGCTTCAGCACATTGTGCAATGGCATAGGATCTTCTGCACAACAAATTTTGTGATTACAGAAAAACTAAGGCTCTGACCACAACTACTTTGGAGGCTGCTAGTAAGCTGAGTAAACATGTGGTAGAGTACTGTCTTATATTACAAAATAACAGAGGCAGAAGTCAGAGTAGGAATCAATGGCCAATTTTCACTTAACAAGTGAAAATTAACAGTTAACAAGTTACTTATGTTAGTCAAACCAAGAAAGTCTGGAGGGTGATCTCTGACTGACCTAATAAAACTAGGCAATGGGCAATTTTAGTAGACTTCTGTGTTAAGACACATGGCTTAACGACCTAATTGGAATGTCATTTGTATGTAGATTCTTGGCAAAATAATCTAACTGCTCCTTCATTGCTATTAAAAAACTCTTTCCAGATGCCTTAGTTAACACAATTGGCACAATTAACTCAAATGCGTCTGTACAGCTACCACATATATGTAAAGAAGTACACATACAAAAAAGTCCTTACAGAGAATTTGTAAGAGTAATCTTGAGAATGTGCAATAATCCCTTCTGAAACAAAATAACTATGTCTATTTTTGGTGCCTTAAATATGAAAACATTTTAATCTACAATTTGGGCTAATGGCCAAAGTTGTCAACAGCATTTTAATATAAATTACTGGTCTTAAAATCTGAAAAGTAATCTGCTACATAATATAAAAACTGGATTATTTCTAGATCTGTGGTCTCAGACGTTTCAGACTTAAGGCACCCTTCATTAGACTCAAGGGCTCTTTGGACAATGTCAGTTCTTAGTTTTCTTTTTATTTTTCAATACAGAAAAATAATAGAACAATTCTTTTGTTGCAAAGAACTCAGAAAGTCTACAGCGGCACCCCTGAAAGGATCTCAAGGCACCCCAGGGTGCCACACCACTCTGGCTGAGACTCAATGTTCTAGATTAATGGCATTAAATATGTGAAAGGGGGCAAGTTAGAGGGAGTAGAATTTTTCAGATTAAGAACTGTGACTCCTTTCAGAATATTGTGTGCACTGGTTCACAAAGGAAAGAAAGGGTTTCAACAAAAGTAGAATGGTGCTGTGTGGAAGAAATGTCTTTGGAGTATGGAGAGGTTTTCTCCGCCCTGAAAAAGTTGTTGTGAGGAGTTGAAAGGTTGTCCTCAGAAGTACACAAGGACTTCTGCAGCTGGAGGTTGTTTAATACTTAGTTTGGGAAATTCAGGACTGTGTTGACAGGTAAGGGGGCCAAAAAATTTCACTGGATGGTATATGGGAAGGATAGTGCCTGGGCAAGGGTTATTCCCATTTTACCTCAAAACTGATATATAACATCTACACAAAAATGCTTTGGCTTTGAAAACTCCTGAAGTTTTGACAGTATTTCACTTTGTCGAAAATATTTTAAAGATTCTGTAAGGATCTGCTCATATTTGGCCAAATTATAAACAGCATGAAAAAAATAAGAGTTCATGCACAATTCGTAGTGAATTGTTTTATTTTATCATAAAATAAAACAATCATATCAAAATCTCCAAAAACTGTCTCTACCTTCACTCAGTATTCTCAAACCTCTCGCAGCTGTTGTGTGATCAGCCTGTACCTATAATATTCTTCCCAAATGACTGATCGTGCACCATCCCAGGATTACATATGAAAACCAAACTATTCTAGTAATGATTTTTCCAAGTTGTTCTAGGTCAACAAGATGCCAGGTGCTGGAAGTGAGAATCAGGGAGTCTGCTTTTTGCATGTTCTCAACAATCCCTCTACTAGCATACAGGTAGCATGGGGAAACAGATCAATTGGTATGAAAAGGATGAGACTAGGGGAACGCATCTGTATGACTGGACCTGAAGAGGAAGGGAAGACTCGGATTAGGAACTGCAAAGGAGACTGGGACCTGTTGTCAAGAGAAGAGAGGTGACTAGGACAGGAAGAGACAGGGATAAAAGTAGCGAAGGATACAAGAGGCACTTAGTTTCCTGAGAGGCTAGAGAGGAGTTATTAGATCAGAGGAGAAGTTAGTAGACAGTGATGAAAGGCTGGGACTAGGGGTGAAAAAGATGGGCAGAGACAGAGCAAGAGATGGAGACAGGAGTCAGCTATCTGGTGCTGAAAAGAGGACTTCGATTGGACAAGGAGCCTAGGGAGGAAAAGTAATACTGAACAGAGACAAATCAGAAAAGCTGGGGGTCTAGATCAAGATGGCTGGGTAAACAAACTAGTGAGCAGGATTTAGGGTAAGAGGGAAACTGGAAACTGGCTGGGCAAAGAGACAGCAAATGAATGCAAGTAAAAGAACAGAGTGGGAGAAATTAGGATTTGAGAAACAAGCCTGGGAGAGAACAGACCTGCCTGTTGTACAGAAGACATGCCTGAGGAGTGGAGACTGGCAAGGCACAGAGAATGGGATTATGACAAGGAGCCAAGGATAGCGAAGAAGCAGGACTGTGGTGCAAACCGACTGGAAGAGACGGAGTACAGATAGTCAGGATTGGTAGGAAAGTCAAGAAAATTACAGCCTGGATTGAAAATCAATATTCCTGAATCTCACTATTCCTTTGTTGTCCTCAGATATCTGTGAAACTCACTGACAAAATTGGGATGCATCTCATCCCAGTATGTGATTGTTCACAAACAGAATGGCAACCTACTAGTGTTAACAGGAGCTTGAGTGGCAAAGGTCAGTGTCATGGATTTAAACATTCACATTTTCAAAGTGTGTACTTATCAGTATTTTTCCAACACTAATTTTTGTACTCCAAATACATCCATTATGATACATTCTTAGCTGCATAATCACAAACTATTTTTTACCAGTGAACTTTTGCCTCAGTTCATGCACAGAGTTAACCTGTTCAGTGGATGGAGAAGAGGTGTTTAGCGAGGACTACAGTCTGCATGGCCTCTGCTTCATTTGCTGCAGAAGTTGGAAGGTATCTTGTGAATGAAGCAAAGGATTGCAATAGAAAGGACCATCACATCGTTAAAATAGCTAAATACCACATTGGCCTCACTTTATTCTACCCCTCCACAGTCCTGTTTGTGTGTTCGTAATTTTCTTGGCACCAGACATGATACCCTAATATAATATGCAAAAGGGCTGAAACACATGCCTGGAGCCCAAGTCAATGGTAGCTGCATTTCAAACAAATAACGTTCTAAGTACTGTGAAAAATCAGGTGCTGGGCATCTAAAGACTGGGAATCCAAAAATCAGTGAATGCTCAATTTTTCTGTGTCACAGCTCCCTACCTATAAAACAAAACGACTTTCTCTTCATTTACAGAGGTACTGTGAGGATATAAAACTTAAAAGCTTTTCAAACATACAGCAGCCACAGTGAAAAGAGAAACAGAAAAGACTTAGGGAAATTAATCATTCTCCCATCAAACAAGAGTTTGAACAGCATATCAACAAATAAATGTGCATATTACACGTACTGGATATATGCCTAGAGCAGCTGTGGATGTGTTCTTCAGAATGTACCAAAGAGAACTGTCAGATCTTACATGCATGAAAAAAAAATTATGGACTTCTTCCACTTCTAAGAGATATTATTAAAAGACAGGTATATGATGTGTAAGAGCCATTTTGATTTTTATGCTTTAGAGTATGGAAAGCTATCTGGCTGGATATTACAATTATTTGCTGGGTTTCTTATAACATTCTGTTCATATGAACAGAGATAAGTAATTTCTTTTGTACCAAGAAATATATGATTCAGTGTTTTTTTTAGGATTGCATTCCTTCTTGAATAGATTATTTTACAGCTTCTTAATTATTACTTCATTTGCTTATATTAGTGGCCAACCTGCTTGCTTGCTTGCTTGAATAAATATATTATTGTGACAACATTTAGCAAAACACTGAAAAATGAAGTCCTTGCAAAAAAAATCACTAATAACTTCTCAAGTAAAAATCTCTGTCAAACGTCTCTCTAAACAATTTAAGCTTGTTTATTAAACCTGCAAAGCAAATGCAAAATAAGGAACCACTAAGATTAATGAAAACAAGGAAGGAAACAAAGCACATACAAATATACAAACTGAAATGGTCAAAGAGCAAGAAAAAGAAATTGTGATCAAAGCTTCATACCTTCTGCCACAAATGACACCTAGTACCTTAGTATAAAGAAAACAAATATGAAAACACCCTGTGAAAAAATAATCCTCTCCTTCTGGACAAAAACTGAAAGCTATATATAATATTAATATTTTCTGCAATTAAAAAAAATTGATATTTACCATATATACTTAACCTCACACAGATGGGCAACTTTAAAGAGAGAGAGAGCAAGAGATCAGTTGTGCATAGCAGGTACAAATGGAGGCGGGTGATCTACATATGTTTTGGAAGTGTCCCAAACTACAGAAATTTTGGAGCAGTCAAAAATACTACAAAATGATTAAATGAAAGCCAAGCTTCCCACGTCTTGTATCCTGTTTATTACATATAAATGATAACATCATGCTTCATAAATACAAAAAGCTCTTAGACAAACTGCTTCAGTTGTTTAGACAAAAATCCCACTAAATGACAAATAACTAAAAGGTGGATTTCCTTCAATTCATGCACAACAAAATTCACAACCTTAAAGATATTCTGCCAAAGAGAAAGCATCACGCAAATTAAGAAATATAAGAAAAGATTCTCCTGTTATCTTATTACAGTATTTCCTTGTTTATATCTGAACATACCTTCAGATGCCTGGAAAATAATATTTACTCCTATTTCATAGATGGATACATTGAGGAACAGGGAGATTAAGTATCTTAAAGATTTCACAAGAAGTCACCAGCTATGCCAGAAATAGTGCAAAATCCAAACTGGAAGCCTACCACTGAATTATGCTATTTCCTGAAGTTCACTTTCCCCATCATCGTGAAGAATCAAAGCTCCTAACATGGAAACACATTGAAGGTAACATTTCAGATAGTTATAATGCTATTTTGAAAACAGCTGTAGTACGAATGGTCCTCTGTTTTTTTATTACAAGAAAATTACTTACAAGAAGAGAGAGGAAGGAGGTTAATGTTCATGTCAGCCTCTGATCAACACATTTCCCAGTCACAATTTTCAAGTGGAAATCAGCCACATTAGTAACATGACTAAATATATAGGTATCTTTTTTCCACTTAACATTTATTTGAGTTTTCTTTGTACTGCAAAACAGCTGTTGTATCCTACTATTTTCATTACCGCAAGGACCCTCTTATGTTCTCACTATGATTTTTATCTCCTCTTTACCGCTCCTTTCAGCTTATTGTCTAAGAAGAGTTTTCACTAAAACATGCCCTTCATAGGTGTTTCTAGTTAGAACGAAAAGGAAAACAGCTGAACTATGAAATTGTTCATTTCACTCATTTTTCTTTGTTCCATAGTCTCCTGAAGGCATAGTGACCTACATGACATAAAAGCACTAATCAAAATATTGCAAAGGAAAAACCATTTAAAAATTGACAGTCATTGGCCTTTACCTTGGTAACACTGTACCTGTGCCAAGGTTAAGTGCAAGACCTCCGCAACCTAAAGCTCTCTCTATAGGGCCAAGGTAGGACATTATGGTAGGATGCTGATCCATTATAGAAAGGTGGAATTTCAAACATACAGGAAAAAAAAAAGGTTTCCTGCTTTTTGTAGTAGCATTGAAGGTTTTGCTTCAGGGCATGTGCACACCTTCACAGGATTTGATCTGTAACCATGTGGCTTCCTTTAAGCCTTGTGAGCATAGATCAGATCCTTACTTATGAATGGCACCAGGAATGTGATGAATCAGAGTGAAGGGAGGGGCAGGTGGGAGCAGATTTGGCGGGGCTAGCAGGTAGCAGCAGGTTGATCTGGTGGGTCCGTGGGAGGGTGGGGGAATAAGTGGATAAGAAAAGCGCAGCTTTGGGGTTGGGGGAAACACCTGAGCTTTCCCAGCCAAAGGGCTGCACTCTGAACACACGCAAACATTTTGTTAGATCGGGCATAGGTTAGCCAAATCTATGGAGTATACCTCCTTAAGTAAACTAAATTAGATTGGGCTGACAATTTTTTGCCCAAACTCCTTGAATGTCCGTGCACTCTGGAACTTTAGATAAATTTACCCTTAGTTAGGCCAATCTAAGTATAATGTATGCACTACCTTCAGTTGTTAATAGTTTTAAAGCAAACTTCCCTTACCTCCTTTTTGAGTTTTCTGCAAGCTGTGCAATAACCTAGCATAATCATCAAAATTGGAGGGAACAGGGAAACTAAAACAACAGGGAAACTAAATGCATGGTCAAGAGAGTAATATACACTTGGTAGAACCTAAAATTAATTAGAAATACCTGAGAAGAGGATGAGAGTCAGAGAGTACTCCATTTATTTTTTTTAGAAATGTAAGCTATAAATGCCCTAGATTAGCATTCAAAAGTCTACCATCCTTCAGGGCTTATTTATCTCCTATAATAACTGAACTTAAGTAAAAAATACAATTTTCAAGACTATGATTATAAAGCCACATATTGCTTCTAACATCACTGTACAGCAAATAAAGAATAACAGACAGCAAATTTTACAATGAGAACCTTCCATACTATTTCTACTGCATCGCTTTCCAGAAATAGGATGTGTTCAGCAACAAGTTTTCTGAAACTACTTTTAAAAAAGTTATCCTCTAATTCACAGAATCATTTAAGGTAAATGTTCAATCACTCTCTACGTTATTTAAAAATATATTTTGTGTTAGGTTATATAACAACATTGATGCACTACACTTTTTCTATTAAATTCTTACAATCTAGTCTCTATAATTCTAGTTTAAGATGTGTATATTACTCAACTGTCCTAATGTTTAGTTTTTCTGCATAAACCACATAAAAGGAAGTTAGCCTTAATCTGGTGTAAGGATTGGATATGGCAGATAATTTGGTACAGAGCCATTATTCTTCTGCCACAGTATCATATTACTGAGCAAGTAAACAGCTCAGTAAATACTTGGCCAGTTACCCTGCAATGAGCTCTGTGCCACCACCACTGCTTCCAGTACTCAAGCTCTCCTTCAAACCAGCTCCGGCATCACAACAGGGCTCACTTGTGAGGCAGTCCCAGGATTTTTTTTTTTTGCAACTTTCACAATATAAATGGAAGATTAATACTGTCCATTAAATTGACAGCAGAACTAGGGTCATGAAGCTCTATCAAATTTGAGACTGATATTTCAGTGATTACCAGTCTTTTCATTTTCACACAAAATATTCCAAAATGAAAAATATTTTTCTTCCTATTGTTAAAAACACTGCATTGTAAGAAGGTCCTATATATGTAAGGCATTTCAATGAGATGCCTGACAGTATTCCTCTTCATCTGCCAGTTCAGCTTTTAAAACACATCTTCACCTTTAAACTCCTCAAGCTAAAAACCACAAGTGTACTTGAAGCTCAATCATTCTCCATGGTGCTGCTCATTTTTAATGAGCGTCTTGTCTTCATGTCTCCCAGAAGACAAAATCCACAAAGCAATCTCAGGTAATTTGAAACCAATGCCTGATGCTTCCCCAAAACACTGTCTTTCTGAGCCTGAAATTTTCCTGTTAAACCCATATGGGATTGGTGGGCCATTTCAGTCAAACCCGATTTCACTTATTTATCACAAACCCCTGCTTAGAAGCTCCACTGTGAATTGCTTGTACACACAGTCTGTTTCAGGCTTTGAACTTTAAAAAGGATTTAAACAGTCAATCTCAATATCATTATAAATCCAACTGCATTACTTTCCTATTGATTGTGAGAAAATAAAAGTTTGAGGCTTGATTTCATGGGTAATCTTTTCCATTTGCTTGATGAGTTTTGCAGTTGTTACAGAACACTCACTGCATCCTGTTAGATAACAGCATATTAAACCAGCATGAAAAATCCAGACTATTTAAACAATGCATTTCTAGTTTTAAGTAAAGAACAAAGCAGTATTCGTGTTGTTAGTCTCCAGGGTTTTCCAATTATTCCACAATTGGAAACACAAAACAGTAAACATTTCAACACTGAGGAATCTATTATTTAAAAATAATTGTATAAAGAGACTACATAAGAAAAGACATAATACTTAAAATGTATATTTCTTCTCTTTGTGTTATATCCACATTTGAACAGAATATGTTAGAGATTATATACATTTTTAAGCAGTAGAAAATGTACAGCACATGCCTGAATTTATCTTATGTTTTTTTACTTATATTTTTAGTATTTTTGCTGGTGGATTAAGAGAGAGAAGCAGCCCAATGAAACAGACTAGGTGGAAGGTATATTATGAATTTGAATGTGTGTAATTAGTAGTCTTAAGACATGTTCCAACTGAGAGTTTTAAAAACACTGGCAAAAACATGTTGCATGTTGAAAGCCTTATGCAAAAAATAAATATATTTTTAAAAGATCCCTAAAAGGTTGCCTAGCTTACTTTCCCTTCACCTAATTATGGGGCTCTGTCTTAGAGGGCATATTTTAAGTTTTGCTTTGCTTTTCTAATTGAAAAATATTGTTTTTTCATGCTGTTATAATGGTGGCAAGGACTGTCATAAATGTATGCCAACCTGTTCAGCCTATGACTCAACACTTAACTTTTCATAAATGAATTTACCTCTACTTAGTTGTTGTTGACAGTACAGTACTTGAAAAAAGGGATGAAAACTTCTGCTTGAAAAGAGGACAGAATCTCCTCCAGGAGGGTTTACCTGTGCTGCTCAATGAATTAACCAGTAGGAGGTGCCACAATGATTACGTTGCCTGCTGGAGGTTTTTGACTACTTCATCACACGGGTAATTAGTTCCCTACATCAGTAACGCCTCCAGTCTCTGGCAGTCCCAAGCCTGAATCCCAAGTCTGCTTGTTAAATTCAGTCAGCACAACAGGCTTCCACAGTGCTACAGGTATAAATAAGTTTCTATTTTTAAATGTAGTTTGCTGTTGTTTTTCATTTTTGTGCATTATCTCTGGCAATAAATTATATTTTACCTCATTCATCACAGTTACATCATCCTTGATGAAAGGGGATAAAAGAATCAACTTTGGAAACCTCTGGCTTATCTAAGGAGACTGACCAACTAAGAAAATGACACAGTCTGACCCTCCCTATAATATTGACAGGTCAGGGTTACACTAGACTAAGGAGTGAGATGCTGAATCTCCACATGGCATGACTGAGCATAACCATTACACCTTCACAGCAAATTACTTCCAAATGTTGCTGTTCAGGGGTTGAAGACAACAATACACATACTCAAATGCTTATAGGCATGTCACCACAGAAAGCTGAATTCAGAACATACTTTCCAAACTTATGGAAGTCCCTGTGTCACAACTACAGATTTCAGGTGTGAATGTTTGACACATCAAATCTGGAGGATGTATTGCTGACATACTCAACAGTGATTTCCACAGATTCTTCTTCATGCTTGAAAACCATTTCCTTGACAACTGGAATATTTGGCCCAGGAACAGGCAGGATATAGAATAATTAATCATCACTGATGGACTGACCCTTTCAGAAAAAAACTCTTTGTACAGTATTTCCCCACTGACCTCGGCATATTACTGAACTGATAAGGCCAACTCATCCATTCCTTCCCCAAAGGGAATATCTACATCTCGTGGGCTAAATCAACTGCTCTGGTAAGCCTTCACGATCCTCAAATACTGCACATCAGTATAGATCCATTGCTTTATACCAGCCAATTTATAATAGCTCAAAAGATTTCTATTAACTATAGCCTTCCCACTATAGTTAATACTGTATATATAGAAACAGATTTCTATTAACTATAGGCTTTTGTGTCTGAAAAAGGTAAAGTTTATTTTTTTTATGCTTCCATCCCACCACTTACATAAAATATAGCAGAAGCTACTGAAATGAACCTTTTCCCTAAGATCATATTTGAAAAGCTTTTGGTCTTTGAGGGTGGGGGTGGGAAAAGGTTCTAGCATTTGGAAAATTAAATCTGGTGGCAAGCCATATCAGCTTGACACAATGGGAGACAAATAGGAAAGTGAGATATTCTCTGATTAACAGGATAAAAGAGACCATTGTGATTACCTACACACATTTCAGGCCTCCCATATGCCACAGGACTTCCACGAATTAATTCCTACTAGAACTATTCATAACTAATTCATACTAGAACTATCTTTTAGAGACACATTTCCTACAGCTTGTGAGTTCTTGTCTCACCCCTATAAAGTCAGCCACTTTTGCACCTCCTTAGTTCAAGCACTGCCTTCACTTCCCCAATGCTGACTGCTTCTCTTTCCCCTGATGTTGATTCCCCTAACTAGTAGCAATTAGCAGTGGGGTGGAAAAAAAAAAACAAAACTGGTGGCAGCTGGTAACACAGGAATGTGGCAGCGATGGCTGAAGTAGTGGGGGAATGCCACTCACCACTGTGATTCATACATGTCTCCCCTCTAAGAACTATGTAACCCAGCAGGGGTGCACACTTCACAGCTTGTAAATTTATGTTCTGGAGAAATATCTCGGTATTTTTAGGGTTGGAGACATCACAGTTAATGCAATAACTGTCCCTCTGATTTTTCATTATCTCTTTTGAGTGCAGTCTCCTCAGGTCTCTGTTGTTGCCCGTGTTTTAAAATTGAATCAGAGGATACTCCAATCCTCGTATCAGATCTGGAGGCTGAAATTCCAATGTACCAATGTACCTGTGTGCTTATGTCTCCCTACCCCTCATCACTCCTTGAATCTAGAAAAAGGCCCAACATTTTAATGCTTTCCTCAAAGCCTTGCTAGCTTTCTCTGTCAGTCTGTCCTTCTAGACAGGTTTCACAATTAGCCTGGCAGGAACTTCCAGATATTTACAGAATCTTTGATCTGTTTGTTTCCTGCACTGGAAGACCAGATGTGTTGCTTAGGCCTGAAAGTATGCCTTTGTCCTGTAATTGCTCCCCAGTGTTTGCTGGGAAAACTGCTTATAGCTATTA